>CM069234.1:20778472-21109035 GCA_035582765.1 Acer negundo
TTACCTTCTAAAAATCACACCTAGCAAGCAGAAAGATCAAAGATCATACCTCGATGAACAGAGAAGCTCCCTTTGTGACTAGGATATCTAAAGGCAAGAAGGCCATAGCCTACAGGCTTCCCCCAGGAATAGAGGTAGCGAATCGGTATATGATCTCCCCCTAGCTATAATCTCACGATCCCGATCCAAAGGGAAGATCAACAGGAGAAGTGCCCACAGTAGCAACACCTTTCTCTTTCTTCACCCTTTAACGCTTGGCAGATATAGTGAAGGAGAAGGAGAAGGAGAGGGAGGAGGAGGAGGAGGAGGAGGAGGAGGAGGAGGAGGTGGAGGAGCCACTAGAGTAGGCCTAATGGTAGAAGCAGCTGGAGCCCGCCTCTAGATTTGAACAGGAGACCCGCGGGCCATGGCAGCCATATCATCCATAGTAAGGCGTGGTGATAGCGGGGTAGGAAACGAAGAAAAAGGAGGACGAGGCAACCCCGTTGTAGCAAGAGTTGAAGTTACTTCAGGTAGATTGGACCTAGGTTAGTCGCCAAGACCAGTAGCAGGGGAAGGAACCAACGAATTTACTAGAAAGGGGCCTTGGGGCTCAGATATCAAGGGAGTAGAAGATGAAGGTAAGAGGCATGTTGTAGAGACTGTCAGAAGAAAAAGTCAATACCAAATAAGAAGGTCAATTGAGCAACAAAAGAAAAAAGATAAGGAAGCTATATGCCCAGACGAGCGACTGAAATCTTGAGGTATCGATCCAACCTGGCACCTTTATGGGATCAACGGCAAGGTACTGTATATTCATGTAGGACCGATTAACAATCTTCTTCAAGATGGCTAAAGACTCGGCATAAATTTTCCCCTTGTCCCATTTATCCTACTCGTTAAAATGAGTAGGAACCGAGTAATCAATCCCACCAATATGTACATAGCTGCCCTAGTCTCTTCCTACCATGATCCACTCATCCCGCCAAGACTTTTTTTTTTTAATTTTTTATGTTAGCCCCAAGTACAATAAACTTTAGATTGTTGCTCGCCCTTAAATAAAATTGGCTTTTGTAACCTAACATCAAGGATGCCACTTGAAAGTCATACTAGATTTCATCGAAGCCTGACTCCCTATCCATCTTGTCCCTCTCGCATTGCTCTTTCCAGAGCATTAGGAAACCCGGTTAGATGCTTCTAGAATCCCGGTGAGAGCTGTAATGGAGCAAGTTCGAGAGCATGGAGCACCCTATGGAGAGTAGGGTTAGGGATGGCCAATAGGGGAATGGGGGCGGATGTAGGTCCCCCAACCCCACCCCCATTTTCAGTACCCTCCCCCCACCATTTTCCTTAAAATAGGGAAATGGGGATGGGGTAGTTTTAGGGGGAGGTCCCCCAAAACTACCTCATCCCCATTTCTCCATTTCCCTTATTTTCCCCGTTTCCCCATTTCCCCGTGTCTCCCGTTTCCCCATTCCCCCGTATCTCCCGTTTCCCCATTCCCCCATTTTCCATGTATCAATAAAAATTATATATTAAAAATACGCACATATACACAATCCATTAAATTCAAATACAAAATAACATCCCCATGTTCAAACTAACGCACTCTTGGAGCCATTGGAGGTTTACCCGACTGTTAACTTCCGGGCCTCATAAGATTGGTCGAGGTGCGCGCAAGCTGGCCCAGACACCCACGGATACCTGAAAAAATGCACAAATGTACAAATATGATTTAGGGTTAGATTTTAAGTTATAAAGATGTATATATAGTTAGTAAAATATAAATAATAAAAATATTGGAAATATAAAAACAAATATATATTAATATATTATAATTTTATAATTTTGGAGGAAATGGGCATGGGGGCACCTTCCCTTATCCCCATCCCCATTTCTAGAAATTTGTAGGGGAACTGGGGAATAGAAATTTGTGGGGGAAGTGGGGATGGGGATAAGCCCCCCAACCCCAACCCCAACCCCAACCCCATTTAAATTTGGGGTTAAAAAGCTCCCCCATCTCCTCCCTAGCTTGACTTTTCATTCAAAGACGGATACATAAATGGGTAAATGTCCCTCAGGAGGATAATAAGCATCGAAGCCTCGATGTGGAAGGGGTGAGAGTGACGACATCTAGAACCTTATATTCATGCCTCAGGCACGACAAGGTGTCAACAGTGCAGAGAGAATTGGGAATATGCCGAAATTCAAGAGGAGAGGTGAAAATCCCATCTTGGGTATCTCTAATTAGGATTCTAGTTGGGATTCCCTCCTGTTCAACGTCTTCATCCTCCTACTCTTCACTTACAATTCTGACAGATGTCGATTCACGCCGTCAGAAAACCGTCCATCAAAACTATTTGTAAAACCCTCACAAGCCTTAATTAGCTTTCAAAACACAAGTGTAGTGGTAAGTGGGGTGTCATCCACAGGGACACGGGACTAGCAAAACTAGCTAATGCTAGAGTAGCATTCATGTAATTAATAATAAGTAAATGAGGATGTTGTAAAAAATGCGACTTAACACAATAATAAATCTAAACTAACAATGCAACCTAGATAAAGGGGAAATGGAGTGAAGGATATATAGATGATGGAAACTAAGGAGTTAACGGATTCGAAAGTAAATACTGGGCAATGCAACAAACTCGTAAATAAGCACGTATATTCAAAGGTAACCGACCAAGGATGTATAGAGTTGGTTATTTATCTCCATCAAGTGATCAACCTAGGATGTATAGTGAGGACCACCTATTAGGGACTAATCCATTGTGAACCACCAACCTAGGATGTATAGTGTTGGTTGTTCATACAGAGTTTGGAAATGAAGTCTATCTACCTATTAGAGATTCAACCGATTACAGATTAGCCAACCTAAGATGTATAGTGTTGACTTCTAATTCTCTCACGAGTACCGACCTAGGATGTATAGTGCCGGAAACCCGTTCGAGGTTAGATTGAGACCATGGTTTAAGAATCGGAGTTCATGACATTCCATTTATTCATTTGAGCAAGGTACAACTAAACATCATGTATATCTAGATGCAATACTCATACATAAACAAGGAAAACTTGCCAAGATCATGTATCTCAACAAATAATCAATGAAAACCATTAAAGAACAAGAATAGAACAATGGAAGGTAGATATGAATTTATATACATATATAACCAAGTTTATGTACAAGCCCAATATTTAACTAACTACTCCATCAACCCCTTAGAGGGGATTTAGCTACTCATTACAACCAAGAAAACAAGAGAAAGGAAAGAGGAAGAACCCTTGGAGATCATCTCTTTCCTTGAAGTTGCTTCAATCTCCTATTTTCTTTGAAGTTGAGTAAAGAATGTAAGTGAGAGTGTGAGAGAGTGTTTCTAGATCTAGGTTATCTTTTGAACTAAGTAAAAAGCTTCTTAAAACGAATCTATAACATTATATTTTACTACATACAAAAATAGGTAACTTAAACTTCAAAATGAGATCTGGAGCGCGTGGTGTGCGGGTGGAGTGCGGTTGAATGACCCACACTTTACCCACACTATAATGATCAGGTGCAGATTCAGCTCTCTAGATTGTGCTACAGTGTGGGTGGAGTGCGGTTGAATTACCCGCACTTGACCCGTAATTTAACATCAGGTGTGATTTCCACTTCTCGGCTTCAGCTCAGAGTGTGGGTGGAGTGTGGTTGAATCACCCGCACTTCACCCGTATTTTAATGTCAGGCATGAAATCATCTTCTCTGGAATTGGCAACAGTGCGGGTGGAGTGCGGTTGGATGACCCGCACTGTACCCGCACTTTAATGTCAGATGCTAAATAGCTACTCTGGAATTGGCAAAAGTGCAGGTGAAGTGCGGTTGGATGACTCGCACTATACCCGCACTTTAACTCTTCTTCAAGCATCAGGTCCCGGTTGTGGTAGAAGTGTGGTTGTAGTGTGGTTGCGACCCGCACTATAAGGCCGCTGATGATCCTTTGCCTTTCCTTTTGCCACTTTTCTACCGCAATCACCATAACACGCTTCCAAACCTATCAATGCACCATTTCATACAATTACACTCATAACAACCATTAGAGACGTCAAAACGCATGAAAGCAGAACAAAGGATAGGGAAATAAGGGCCTACATATACAACATATTCAGCATGATCAAATTTGAAACACGTTGTAAAGCCTACTTTTATAGCCTAATCCGATAGCCGGGTTCCTATCTAATCGACGACATTGGAACGAAACAATACTCTCTACGGCATCGTTATCGTTCATCTTCCTCATGGTTGACTGTGAACTCTCAACAGAATCTATATCTAGAAGAGCATCGAGACTAGAGGTTGATGGAGTTGCCATTAGAAAAAAATAAATAAGAAGAAGAAAAACTCTCTTGAAACTCTAAGAAGAAGGAAGGCTTAGAAAGTAAAGGCTAGGGTTAGCTCTTTGGAAATTCAAATCAGTATGAGTGAAGTTTAAAGAAGGGCGAATAATTTATAGAAAGAAGTGGGCGGTTACCGGTGCAGAAAAGGAAACAGTAAAATGACCAGAGACGTGCAAGTGGCGGTTTCAAGAAAATCGTGCCAAACGGCCCATTCAAATAAGCAGGCCACTCCGTACCTGACATGTGGATCGATCGTTAATTATGGGCGTGTCGAAGGAGGACTTCCTCCTAGACAGTTGAGGCCAGCTAGATAGGTTGAGTAAAATCCTTTATGTATTCTAGTATCCTAATTCCAACCCCAGCAAGGTACCGGTGTTTAAGTCAGGAGAGACTTCTGTTAATCGCTAAAAATGGCAGGGCCTAAAGAAGAATTTTCCATCCATTGATTGAAGTTAAAGGTCATTACAGAAAGTATCTGACTACCCCGAGAAAGAGCCAGACTGATATATCCGGATACATTTTCTACAAGTCTAGTTCGAGATTAAGGGCATTTGGATTCACAAGTACCGAGAAACAGAGAAATCAGGGTCATGGGGATCCCACTACTACGTTATCCGGGTACCCAGTTGCCACCTTACCCAATATTTCGGTACCTCTATACCCCGATACATAAAGAGTGCATGTATTACAATATGACAAGGTACAAAACGCCATGACACCTCGAGCTTTCCAGTCTACCAAAGGAAGACCAGGGTACTAGAATCATACTACAAAGACGGGATACACCAACATTCACATATAAGGAAAGTTGACTTATGAGTCAGAACTAGATCCCATCAAAACTATGAAGGATTATAGTAGATCGGTTGTGAGCAACCATCCTTTGTGCATTGTGCTAGAACCTGCAGCAAGGAATTATGAACTAAGAAGTAGCTACTACAACTAGTTTCCCATTTTCCGCAGTACACCAGATGAAGATGTGCTTTTATTCTTTAGAGAGTTCTATGCAACAATACAATCATTACCCAACCACAAGATTACAGAAGACCAGCTGCGTATGAGATGTATCTCATATTCATTAAAATATAAGGCGAAGACATGGTTGTTGACATTGCCTCCAGCATCCTTGAGAACCTTGGATGAATTAAGGGAAAAGCTTACTAATCAGTATTATGCACCTCAGAAAACTAGTGAGATCCGAGCCAAAATTTTGAGTTTCTTTCAATAAGATAATGAGACTTTTTATGAGGCATGGGAACGCTTTAAGAAGTATACCAGAGATTGTCCTCAGCACGGATTTCTTACTAATCAGCTATGTCAGTGGTTTTATGATGGTCTGACTGAAGTGTCAAGTCTTTTAGTGAACAATGCTTGTGGATGATCCATGTATGACAAACAACCTGAGAAAGTATACACTATCTTTGAAAAGTTGGCCCAAAACTCTCATCACAAAAATTCTATGAGGAAGAAGGGACTTTATACCATAGATACCAACACAGAAAATTCTATTCAAATGACACGAATGATGAAGATGATGGATGCTATGGCTACTGATTTAGGTCAATTGAAACAAAAAGCATTTGTGGATGAACACCAAGTAGGAGGTCATGGACCTGAAAAAGAAGAAGAAGTTCAAGCCATGAACAACTATAATTCCAGACCACACAATGATCCATATTCTAACACTTACAATCCAGGTTGGAGAAATCATCAAAAATTTTCGTGGTCAAACAAGAATCAGAGTTCTCGAAACCAATGGGAAAACAATAATCAAGGCACTGGAAACCAATGGAGCAACAACAAAAATAACAACCAAAGGCAGATTAACACCGATGCTTGGTAAAATTCTGAATCGAAACCAACGGGGAAACAATTATCAAGGCATTGGAAACCAGTGGGGCAACAACAACAATAACAACCAAAGGCAGATTAACGCCGGTGCTTAACAAAATTCTGAATCACAACCTAAGAAACCATCAATAAGAGATATGTTCCTACGATTGGAGCAACGAATGGGTCAAATTCAGCAAAGTAATGAGGTACAATTTCAGAATCTGCATGCTTCATTAAAGAAGACAGAAACTTAAGTTGGGCAGTTAGCCGAGGCTCAGCGAAAGATGGAACATGGAAAATTTCTAAGTTACACTGAGCAAGCAAAAGCTATGACAATTCTTCGGAATGGTAAGATACTAACTTATGATAGACCTACTGAACTTTCTGATAAATCTGTTTCTGTTTCAGGTTCTTCAAAAGAGAACATCATCCCTTAGGAAGAAGAGATAGTGGGGGAAAAATCCAAATTTTTAACACTCCTACACAAGTCACCCAATCCGTATATTTCTCCAATTCCCATTCCCAATGAGACTGCAAAAGAATAGGTTAGAGAAATCATACAAAGACATATATGACATTCTCTCAAAAGTCAATGTCAACTTGCCCTTACTGGAGATGATTCAGAAAATGCCACCATATGCCAAATTTTTCAAGAGTCTTCATACCAACAAAACAAGATTTGTGGAAAATCATCAAGTGTTCATGACTAGTAGTGCTAATGCAGTCTTTCAGAAGTAGTTGCTGGCAAAATTACAAGACCCAAGTAGTTTATGCATTAACATCACTATTAGAGGAACAAATTTGAAGAGAGCCATGTTAGATCTGGGAGCCAGTATTAATTTAATGCCTTCCACTATCTATGAGCAACTGGGATTGAATGACCTGAAGAAAACAACCATGTCCCTTTTGTTGGCCGTTGGTTCTGTCAGATACCCTAGGGGCTATGTTGAAGATGTGTTGGTCCAGATAGATAATCTCATCATTCCTACTGATTTTGTGGTACTAGACATGGATGACGGAGCAAAGTATAGAGATTGCAAGCCTATTCTATTAGGGAGACCTTTTATAGCAACTGCAAAGAGTTTTATAGATGTCCAGAATGGAAAGTTAATGCTGACTATGTTAGATGAAACTATAGAATTTAAAGTGTTTGAGTCTTTTAAGTTCCCTAAAGCAGTAGATGATTGTTACTCAACTGAGTATAGTTCAATTACAATGGTGAATTCAGCAGTGCAAGATGAATTATCAGAAGGAATATCTGAAGAACTACTAGATTGGGTTTGTGAAGTATTTAAAGATGGTGAAGAACTTCAACAGGTTGGAGTTTTAGAAAAAGATTATGATATTAAAGAAGTAAGTGCTGAAATAGAAAATTGGATCAACAAGTCGTTAATACCATCAATGAGCTCTCCCCCTGCATTAGAGCTAAAACAAATTCCTTCTAACCTAAAGTATGCCTTTCTAAGGGTAAATGACACTCTTTCAGTGATTATAACCTTTGACCTAGAGGCAGAAAAAGAAGAGAGACTATTGAAGGTACTCCAAAAACATAAGGCCGCCATTGGATGGACCATAGCGGATATTAAAGGAATAAGCCCTACCATTTGCATGCACTATATTCCCTTTAGAAGAAGGTATGAAGCCATCTAGAGAGGCTCAATGAAGACTTAACTTGAACTTGAAAGAGGTCGTGAAGGAAGAGGTCCTAAAGCTACTTAAGGTAGGTATCATATACCTTATATCTGTCAGTAAATAGGTGAGTCCGGTCCATGTTTTGCCAAAGGTTTTTGGGATCACGGTGGTAGCTAATAAAAACAATGAGTTGATTCCTACAAGGAAGACAATGGTATAGAGAGTGTGCATAGATTACCACAAGCTCAATATGGCAACTAAAAAAGATCACTTTCCTTTGCCATTCATTGATCAGTTGCTTGAGCGTTTGGCGAGACATGCTTATTATTGCTTCCCGAATGGGTTTTCAGGATATAATCAAATTGCCATAGCTCTAGAGGACCAAGAGAAAATGACGTTCACATGCCCTTTCAGAACCTTTGCATACCGAAGAATGCCTTTTGGGCTGTGCAACGCCCCTGCCACCTTCCAAAGATGCATGATGTCAATCTTCTTCGACATGCTAGAGCAACATATTGAGGTATTTATGGATGACCTTTCAATTTTTGGTAATTCTTTTGACAATTGCCTTGATAACTTAACTAGTGTTTTGAAAAGATGTACTGAGACCAATTTAACTCTTAGTTGGGAGAGAAGCCATTTTATGGTGAAATCTGGAATAGTGCTAGGACATGTAATATCTGATAAAGGCATAGAAGTAGATAGGGCTAAAATTGAAGTAATTGCTAAACTTCCACCTCCAATTTCGGTGAAGCGTGTGAGGAGTTTTCTTGGTCATGCAGGTTTTTATAGCTCCTTTATAAAAGATTTTTCAAAAATTAGTCATCCCCTATGTAACCTCTTGACTAAGGAGTATACATTTGTTTTCAATGATGAATATATGCATGCTTTTGAATCTTTGAAAAATAAATTGACATCTACTCCTATAATCATGCCTCCTGATTAGTCTTTTTCTTTTGAATTAATGTGTGATGCATCAGACTATGCTGTGGGTGTTGTTTTAGGATGGCAAGCAGATAAAATTCCACATGTTATTTACTACACTAGTTGCACTTAGAATGATGCACAATTGAATTACTCCACTGCTAAAAAAGAATTGCTTGCTGTTATTAGTGCCTTGGAAAAGTTTCGTCAATATCTAATTGGATCCAAGGTCATTGTTTATTCTGATCATGCTACTTTGAAATATTTACTAACTAAATATGAAGCGAAACCGAGATTACTCCAGTGGATCCTTTTGTTGCAAGAGTTTGATTTGGAAATCAAGGAAAAGAAAGGCAGTGAAAATATGGTAGCTGATCACCTCTCTCGATTAGTGGAGGATGAGAACGTGGAAGAGAGTATAAAGCTTATACCAATTAATGAGAATTTTTTAGATGAACAGCTGCTGGTTGTGGGAGTCAATTATCTGTGGTATGTGGACATCGTCAATTACCTTGCAAATGGCATCATACCAGCTGATCTGAACCCACAAGAAAAAAAAAAGGTTTATCTCCATCACCAGGCAATATTTTTGGGACGAGCCATACCTGTTCAAATATGGCACTGACCAAATCATTCGAAGATGTGTCCCTAAAAAAGAGCAGCAAGATATGCTGAAATTCTGCAGCAACCTTGGTTGTGGAGGGCACTTTATTCCCAAGGAAACTGTTATGAAAGTTCTCTAATAAGGTTTCTTCTGGACCTATTTATTTAAGGATGCTTATACCTTTTGTATTTCTTGTGATAGGTACCGGAGGACGGGGAATTTGGTAAGAGAAATGAGATGCCTCTTCCAAGCCAGCTAGTTGTGGAGATATTCGATGTATGGGGAATAGCTTTCGTGGGACCCTTCCCATCCTCACATGGGTTCACTTACATCTTTGTTGCTATGGATTATGTCTCAAAATGGATCAAAGCAATCACAACCAAGACAAATGATAGTCAAGTAGTGGTGACGTATATCAAGGAGAACATATTCACCATAATTGGGACACCTCGTGCAATCATAAGTGACAGAGGAAGCCATTTTTGTAACAAGGTCTTTGCCTCGTTAATGAAGAAGTACAGTGTCAAGCACAAAGTGGCAACCCCGTACCATCCTCAGACATTAAGATAGGTTGAAGTGAGCAATAGGCAGATTAAGCAAATACTGGAGAAAACCATGCAACCAAATCGAAAGGATTTGTCAACCAAGCTTAATGATGCACTGTGGGCATACAAAACTACTTACAAAACCCCGATAGGTATGAGGTCTTATAGGATAGTCTTGGGAAAGCTTGTCATTTTCCAGTATAGCTGGATCACAATGCCTATTGGGCTCTGATGAAGTTAAACTTCAACTTAGATAAAGCGGGGGAGGAAAAAAGTCTGCAAATAAGTGAGCTTGAGGAACTCTAGAATAATGCCTATGAAAACGCAAAGATATATAAGGATAGGATGAAGAAATTACATAACAACAAAATCCTTCTGAAGGAGTTTCATCCAAAGATGCTAGTCCTACTATATCAATCGCGATTGAGGTTATTTCTAGGGAAGCTGAAATCAAGGTGGTCTGGTCCATTTAAAGTAACTCAAGGTTTCCCCTATGGAGCTGTGGAGATTGAAAGTCTTCGGTTTGGTAGTAAATTCAAGGTAAATGGGCACAGACTCAAGCCATACCTTAGTATGTCCGAGGTAAGATGCGTGGGGCTTTACTTTCTCGATAAGGCGTAAGGCTCATGTGCGTCTTGCCTAAACATTAAATAAAGCACTCGGTGGGAGACAACCTACCCAGGCATTTTTCTTTTCCCTTTATTTCTATCGAGTCTTAAATTAGTGTTCCCCTTACTTGAATTCAGGTTTGTGGGTGTTAAAAAAATTTGAAAAAAATAAAAAAGGATTGCGTTAGGCTTAAAATCGCTACCATGAGCGTTATGGTTATGGGAGCGCTCACCAAAGTGGTGTCCTTTATCCCTGAAACCGCTCCCTATGTGCTGTCGAAGAAATTAGCAGCGGTTTTGGCAGCGTAAATACCTAATCAAACCGTTGCCTATGAGTTGCCAAGACCACTGTGACAACTACAGCGGTCACAAAGTAAAACGGTGCGTTTCACACCGTTTAGTCAGCAGCCAATCACAGTGAACTACTACGTTGCTGTGGCTTTCACAATGGTACACGCAACGGTTGTACCCTAAATATCAAAATTCGATTTCACGCGAAACCTGGTACTGTTTTCTTCATCTCTCTTCCAAATTCTTTTCTTCCCTCTTCGTCTATCTTCGCTCATTCAACCCCGAACTACCAAGGTATGATCTTCAATCTTCTTCTCTTTGATTTATATCAACCTTAATTCCATTAATTACATGTTCACATCCCTTGTCTCCCATATAATTGCTCTCAATGATTATCTAGGGTTCATAGCCCGAAATTTGGGGATTTCAGATTTGAGAGGATTTTTCTCCATGGCATGTGTTCTTAAAAGACTAATTGCACAAATGTCCTCTGAGTTTATGTCTAATTGTAGCTATATGGAGCTTTTACTAAAATTACACAAACCTCTCCTGCCGTTACTTATCTACTATTAGAAGTTTATGGCTTAGAGGTAAAACTGTCTTTTTGATAATATATTTAAAACTAAAGGAAAATAATTCTCTCTTCTCTATCTTCTCTCTCATTTTTAATTGGTTGGATTAAAAAAAATGAACATAAAAATGCCTTTTTCTCTGAACTACGATCATCATCATCTTCTACTTCAACTTCAATAAATCACCAAAAACTCAGCTATGTTTTTGTTTTTTTTTTTTTCTTGCTCAGACACAAAAATATCATGCCCTCAAAACCAAATCTTTCATAACCATCCGATCAGATTCTTCCAATGATGACGTCATTGTCTTTGTCTTCGTCTTCATCATCGGCGTTATCGGTTGCCTGTGGCCCTCTAGACAACACAATTGAAATAGTTTTCTAGCTTTGATTGAAATCTTGGAGATTGTTTTTGTGTTTCATTTGCGAATCATTGAGACTGAGATGTAATTGAGATAGTTGATTACTTTCCAAAAATGTACATAAATAATTCATGCGGGTTTGTAAATCTGATTTGTAATTTTTATTAAATCTGGTGATTTTTTTCCAAAAAAAAAAATTGGGTTTGTGTTTTTTTTTTTTCTATATTTTTTTTTTGGGTTTTGATTTAAAAATATGGATTATTTTTATGAGATTTGTGGTATTTTTTTGTTGATTAGAATTATTTTACTTTTTGTGGAATTTCTGCTGCTTTTGGGGGTCTAATGTGTTTATGAGTGGCTTCTCTGTTTAGTTTTCTTCTGCTACCTTTGGTTATTTTGTTCTTATGCTTTGTTGCTGTTTTTGGTTTTTGCTATTTTGCTAGGCCTATTTTTGTTTTTTGCTGTTTTTTGCTAGGCCTTACTTTCATTTTGGTTTGAATTTTATGGTTTGGGTGATTTCGATTCCCTTGGTTTTTATGGATGTTGGCTTTCATTTGCCTTCTATGGTTTCTCTAATAAAATAGCTATTTAAAAAAAAAAAAAAAAATTGGTGGTGATTGGGGAGGTGGATGGTGGATCAATGATTATGGTGGATGGTGGATGGAGAGAGATGAGATTGAGGGATCTGTGTTTAGTGATGATGGTGGATCCATCAATTTTTTTTATTTTTTTATTTATTTTTAATAATCCAACCAATTAAAATGGTTTTCAGAGATATATATATTATATTAAGGTTTTCAAATTTGTTTTATATTAATATTTATATATTTTTTTAATATTATTCTAATATAAAGCTAATAAAATAATGAATAAGGTAACCAACTAGGGGCATTTTAGACAATTTGAGCTGATAGACTAGTCAACTGTTAACTTGGATGGTAGTCAACTAACAGTGAGGGAGGTTTGTGTAATTTAAAGCAAAAGTTCCATATAGCTGCAATTAAGTATAAACTCAGGGGATGTTTGTGCAATTAGTCTGTTCTTAAATGATTGTGTATGGTTTAAAAAAAAAAAAAAAAAAAAGATTTGAAGTAACATTGTGCTATAAATGTTCTTTAGCATGGTTTCTAGAAAATAATTGAGAATTTGAGCAAATATGATAACAATTTTGCCATGCTATATATATATATGTGCTATGTTGTATTGAATGAATGTGAATGAAGATTTGTGCAAATAAGGCACATGGTTTGATGTTTGTATTGCTGGAATGCTGCCTAATTTTATTTAGCACGTACTGGATGTTAACTTGCTTTCGTTTGTTGGTTTACTTTTCAATTATGGTCAACAGTTATCCATGGAGGCCATGCTCCCTCTGATCAAGGAAGAAGAAAGGACAAAAGACCCATTGAGCAAACATTTTTTGGAAATCGAGAGTATAAGGATAGGTTGAAAAACAAGCGTAATTTTATCTTATAGAGAGGGATAACTATGGGAGAATTGGGGGAAACTGTGATCCTTGCGGTTGTTAAGGCCAGAGGATGGACTGGATATGTGCGTCCGCCCTGTAATGCCAACATTACCATTGCCCGTGAGTTCTACGCCAACATGGTGGATGCATAGTTCTCTTAACACGGTGTGGTTATGGTTAGAGGAGTGCCCGTGGTAGTTTCTATTCAAAGGATTAATAAGTATTATGACCTGCCACCAATTGAGAGTGTGGAGACAGCCTGGCCTAGCAAGTACGATATAGGATGTGCGCTTCGTAGGAAGGGAGCAGCTGAGTGGAATGGGAATAAATTGCTGAGGGGTGATTTGCATTTGTTAGGATTATGCTCAATAGCAAGAGTGTAATGTTGTAATTAACAATCTTTTTCATATTAATAAAGTGATTTCTGGTTTAACAAATCGTATAGCATTTATAGTTTGTATTATAATTGTCAAAGTAAATAATCATAAGGTCTAAAGACTATGGGAAAAGAAGAATTGTTCGTACATCTGGATATGTATGTGGTAGACACAATTCTTTAGTTAGTCTTGAATATTGTTCACAACTTAAGTTAAAGGTTGGGCACCTTTATCTTGTTAAAGTTGTAGAATTCTTTTGCTAGCATTTGAGTGGGATCAAATGAGATATGATGAGTCTAAAATCATCGGAGTGTCTTCGAGCAAAAGGATCTAGTGCACTGGGTGCATTGAACTGGATCACAATGAAAAGCTTTATCTAGAACCGTCAATAGATAATAGTCTTTTCATTATCAGGACAATCGGAGAGTCTATCTTAATCCTGAGATAAATGATGGACTTATGGTTGCAAGTGATATCATTTGAGTTATCAACGAGTACGATTATATCGCATAATCTATCCTCGATAGTTTGGTGATATTCATTTGTTAATCGATAGAGGACTTCATTTATAGATATGGACATCGTGGCTCCACTTAATTAAATGAGAGTATAATATCATCATATGGATGTTTTGAGGTAATTGGATATTAAATCTCAACGTTGAGTTTTCAATAGTGTCTATTGAAAACATGGCTTCTGGACAAGTCAAAATATCCAAGTTCGAAACGTGGTCATATGAGTAAATATGGTAACTCGGAGAGTTATAGGCGGTTTATGAACTCTTGGCGATTACTGATATTAATCACGAGGATACACTATCTCCAATATGATTGTCTAGGGTATGAACGAGGAGCATCTTCCTTTTCTATCTTTATTTAAGAGTTCAGTTTTAGCTCTTTAGTGGAATGAGTTAAAATTAATGGATCGGACCTAAGTGAATCATTTGTTGATTGTGATTAGGTTATGTCTATTGAAGCTTAAATTTAGATGGCCCGCCAAGATCCCCAATCCACACGGACTTGCATGGATCACTTGATATATTCTACCGACCAATTTAAGGGTCCATCTAGAATTGCATTTAATATATTAAGAATATAATTTGCACATTATTTAAGTAATGGGCTGCTCAATTATATTAATATATTAATGAAAGACATGTGGGCTTGTTTCTTTTAGTAAGAATGGGTCTGGTTCACATGTGGACTTTTTTATTTAAAGTCCAATGGATTAAATGAAATAGAAAAATAATATTAGGCCCATCTTATATATAAGTGGGGCGGCTAGGTTAAAGTTTTGACCTAAAAATATTATTTTGTTTCATTTGTTTTAATTAAATAAAAATTAATTGATTTATTGATTAATTGTTTAATTAAAGAAACAAATCTTTCCTAAAAGTAAAAGACTTGTTTGATAAGTAAATAAATAAATTAGTATTATTTATTTAATCAAACAAGGAGTTTTTTTTTTTTTATTTAGTAAAATAAAAGAATAAAAATAAAAGAGTTGGATTAGGGTTTGAAGTCTATAAAGTTAAAAAGAATTAGGGTTGAATTTTAGTCACCCTATATAAGTGACATGATGAAATTCGGCCAACCCTAATTAGATACTACATAGAATTCGGCAACCCTAAAGGAAAAAGAAGAAAAATTCGGCCAACCTATATATATGTTCTTATAGGGTTCGGCCACATCAATTAATTGGTGCTTGAGTTTTTATTTTCTTTCTTCTTCTTCTTAATTCTAAGAGAGTTTTTATTCTAGAGAGACAAAAAGGAGTGAAAAATTATTCTTTGATAGTATACAATTGCTTAAACATCAATAAGCTTGTGTATACGATATCGATCTAGGTTCACGCGAGTTTCGATCATAAGATTGTGAACTCAAAAGTGACCGGAATAATTTTGACATTCTTTTGATTGTTTTGTGACTAACAAAGAAAAGAAAGTATTTGTTTGGTCCATTCACAGGTTTGCAATTCAAAGGAAAGGGAGACCACGTTCGTGCTCGGATTGAAGGTCTTGCGGATTACCATCGACGTAAGTCAATCGGATCACGCGACAAGAGGTAATTTACTTTTGTTGATATATATGCATGTTTATTGATTAAAAGGGTTTAAGGTTCATAAAGGAAAAATTTTAAAAGTCACTAAATCGTCTTTAGTATCGCTTCCGCTGCGTGTAACACTTTTATTTGTTTATTTTTTCCCTACAACTGGTATCAGAGCCTAGGTTGAACCCTTTTAATTAATTAACGTATATATACGTGGATCTATTTCTTTTTATTGTGATTATGCATGTTTAGAAAGAGATGGCACTCTAGGTATTCAAATATATAATTACATGTGATGTATGGATTTATATATATTTTATGTGGTTTGTTATTGCTCGATTTTAGCCCTAGATTTTCAATGTAATTTTTGTTTCGGAGTTGTAACAAGAAGGGTGGTCTATTATCGCCATAATTCCTTCTTGGTAGATTGCTAGGTTTTATTTTTTTTTATATATATGTGCAGTATTTTTTTAGGGTTACTGCAGTTTTTTTTATTTATTTTTAGTATGTGCAGTTTTTGGTTTGTAAAAATACTGCAGTGAATAAAAAAAAAAAAAAAATTAATACTGCAGTATTTATTATATATATACTGCCGTAATATATTTAGATCTTGGAGATTCGAAGACACGAAGCAAAACGAAGCAACCGAACCAAGTACGAGCACCGTGCGCACCCTAGGAGTGGATTGGGCTGCGCATGACAAGCCCAAATCTTGGTGGGCTGCGCATGGCAGCCTTGTGTGGCCTTATGGGCTGCGCAAGGCAGCCCCTTTGTGGGGTTGTGGGCTGCGCACGCCCATGGGAGAAGGCCGAAGGACGAGCGTATGGTTGATGGGCCACCTGAAGATCTTGTATTCCTGACAAATTGTAATTTACTTGTTTTTCTAGGATGGGCAAAAATTGTTGCTATTTAATTTACGCTTAAATATTACAATATTTGTTATTGTATGATAACATGACATATAGAATAGGAGTGCCACGCATATCTCTTTTGGTATGAACATGCATTGAATGATTTAGGTATCTAAATTGGCATCTAGATAACTCGGTAAATCATTCTATGGGATTTAATCACACGCCTTAAATAATTGAGTGGGAGAAGGTGTTTTGGTAACACCTATGGCCTCCAAGGTTAGTTGAGCTTTATTATTTATTGGTAATCCCCCCAAGGGGCGTCCATGAATGGAATTTAGCAACATACTTCCTTACTAGGATAGACTAGACAATGGACTCAAACGAGATCTACTCCCTAAGGAGGGATTTTCGTGAGAGAAAATTGAGGGTCGATATCTTGGTAACACACTCAATGTAATTTTATTGATATCCTCCCAAGAGTTCTTGTCAGTAAAATTGCAAGGCTAAAATTGAAAACGCTGGTTGTTATGTTAACAATTAGGTGGGACCTAGTCTAACTAGTAAATGGTGCGAACTCCCAAATGAGGCGTAACATTTATGGGTGTTAGATCACCGTTGAATTTTATGATCGAGTTATTTATTTAATTCAAGATAAATATTTAAAAGTTCTTTATCATGATTATTTACTTATATATGTTTTGTTTTATTCAGAAATCATGACCCCATCACTTATGAACATCCTGAAAGATAACACTTTAACTGGAGATAATTATGTCACATGGAAAAGGAAAATTGGGTTGTTACTGCAAAGTGAAAAACATAAGTTTGTTCTAACTACTCCTAAACCTCCTGCTCCTAATAATGAATCTAGCATAATGTGTAGAGATGAGTATGAGCAGTGGAAGACTTCAGATGATATGGCAAAATGTTACATTATGGCCACTATCTCCGACGTATTGCAACAGCAGCATGAAGGAATGGAGTCCGCTGCTGATATAATGATGTCTCTAGAGGAGATGTTTGCTATGAAGTCTAGGACGACTAAGAGAGAGGCAGTGACTGCTTTTATGAATCTTAGGATGAAACCTGGACAGGCTGTGAAAGATCACATGATGAAAGTCATAACACATCTCAACATTGCTGAACTGCATGGCGCTGAGATAGATGGTGAGACAAAGATTGATATGGTTGTCAATTCATTGTCAGATTCCTTTGATCAGTTCAAATTGGACTACACTTTGAACAAAAAGAATACACCTTACAGGCCTGATGCAAGATGTTCAAAGTGCTGAAAAGATCCTTGTGAAAGGCAAAGGTCAAGAGATTCATATGGTTGGTAAAGTTGGTACTGTTAAGGCCCGTCAAAAGGTCAAGAAACAAAAGAAGAAAAAGCAACTTGGGCCTATCAAGAAGGAGACCAAGAAAGTAACCAAGATCAAAGGGAAATGCTTCCTTTGTGGTGAAAAGGGACATTGGAAGAGAAATTGCCCAAAGTCCCAGAACAAGAAGGAAGAAGGTAATTTGAATTATCTAGAAACATGTTTTTTGGCTGATTCTACAGATTCTTGGATCATAGACTCAGGAGCCACTAATCATGTTTGTTATTCCTTGCAGGGGTTTCAAGAAAGGAGAAAGCTGAGTAAGAATGAAATCAATTTGCGCTTGGGCAACGGAACGTTAGTGTCTGCAAGTGCAGTGTGAGATATTAGAGTTTATTTGGATTCTAGAAGGCATTTAGATTTAATAGACGTTTATTATGTACCTCAATTCAAGAGGAATTTAATTTCAGCTTCTTGTTTGAATAAATTTGGATATTCGGTTACTTTTAATAAAGTTTTTATTATTAGTAAGAATGACAAAATTATTTGCCAAGGTACATTGGAAAACGGTCTATACTTTTTGCATAGAAATATCTCTCACTCGTTAGACACAGAAATAACGGAACCTAATCATAAAAGAGTAAATTATCAACAGATGAAACCTACCTTTGGCATTTACGCTTAGGTCATATTAACCTTAATAGGATTAAAAGATTGGTAAGTGACGGACCTTTAAGTAACTTAAAGGTTGATGATCTACCAACTTGTGAATCTTGTTTGGAAGGTAAAATGACCAAAAGGACGTTCTTTGCCAAAGGTGCAAAAGCCACTGAATGTTTAGGATTGATACACACTGATGTATGTGGACCTATGAGCATTCAAGCTAGAGGTGGATATGAGTACTTCATCACCTTCACGGATGATTACTCAAGATTTGGTTATGTGTATCTCATGAGACATAAGTCGGATGCTTTTGACATGTTCAAAGCATTCAAAGCTGAAGTGGAAAATCAGCTTGAGAAACACATAAAAATCTTGAGATCTGATCGTGGTTGAGAATATCTATCTGGTGAGTTTCAGCAATATCTTATTGATAATGGAATAGTTTCTCAGTTTTCTGCACCAGGTACACCTCAACAGAATGGGGTAGCAGAAAGGAGAAATAGAACTCTTTTGGATATGGTTAGGTCTATGTTGAGTTATTCAACGCTTCCTATTTCTTTTTGGGGATATGCTTTACAAACTACTATATACATTCTAAACAATGTACCATCTAAGTCTGTTCCTAAAACACCGCATGAGTTGTGGACTGGGCGCAAGCCTAGTTTACAACACTTAAGGATATTTGGTTGTCCTGCGCATGTGTTAAAAGGAAAGACAGAAAAGATGGAGTCCCGTTCAGAAACATGTATATTTGTAGGGTATCCAAAAGAAACTAAAGGATATTATTTCTATAGTCCTTCAGATCTTAAAGTATTTGTTTCGACAAATGCTAAATTTCTAGAAAAGGACTATATGGATGTTTTTTTGCCTAGAAGTAGAATTGTCCTGAATGAGATGTCAGGAGATACAATTCCACGAGAGGTTGCACAACCTAACCCAATTGTAAGTTCCGATCCAACACAAGATCAACAACCTACCATTCCTCGTCGTAGTGGGAGGGTTAGAACACAACCCGAAAGATACATCGGTCTGGGAGAATCAGTGGAGAATCTCCCGGACGACGATGATCCCTATACGTACAAGGAAGCTATGGAGGATGTTGATAGTCGCCATTGGCAAAAGGCAATGCAATCCGAGATTGAATCTATGTTCGATAACAAAGTCTGGTCCCTTGTAGACTTGCCTAAAGGGATAAAACCCATCAAAAGTGCTAAGTATACAAGAGAAAGAGGTGGCTAATGGAAAGGTGAAACCTTTAAAGTTTGCATTAGTAAAATTTCAGTGGTATACATGGAGTTAAGGTATCGATTACGAGGAAACCTTCTCTCCTCGTGGCCATGCTTAAATCCATTAGGATACTCTTATCCATTGCAGCATCTTTAGATTTAGAGATTTGGCAAATGGACGTCAAGACAGCTTTCCTAAATGGAAGTCTTGACGAAAACATCTACATGATGCAACCAGAGGGATTCAATGAAAAGGGGTAAGTGGATAAGGTATGCAATTTGCAGAAATCCATATATGGATTAAAGCAAGCATCCAGATCCTGGAACATAAGGTTTGATCAAGCTGTCAAAGGTTTTGGATTTATTCAGAATCCTGACGAACCTTGTGTATACAAAAGGATTAAAGGCGACAAGTTGGTTTTCCTGATTCTTTATGTTGATGATATACTACTCATTGGAAACGATGTAGGTGTATTGACATCAGTAAAAGAATGGTTAGCAAAACAATTTGATATGAAGGACTTAGGAGAAGCAAGTTTTATACTAGGTATCCAAGTAATAAGGGATAGAAAGAATAGAACGATTGCATTATCCCAAGCTTCATACATAGACAAAATCTTGTCTAGGTTTTCTATGCAGGATTCAAAGAAAGGTATGTTACCTTTCAGACATGGAATCAAGCTTTCTAAGGAACAAGTTCCTAAGAATGAGCATGAAGAGCAATTCATGAGTAGAGTTCCATATGCCTCGGTAGTTGGAAGTCTCATGCATGCAATGCTCTGTACTAGACCAGATATTTGTTTTGCTGTTGGCATAGTTAGCAGGTTTCAATCGAAACCCGGACCTGATCACTGGACGGTAGTCAAGCATATTTTCAAGTATCTTAAGAGAACGAGAGATAATATGCTTGTATACTCTGGAGGGGATTTGGTTCCCGTTGGGTATACAGATTCTGATATCCAATCAGATTCTGACTCCAGAAAATCCACAACAGGGGCTGTGTTTACTATTGGAGGAGGAGCAGCTATATGGAGGAGTATCAAGCAATCTTGTATTGCTGATTCCACCATGGAAGCCGAGTATGTTGCTGCATGCGAAGCTGCCAAAGAGGCTGTTTGGCTCCGCCAATTCTTGATTGACTTGGAAGTGGTTCCTAGTGCGAATAAGCAGATCACTATCTACTGTGACAACAGTGGAGCAGTGACTAATTCGAAAGAACCAAGAAGTCACAAGAGAGGTAAACACATTGAAAGAAAGTATCATCTTTTAAGGAAGATTGTTCAAAGAGGTGACGTGACGATTACCAAAATCGCGTCAAATAGAATCTAATGATCCTCTGTGCGTTCTACTCGAAGAGTTTCAATGGGTACCAGAGAATATGTATTTGAGAGATATGACACATTTGCTATAGCGCAAGTGAGAGATTGTTAGGATTATGCTCAATAGCAAGAGTGTAATGTTGTAATTAACAATCTTTTTCATATTAATAAAGTGATTTCTGGTTTAACAAATCGTATAGCATTTATAGTTTGTATTATAATTGTCAAAGTAAATAATCATAAGGTCTAAAGACTATGGGAAAAGAAGAATTGTTCGTACATCTGGATATGTATGTGGTAGACACAATTCTTTAGTTAGTCTTCAATATTGTTCACAACTTAAGTTAAAGGTTGGGCACCTTTATCTTGTTAAAGTTATAGAATTCTTTTGCTAGCATTCGAGTGGGATCAAATGAGATATGATGAGTCTAAAATCATCGGAGTGTCTTCGAGCAAAAGGATCTAGTGCACTGGGTGCATTGAACCGGATCACAATGAAAAGCTTTATCTAGAACCGTCAATAGATAATAGTCTTTTCATTATCAGGACAATCGGAGGGTCTATCTTAATCCTGAGATAAATGATGGACTTATGGTTGCAAGTGATATCATTCGAGTTATCAATGAGTACGATTATATCGCATAGTCTATCCTCGATAGTTTGGTGATATTCATTTGTTAATCGATAGAGGACTTCATTTATAGATATGGAAATCGTGGCTCCATTTAATTAAATGAGAGTATAATATCATCATATGGATGTTTCGAGGTAATTGGATATTAAATCTCAACGTTGAGTTTTCAATAGTGTCTATTGAAAACATGGCTTCTGGACAAGTCAAAATATCCAAGTTCAAAACGTGGTGATATGAGTAAATATGGTAACTTGGAGAGTTATAGGCGGTCTATGAACTCTTGGCGATTACTGATATTAATCACGAGGATACACTATCTCCAATACGATTGTCTAGGGTATGAATGAGGAGCATCTTCCTTTTCTATCTTTATTTAAGAGTTCAGTTTTAGCTCTTTAGTGGAATGAGTTAAAATTAATGGATCGGACCTAAGTGAATCATTTGTTGATTGTGATTAGGTTATGTCTATTGAAGCTTAAATTTAGATGGCCCGCCAAGATCCCCAATCCACACGGACTTGCATGGATCACTTGATATATTCTACCGGACCAATTTAAGGGTCCATCTAGAATTGCATTTAATATATTAAGAATATAATTTGCACATTATTTAAGTAATGGGCTGCTCAATTATATTAATATATTAATGAAAGACATGTGGGCTTGTTTCTTTTAGTAAGAATGGGTCTGGTTCACATGTGGGTTTTTTTATTTAAAGTCCAATGGATTAAATGAAATAGGAAAATAATATTAGGCCCATCTTATATATAAGTGGGGCGGCTAGGTTAAGGTTTTGACCTAAAAATATTATTTTGTTTCATTTGTTTTAATTAAATAAGAATTAATTGATTTATTGATTAATTGTTTAATTAAAGAAACAAATCTTTCCTAAAAGTAAAAGACTTGTTTGATAAGTAAATAAATAAATTAGTATTATTTATTTAATCAAATAAGGAGTCTTTTTTTTTTTAGTCAAATAAAAGAATAAAAATAAAAGAGTTGGATTAGGGTTTGAAGTCTATAAAGTTAAAAAGAATTAGGGTTGAATTTCAGTCACCCTATATAAGTGACATGATGAAATTCGGCCAACCCTAATTAGATACTACATAGAATTCGGCAACCCTAAAGGAAAAAGAAGAAAAATTCGGCCAACCTATATATATGTTCTTATAGGGTTCGGCCACATCAATTAATTGGTGCTTGAGTTTTTATTTTCTTTCTTCTTCTTCTTAATTCTAAGAGAGTTTTTATTCTAGAGAGACAAAAAGGAGTGAAAAATTATTCTTTGATAGTATACAATTGCTTAAACATCAATAAGCTTGTGTATACGATATCGATCTAGGTTCACGCGAGTTTCGATCATAAGATTGTGAACTCAAAAGTGACCGGAATAATTTTGACATTCTTTTGATTGTTTTGTGACTAACAAAGAAAAGAAAGTATTTGTTTGGTCCATTCACAAGTTTGCAATTCAAAGGAAAGGGAGACCACGCTCCTAGGTGATCCACGTTCGTGCTCGGATTGAAGGTCTTGCGGATTACCATCGACGTAAGTCAATCGGATCACGCGACAAGAGGTAATTTACTTTTGTTGATATATATGCATGTTTATTGATTAAAAGCGTTTAAGGTTCATAAAGGAAAATTTTAAAAGTCACTAAATTGTCTTTAGTATCGCTTCCGCTGCGTGTAACACTTTTATTTGTTTATTTTTTCCCTACAGTAAGAAGCGGGCCGATTAGATCTAGTCCCCAGATAGCAAAGGGGTAAGGTGTAATGAACGAGGAGAGCCTTTCCGGGGGGAGATGATAGAGTTTTGATGTCTTCTTGCAAGCTTAGCATGATTATGTGAACTGTTTTGCATCTTGATGTATAGTTGACCAGAAGTAGCCCAATCTAAGTATTTGGTAGGCTAGTGTCTCGTCTGCTGTATGATTACCACAGTCCCCTGAATGTACCTTGTTGAGTACCCAGGTAGTATCATCTGGGTATATGCATCTAAGTAGGGGGAGGGATTTCCCTTTGCGATAAAGGTATCCGTCTACAAGGCAGTACCGGATAACGATTCTCTTTAGCTTGCGTGCTTGATCTGGATCTGCATGTAGAGTGTCACTTTGGAGGTAGTCCGCTATTGGATCCATCCAACAAGGGAATCGGTTGACTAGTAAGACTTCCACCCTCCTAGCAAAGCTGGAACAAGGTATTAGTTGGAGGGGTACCCCTTTGGTAAGGTATGCTCCTCATCTACTGTGATCTTGGCTAGAACATCT
The DNA here is from genome assembly GCA_035582765.1 of Acer negundo. Taxonomy (NCBI): domain Eukaryota; kingdom Viridiplantae; phylum Streptophyta; class Magnoliopsida; order Sapindales; family Sapindaceae; genus Acer; species Acer negundo. The sequence continues at coordinate 20,802,369 of CM069234.1, forward strand.
GCTCGGTGATTTTTCTCTCGAGGTATCTGTTCCATCCTCACGCCTTTGAATCCCGACATTGCTTCTCGGACTTTAGCCAGATATGCTACCATATTGTCACCTTTTGCTTGGTACAACCCCAACACCTGGTTGACCACCAATTGGGAATCATTCTAGACTATGAGGAAATCAGCCCCTAAGGCTTCTACTACTCCAATTCCCGCTAGTTTGGCTTCATATTCTGCTTCGTTATTAGTAGCCTAAAACTCGAGCTTGAAGCAATGACTGCATTCGACCCCCTCTGGGTCCATCACAACTCTTCTTGCTCCGCATCCTGATTGACTTGATGCCCCATCTGTGTATAAAATCCAGGTCTTGTTATCTTTAGGCCAATTCACATCTGTCTGATTCGGACTGGGGTCGGGCTTGGTAATTGTGTCCGGATTTACATTGAACTCTATTACGAAGTCGGCTAAGGCCTGTGCTTTGATCGTGGCCCTTGGATTATATTTGATGTCAAATTGGGTCAGCTCTAGGGCCCATAGAAACAACCTGCCTGACACATCCAGCCTCTGGAGGAATTGTCGTAAGAGCTGATTGGTGACTACCACGATAGTGTGTGCCTAAAAATAGGGCCGGAGTTTTCTGGCTGTAGTTACCAAGGCATAGACGAGCTTTTCCAAAAGGGTATAATTTTTTTCAGACTTGGTGAAAGCCTGACTCATATAGTACACCGGTCTCTGTATTCCGTCACTGCATTCCTTCATTAAGCCCTCACTAGTGGCAGCTTTTGAGACAGCTAAGTAAAGTTGGAGTTCCTCTCCCGTAAGGGGCTTGACCAGTAGAGGGGGACTGGCCAAGTATTCCTTCAAGGCTTAGAAAGCCAACTCGCTTTGTTCATCCCACTTTAGCTTCTTTCCCTACTTGATAATCTTAAAGAACAGGGGACATTTATCGGTGGAGCGGGATATGAATCGGTTCAATGCTGCTATTCAGCCTGCCAATCTATATGCCTGCTTTAGTGTTGTGAGAGACTTGAGGTCTAGGATGGCCTTGATCTTCTCAGGATTGGCCTCAATTCCTCTTTCATGTACCATGAACCCCAGGAATTTTCCCGCCGCTACCCCGAAAGCACATTTTGCAGGGTTTAGTTGTTAGGATTATGCTCAATAGCAAGAGTGTAATGTTGTAATTAACAATCTTTTTCATATTAATAAAGTGATTTCTGGTTTAACAAATCGTATAGCATTTATAGTTTGTATTATAATTGTCAAAGTAAATAATCATAAGGTCTAAAGACTATGGGGAAAGAAGAATTGTTCGTACATCTGGATATGTATGTGGTAGACACAATTCTTTAGTTAGTCTTGAATAATGTTCACAACTTAAGTTAAAGGTTGGGCACCTTTATCTTGTTAAAGTTGTAGAATTCTTTTGCTAGCATTTGAGTGGGATCAAATGAGATATGATGAGTCTAAAATCATCGGAGTGTCTTCGAGCAAAAGGATCTAGTGCACTGGGTGCATTGAACTGGATCACAATGAAAAGCTTTATCTAGAACCGTCAATAGATAATAGTCTTTTCATTATCAGGACAATCGGAGGGTCTATCTTAATCCTGAGATAAATGATGGACTTATGGTTGCAAGTGATATCATTTGAGTTATCAATGAGTACGATTATATCGCATAGTCTATCCTCGATAGTTTGGTGATATTCATTTGTTAATCGATAGAGGACTTCATTTATAGATATGGACATCGTGGCTCCATTTAATTAAATGAGAGTATAATATCATCATATGGATGTTTTGAGGTAATTGGATATTAAATCTCAACGTTGAGTTTTCAATAGTGTCTATTGAAAACATGGCTTCTGGACAAGTCAAAATATCCAAGTTCAAAACGTGGTCATATGAGTAAATATGGTAACTTGGAGAGTTATAGGCGGTCTATGAACTCTTGGCAATTATTGATATTAATCACGAGGATACACTATCTCCAATATGATTGTCTAGGGTATGAATGAGGAGCATCTTCCTTTTCTATCTTTATTTAAGAGTTCGGTTTTAGCTCTTTAGTGGAATGAGTTAAAATTAATGGATCGGACCTAAGTGAATCATTTGTTGATTGTGATTAGGTTATGTCTATTGAAGCTTAAATTTAGATGGCCCGCCAAGATCCCCAATCCACACGGACTTGCATGGATCACTTGATATATTCTACCGGACCAATTTAAGGGTCCATCTAGAATTGCATTTAATATATTAAGAATATAATTTGCACATTATTTAAGTAATGGGCTGCTCAATTATATTAATATATTAATGAAAGACATGTGGGCTTGTTTCTTTTAGTAAGAATGGGTCTGGTTCACATGTGGGCTTTTTTATTTAAAGTCCAATGGATTAAATGAAATAGGAAAATAATATTAGTCCCATCTTATATATAAGTGGGGCGGCTAGGTTAAGGTTTTGACTTAAAAATATTATTTTGTTTCATTTGTTTTAATTAAATAAGAATTAATTGATTTATTGATTAATTGTTTAATTAAAGAAACAAATCTTTCCTAAAAGTAAAAGACTTGTTTGATAAGTAAATAAATAAATTAGTATTATTTATTTAATCAAATAAGGAGTTTTTTTTTATTTAGTCAAATAAAAGAATAAAAATAAAAGAGTTGGATTAGGGTTTGAAGTCTATAAAGTTAAAAAGAATTAGGGTTGAATTTCAGTCACCCTATATAAGTGACATGATGAAATTCGGCCAACCCTAATTTATAAATAGAGCCACGATATCCATATCTATAAATGAAGTCCTCTATCGATTAGCAAATGAATACCACCAAACTATCGAGGATAGACTATGCTATATAATGGTACTCATTGATAGTTCAAATGATAACACTTGTAACCATAAGTCCATCATTTATCGCAGGATTATGATAGACTCTTTGATTGCCATCATAAACACTTTTGGAAAATAGACATGCAAATAAACACTTTTCATTTAGAAAACATCTCAAAATTCAAATTGGAAAAGTGTGGAAATGGACGTCGAAGATGTTTCACGTGAAGATTTTCTAAACAGGGCATTGCCCATGACCTTTTGTAGAAGAAATATTCATAATGTTTGAACCCCCATCCAGTAGCTCACATTCTTTATACCATTGGAACCGTATCAAAAAATCGAAGAACACTATATGGAAAAAATAATTTATTTCCTCACTAAGAGGTACGGTTTAAATGAAACATGTCTTCACAAATGTCGAAGAAAAACATGAAAAAGTAAAATGAAAAATAACTCAAATAATGAATCCACACCACCAAACATAATCTAAACATCGTCTTCAATTTTTATATGACATGAAATGCATGGACAATGAATAAATGAAGCATGGAAGGCGAGAACTCAAAACACAAACAACATACACATAGCATTATAACATTTAAAGCACATAGGCGATTTCCGCCCAATCAAAAAACTATTCCACAAGCATAATGAATAACATCAAACACTTCCCAAAGCATTTAAGCACATATTCCAAATTTCTCACAAAAAGTAAACTATCAGCAATCAACTCTCACCAAACATTCTTCGTCAACATGCATTTTACCTATAAACATTAAGCTACTCCAAATCTAAATATGGTAATATGAAAATATTGAAACAAGGTAGAGGAGTCAGCTACCAAAGTTTTTATATGGGAAGAAGTTTGTAGAGACTCCACCTCTAGCTGTGCCATGACCTCTTTTTCATTTAATGCTCTTTCGTGACACTCCTCGCATCCTTGGTTGTATCAACCACATACGCTGTTACGGCACTGCTGTTTCACTTGGAAAAGTTGTTGGCGTGCATATAATGCACTCATTGTTCTCTTGAGTTGTTTGGTCTAGGCTTCCATGATCGTTGGTCTCCATTCTAACTTTGATTTGATAGCTCGCAAACTTGGATATTTCTCTTTTCTTGCACGAATACAACTCTAACAATATTAAACGCATATGCTTTAAACAAAAGAAAAATAACAGACAAATGCAAAAACAAACAAAAAGAAAACAATAAAATATTTACATTCCTACATTATTTTCTAAAACGAGAAACAAACAACGAATAGGCCACCTGCTTAGCAGAGGCGCCATTTTGATACTCGCTTTTTGTGTCGTTATCAAATTACTAATTCAAAAGATATTTATAAGAAATTCCTACGCAATGTGCTCTAAAGTTTGAAAACAAGTAAAGCGGTAAGCGAGGGTATCATCCATAGGGAGGTGTCATCCGTCGATCGTTTCACGTTTTAGTGATAATTGAAAGCAATGTAAATGGGAACATGGCAAGGGTGAGAGTGGTGTGTGTGTGTGTGTGTGTGTGTGTGTGTTAGAGAAAATGCAAAATAAAGATAAAATATAAGAGAGAATATGGAGGTGTGAGAACGGTGATTAAAGAGATAAATGTAACTGGGTGTTTGCCTTTCTAAATTAAACTACTCTTAATTACATTAATCTACTCCTAAAGGCAAACACCCTAGGTCACTAAAATAAGTGGCTAGGAGAGATGTAGAAAATGTACACAAAAGGTACTCATGTCCACCAAAACATTCGTGCCACCAATAGTCACTAACCGCATAAAACACCCAAGATTGGGTTCAACCTTTGCGTGTGGATCAAGCCAAACTCTCTACTACACAGCTACAAGGTTGGTTTATGAGAGAATTTCCCCTTTAAGCATAAGCATAATATATGAAAGGATCAACTATCGATCGCTACTCACTTGTCACGTGCAAGCAACAACCAAATCTGTAGCTCATGTATCCAAATCTTCAATGCTCCTTTCTAGAGGAGATGCAACCCTTATTCCCTCACCTAGTGAGAATATTGAGCCTATTCCTCTTTCCATGTCTTCTTCGAATGTTGATGAAGTCATTGCCGCTGGTCATTCTAAAGTTGAGCCTCATTTGTGTCCTACCAACATGTCTATCAAGAATCAATGCAATGCCCTGTCTAAGAAGAGTGCTATTGATACCTCTAACAAGTTCTCTACTCTTGATGAGAATGGTAATAGTGTCCTCTCTAAGGAAAGTGTTGTTGAATGTAGTGATGATGACTCTCCTACCACAGCCTCTCCGGAACATTCCTTATGGCTCTCAAAGATTAAGAACATTGATAGGGTTCCTATCATGGGGCTTTATAGCACTCCAGAGTCCTCTAGTAACAAGAAGAAGAAGAAGAAGAAACAGTTTGCAAAGAATGAAATGGATAATAGCTCGCAAGCTAAGGTGAAATCTCTTCAACCTCTTAATGATTAATTTAGCTTGTTGGAACATTAGGGGTTTGAATGCTACCCCTAAACACTTAAAAGTAAAGAAGATGATACTTGACCATAAGCTTAGTCTAGTTTGTTTAACTGAGACAAGAGTGAGTATGATCCATCAGCCTCTTGTAGTCAATTCTGTTTTCATGGATTGGGAAATGCTTAACAATTACAATAGTCATGATCTTGGTAGAATTTGGATTGGTTGGGATCCTAGGATCATAAAAATCACTAAAATTTTTGAAACTGATCAGATTATTCATTGCCAAGCTCATATTTTTGATGGTAATGATAGGTTCCATATCTCATTTGTTTATGGTTCTAATGTTGATAGTTCTAGAAGAGCTCTTTGGCATAGTATATGCTCTAGTCAGCAAGATACTCCTTGGATGGTTCTTGGCGATTTCAATGTCTCTAGGAGGGTGAATGAGTCAATTGGGGGTTAATCTCGTATTTTCTCAACTATGGAAAAGTTTAATGACTGTCTTTATGTTTCTGAACTTGATGACCTTCATTTCTTGGGTTTTCTCCACACTTGGTGTAATAAGAGAATCATTGGCTGCATCTCTAAGAAGTTAGATAGAGTTCTTGTTAATAAGGAAGGGATGGCCAAGTTTGAGCACTCTAAAGCCATTTTTCTTCCTCCTAGCATCTCGGATCACAGCCTCTCTTTGGTTAAGCTCGGATTGCAAGGTAATAAAAAGAATTGCCCATTTAAATTTTTCAATTTTCTAACGGAAAGGGAAGACTTTCTTCCTTCGGTTGAGAGTTGTTGGCAGGAGAATTTTCTTGGCAATATGCAATTTCAGCGTTGCTCTAAGCTCCGAAATTTAAAGAAGGTTTTAAAGTCCCTTAACAAGCATACGGTGGGGGATTTGACGGTTAAATCTATTGAAGCCAAGGCTGCTCTTGTTGATTGCCAAAGTCTTCTTGATCTGTAGCCTCTTGATGAAGGCCTTAGAATTTAAGAGAATGAGCTTATGAGCTCTTACTCTCTGGCTCTTCAAACGGAGGAGGAATTTTTAAGGCAAAAATCTAGAGTTCAATGGCTTAAGGCTGGTGACCGTAACACCTCCTATTTTTTCAAAGTCATCAATGGAAGACGGAACAGAAGTAAGATCCTCTCTATTACTGGGGAAGATGGTTCCCTGATTGAAGGAGATACTCAAATAAAATATGAGGTTGTTCGTCACTTCCAAAATATTCTTGGTTGCTCTTTGCCTTCTAGACATGGTTCTCGTCCTTTGAGAAATGTTATTGATAAACACATCTCTACTGATCAAGCTGATTTCATGAGTAGAGAGGTCACAAATGATGAAATTTGTGAGGTTTGCTTTTCTCTCCACCTTAATAATGCTCATTTCTTCAAGAATACTTGGCACATCGTTGGTGATGATGTTATTAATGCTGTTCAAGAATTCTTCCGTACTGGCCTTCTTCTTAAAGAGCTCAATGCTACGATTCTTAATTTGGTCCTTAAGGTCCCTAATCCCTCTAAGATGACGGATTTTAGACCAATCTCTTGCTGCAACACTCTCTACAAGATCATTGCTAAGATCATTGCTAATAGAATCAAGCCTTGTCTTCCTGGCATTATTAGCCCCTCCCAATCAGCTTTTGTGGCAGGTAGGAGAATTGGTGACAACATTCTTCTTGTCCAAGAGCTAATGAGGAATTACCACAAAGATGACGGTACGCCAAAGTTGGCCCTTAAGATGGATTTGATGAAAGCTTTTGATAGGGTTGATTGGGGCTTCTTACTTGACACTCTTGCTGTGTTTCAGTTTCCTTTGAAAGTCATAAATTGGATAAGAGTTTGCCTTACTACTCCTAAGTTCTATATCCCTATTAATGGTGAGCTTGCTGGTTTATTCTCCGGAAGGAGGGGTCTTCGACAAGAGGACCCTATGTCTCCATATCTCTTTGTTATGGCTATGGAGGTCCTCTCGAAACTTTTAGTCAATCATATTGCGGACTCCCTAACTTCAAATATCATTAGAAGTGCGACAAGATTAAGCTTTCTCACATTTGCTTTGCTGATGATCTTATTATGCTTTGCCATGGTTCCTATCATTCAGCTCTTGTTCTCAAATCAGCCCTCGATGAGTTCTCCTTCTTGCCAGGTCTTGGTGCTAATCATGGTAAGAGCAACACTTTCATGTCGGGAGTGCCCAACGCAATTAGTCAGCAGCTTATCAACCTTCTTGGTTACACGGTTGGCTCTCTTCCTGTTCGTTATTTGGGGATTCCTATTATCTCTTCTAAATTGAATTTGCGTGATTGCTCTCCCCTTGTGGATAAAGTTTCGAGTACATTTTTTTCTTGGTTGAATCGATGCCTTTCTTATGCTGGTCGTCTTCAACTTATTATCTTGGTCTTAACCAGTATTCAAGTGTTTTGGGCTAGTCATCTTTGTCTTCCTAAGAAGATCTTAAAGGTTATAGAGCAGAAATTTCGTAGTTTTTTATTGAATGGGGTTGAAGGTAGCAGCAAAGGTTCTAAAATTGCTTGGTCCGATATTTGTATTCCCAAGAAAAATGGTGGTCTTGGAATCAAGGACCTCTCTTTGTGGAATAAGGCGCTAATGATTAGGCACATTTGGAATCTGGTTTATGGCACTAATAATCTTTAGACTTCTTGGATCCATGCCTACCACCTCAAAGGTTCAAGTTTGTGGGAGGTGAAAGCTCATCATACATGTTCTTGGAATTGGAGAAAGTTACTTCATTTTAGGCCTTTAGTCCGTCCTTTAATTTAGCACATTATTGGTAGTGGCTTGAACACTGCCTTATGGTTTGATAATTGGCACCCTGATGGCCCTATTTGTTTGCACTTTCTTTTTGGTTTTTGTTTTGTTAAAGCTTTTGTTTAGCTCTTGTTTTTGAGCTTGTTTTTGGCCTTTGTGCTCTGGTTTCTTTGTTTCCTGGGGTATGCCCCTTGTATTTGTATATTCTTTCCTTTTTCTATGATACTATTTATTTACCCAAAAACAAAACAACCAATGGTAGTATTAAGCATAACGGACTCTCATTCACAACTCACATAGGGTATATCGCATGAGCAACGACCAAGTGTCACAAGCATAAAGGTTAGAGAACCGAAATCCACAATGGCATTGCATATACTCATCATGAATTTCATCCAAAAAATTGAGAGCATAATCAAGGCCAAAAGTTAATATATCTACCTAGCCCTAATTCTCAAACACTTAAATCAATCCAAAACATGCACTTCGGATTGTCAATCAACACACACAATCATGGGATATTTAATTAAACTACTCTTAAATTACATTATTCTCTTCCTAATCCCAATAATGAACACATATTAATTTCTACCCTACATGCCATGAATGTAAAGACAGGAGATATCCCTAAACATGCATCTAGAAGGGTTGTCAAGCCTACTCAACATAAGTCAAGAAATTTGTTGACTTGTATTGGAGTTTCTCCATCGAAATCTGTGACTTAAGTAGTGCATCGTCATCTTGAATACGTAATGGCCCCGTGTAAAAGAATTGAATGCATCCAGATTATCAACCAAATTAAAAAGCCAATTGATGACTTTTTTATCGAATGGTTGACCAAAAAGAACATTGTTTGTTATCAAAAAAAATCCCATCTTCAGTGAATCATCAGGGTGCTTGAAGTTGCGTGCTAAAATCCGTTTATATACAGTGGACAATTTCAATTCGTTGCCTTTTTCTCCAGGCGAATACCTTTTCTGGTGCCGTCTGCATTTGCCACGTATGGCGTGTTTATAATGTTTGAGAGTTCGCCGAACCGAAGATTGGCAACCAAACAAAATTCCTTTTGTCTAAATCTTGCAATCTTACCACCTAACTAAATAAACAATTTGTTCTCAGTTGCACTATCTATTATAATTTCCCTCAATAGTACACCGTGCACAATCATAGCTGAGAACAACGAGTTTTGCGGGAAGTTGGTGAATTGCTTGAAACAACAGGACATGAATTCCTTGTTCACTTCCTTGCGTAAGAAATTCTCTAAAGTAGCTATATTCTTTAACTGACAACCCACGTTGATTAATGCTTCTTCATTCCATTTATTCTTTTTTACCTTCAGATACTGTTCATAGTCGATATTTTCCATCTGCACAATTCAAATAAGTTGGGTTCAATAAATTAAACACACAATGTTTCGACAATTAAACACACTAGGGCAAAAACCATTAAGCACACCAGGGCACATCGATAAAAAATTTTTTGGGTAAGTAAATAGTATCATGGAATGAGAGAAAGAATGTACAAATACAAGGGGCATACCCTAGGAAGCAAAGCAAGAGCTAAACAAAGGCTCAAAAAGAGCACAAATGCACGGCAAATAAGAAACAAGAGCTCGTAAAGGGCTCAAAACAAGCTCAAAGAAAAGAGCAAGCAACAAACAAGAGCAAAGCACTAAAATTAATTAGCGTTAACAAACCAATTCAAAGTAATAAGCGGGTGAACCATTAGACTGAAAGAGGAGAGCCGACAACTAATGGTGTCAATAATTGTGCGAACAACAACCGAACTAGACTTTTTGGTGCCTTCAAAAATTCTACAATTACGCTCTCTCCAAATATGATAAACAGTCATAACAAGACAAAGCTTCTTTGTGACAATAATAAGGGTGTCCCCTCTCCAATGGGCAGAAGCCCAAGCAATAAAAGCATTCCAACAAAGGCCATTCCAAGGAGACCCACAATAATTCAAAAGTTGAGTCCAAATGGCTCTACTGAAAGAGCACTCAAAGAAAAGGTGTGCATGAGATTCAAGATGGGAGTTACAAAGAACACAAGTAGTAACAGCCCCAGGGTCATATTTATGAATGCGGTCACGGGGGGAGAGCCTACCACTAACAGCCATCCAAAGGATGAAACTCATTCTCGGAATGTTTTGAGTTAACCAAACCAGCTTGAACCATGAAACAAGAGGGTGAGGGGCTTTAAGAGAAGCCAAAGCAGAAGAGGCCGAGTCAATACCATTGGAAGAAGGAATCCACCGAATACTATCCTCTAGATTGGAGTTAGGATTGTAAGTAGGCATTCGACTTCTAATTTCAACAAGATCTTTGGACATAGCAACTGGCCATCTCCAAGAATCACTAAGAACAATGGTATTAACCGCTGCGTTGATAGGGATAGGGAGGCCGGAATTATAGACCACACGGGGGCTCCATTTCGAAAGGAGAGGACCATCCGGATGCCAATTGTCAAACCATAAGGAGGTACTAGAACCATTGCCAATAAGGTGCTGAATTAAAGGATGAACAATAGGCCGAAGATGGAGGAGTTTCCCCCAATTCCAAGAGCAGATATTAGAAGCTTTAGCCTCCCATATTTTACAACCTTTTAGGTGATAGACTTTGATCCAAGAAGACTAGAGATTATTCGTTCCATAAATAAGAATCCAAAGATGCCTAATCATCAAGGCCTTGTTCCAAGAAAAGAGGTCCATGATTCCAAGACCACCCTCTTTCTTAGGGAGACGAATATCAGACCAAGAAATCTTAGCACCCTTGCTGTCACCATCAACCCCTTTCCACAAGAAACTTCTAAATTTTCGTTCAATAATCTTCAAAATCTTGATAGGGAGACAAATTTAACTAACCCAAAAGACTTGTAAACTTGACTAGACCGAGACAATTAGATGTAAGCGCCCGGCATAAGAGAGACCACGGTTCAACCAAGAAGAAAGTCTACCCGAGACTTTATCAACAAGGGGGGAGCAATCACGAAGACAAAGCTTAGTAGAGATAATCGGAATACCAAGATAACAAATGGGAAGAGAACCTACCGTATAACAAAAGAGATTAATAAGTTGCTGATTTGTAGTATTAGATAAACCCGATGTGAAGATGTTGCTCTTGGCATGATTAGCAAGGAAGCCCGAAAGTAAGGAGAACTCATCAATGGTAGCCTTAAGGACATGAGCTGAAGAAGGGGAGCCATGGCAAAGCATAATTAGGTCATCAGCAAAACAAAGGTGGGAAGCTTTATCTTATCACACTTCCAATGAAACTTGAAGCTAGGAGGGTCCATAATGCGTTTGGCCAGAATTTTAGATAGAACTTCCATAGCAATAACAAGGAGGTAGGGAGACATAGGATCCCCTTACCGAAGATCTTTTTTTCCGGAGAAGAAACCAGCTAGCTCACCGTTTAAGGAGATAGAGAACTTGGGGGTAGTAAGGCAAGCTTTGATCCACTTAATAACCCTAGGAGGAAAGTGAAAAGCAGCGAGAGTTTCAAGTAAGAAGCCCTAGTCCACCATGTCAAAGGCCTTCATCAAGTCCACTTTGAGAGCCAACCTAGGGCAGCCAATATCCGTATGATAATTCCTCATAAGTTCTTGTGCAAGAAGGATGTTGTCCCCAATGCTCCTACCAGCCACAAAAGCCGATTGAGAAGGGCTGAAAATATCCGAGAGACAAGGCTTAATCCTATTGGCAATGATCTTGGTAATTATCTTATAGAGATTGTTGCAACAAGAGATAGGTCTAAAGTTTTTCATCATAGAAGGATTAAGGACTTTAGGGACCAAAGAAATAATTGTAGCATTGAGTTCCTTAAGAAGATGACCAGATCTAAAGCACTCTTGGATAGCATTAATCACATCTTCACCAACAATGTCCCAAGTTTTCTTGAAAAAATGAGCATTTAAGCCATCGGGACCAGGGGCCTTGTTAGGATGGAGAGAGAAGCAAACCTCACAAATCTCATCATTAATGACATCTCCATCCATTAAATCAGCTTGATCATTGGAGATGACATTATCAATAATATTGCTCAAAGTACCAATACCATGTCTAGTGGGCATAATGCAACCAAGAATATTCTGAAAATGACGAATAGCTTCATTTTTAACCGGAATGTCACCTTCAATCAAGGAGCCATTCCAAAAATAGAATGGATCTTGCTTCTATTCTGCCTACCATTGATAGCTTTGAAGAAGTAAGAAGAGATACGGTTACTAGCCTTGAGCCATTGGATTCTAGATTTTTTCCTGATGTGGTCCTCTTTAGCCAGAAGAGTCAAAATGTAGCTGTTTATAAGTTCCTTTTCCCGAATTCTAAGGTTAGTATCAAGGGGATGCAGATCAAGAAGAAGTTGACAAGCATCTAGGGCAGCCTTAGCTTCAATCGATTTAATTGACACATCTCCCACCTTGTCATTAAGCACACCAGAATGCTATTCAACAATTAAATACACTAGGCAAAATGAATTACACACGAGGCAAAAAGAATTAAACACACCAGGTAAAAAAGAATTAAACACACCAGGCAAAACGAATTAAACACACCAGGTAAAAAGAATTAAACACACCAGGGCAAAACCAATTAAACACACACCTATTTCAAAACCCATTTAAACACACACCTATTTCTAAGTATGTAGAGATTAAACACTACCCAATTAAACATAAAGCCAAAAACTTCTTCTCAGGACATCGAACATCATAACTTCTTATCCACCATAAGCTACTAAATTTAAATTCAAAATTGAAGTTATATGCTTGCTTTGATCAACTATTAGTTGTCCATAACTGTATAAACCATTTGAATTTCTCAAAGCATATAATTGAGTAATGTCAATTAAATAGTGATGTTAATAGTCAACTATAATATATAAATTGTAATTGGTTGATTAGCTGGAATCCTGGAAGCCAACCCCTCCAATCTCTCACCATTCACCATTCAAGTATTCAAGTATTCAACTACCAAATTTATGATGCCACAAGGCAATTCACATATTCTTCAAATTTTAAGAAATTTTCTCTTTCTTTTTTAAAAAATAAAATAAAATAACGTGCATCCATTGATTAAGTAATATACATATATGCTTTAATAGTTACCAAAACAATCAAGTAACTAGTGAAACCAAACCAACATTTGATAAATAATATTAAACTTGTGAATCCAACTCCCCCACTACCTTGAATAGTTAGCCAAGGGAGGGGCCATGTCGGCTAGCATGTCCATTGCACCATTGATGCTAAGAAATACCTGTAACCATGAAATTATACCATCAAAAATCAAATTCAAGAATACAATTAATTACTAAACAGTAATACTTTGGGAAATCGACTTCAAATGTACTAAAATCCTCTAAAAATTCCTTACCTAATTAAGTTATTGAAACATGTTAATATCTATTAATCACATGATGGTGATATTGGTTCCAATGTTAGGAACTTTTGGCACATAAATTTTCAATTACAAATTATCTTATAAATACACAAAGACAAATAAACGTTCCCACATGATCACAAATCTGACCTTTAACATGATATTGAACGTCATAACTTCTTCTCCACCCTAAGCTACTAAATTTAAATTCAAAATTGAAGTTGAATATTCTTTTTGAAACAAGGCTTTATTAAGGGGAGGCACAAAGCCAAAACAAAGAAAGGAAGCCCAGAAAGGCACGGCCAAATGGCCAACTAAAACCACCCAGAAACACCCTGGCAAAGCCAAAAAAAAAAAAAAAAAACGCACCACACAAACAATGCAAACAAAAGGACACATCAGCAACACAAAACCAAGCTAGACAGACCAAAAACAATCCAAAAACACACACACCGAAACCAAAACAACAAAGGGATATCAGAAATCTCCTTAATAACAGAATATATGCTCATTCCTCAGAAGAAAAAAAAAAACAATCATAAACCCATTTCAAAACCAATAATCCAAAAAATTAGAGATTAACAAAATTAAACATATATATATTTCAAAGAAGTAAAGAACCTGTCCAGCAACTTGTTCTCCACTGTCAACGACTGCATTGCGTTCTCCGCCGTATGCATCATCGCTGTGTCCCTCGACACCAGTCGATTTCTTCATCCAAACACCGGTCGATTTCTTTGAATTCAAATTCTAGGTTTTCTCTCTTCTCTCTCTTCTTTCACAAAGATAAAAGACAACTGTTTTCCTCCTTTTGTTTATTCAAATTCCTTTTTTTTAAGGGGAATATAATATAAAAATATTATATTATTTCATATAATAAACTTTTATTTAAAATATATAAACATAAGAATTAATTAAATCAAGGTACAAATGTTAAAATGTTTCAACCAAATAGATTCCAAAGCTTTTCTAAAAGGATAAAATTGTCATTTTATTGTTGGAAGAACTTTTAAAATGTTTCAACCAAACATTCACAAAATATTTTTTAAATACAATAGTTCTTTAGAAATACACTATCCAAACAGTTACCGGAAAGCTCAAGCTTTTACTATTATTCTTCTATTATCAAAAGTCAAAAGTAAAAGCCATCCTAAACAAGCCATTTGTCTTCTTGAATATGCTATGAAATTCCATTAATAAGTTTAAATTAATCAATCACTCTTACTTGGATTTGATGATTTAAATAAATTGAATTAAATATTTACATAAAAATTTTGATTTTATATTGATTTTGAATACCGTTAGACTAAATAAATATTTTTACAGAAGGTGACAGGTGGTTACCGATTTGACTTTAAGAGTATGAAATCAAAACCAAAAGGACTGAAAGGTGATCATTGTAGGGGATCGATCGATGATTAAAAAGGATCGAGTCGAGTTGAATTAGGCCCAAGGCAACTATTCTGGTTCATCAGTTGTAGGATGTCGTTCGAAGATGGTCTTGCTGGTAAGATGAGTTTTGTCGACTTTGATTCGTTGTCTCCTTCGTTAAACCTGCAAATGAACAAAGAAAAATAGAAAGGATACAATGACGAAAATGGGATATATGATCTTAGCCTTAGGTGTGCTTGGGCTGAGCAATCTGATCGTAATGAGAAACCGCTTCAATTCCGGTTGACAGAATTCTTATAGTTTCAATATGCTAATCTTAAGCTTTTTTCTCCTCCTCTCTCAGGTTAGTGAGGATCCCATTTATAGGCACTCAATTTCTCTTTAACGGTCAGAGTAGGCTAGAATCACGTGGAGAGATATAAGGAGAGATTCTCTCCACATTTGAATGGTTTGTTTATCAATGTTGATAACTTCTTTCACTCGGTCAGTCAACAATACTGATAGTAGTATCGGGTCGACCAGCGTTACAGGTCTGGACTGATCCTAACATTATTACGTTCTAGGCCTTTGCATGTTGGGCCTATAAGCCATTTTTGGCTACCACAGTTTGCCCCCCACTCTCTAAAAATGGGATCGCCAAGTTTAGAGAGTGACCCTGATTGGATCATCGCTAGTAAAACATATCGTGTTGAGAGGTTTCAAATAACGTTATCTTAAAGGGTCATCGTTGAATGAAGAATCGGATCGAAAAACCGATGATTTATAACTTGAAACGACCTGTCGTCTGTAGGTACTGTATAGGCCTCGGTCATTAAATCGACAAGATGGTTGTGTTTGGGTTTCCCACGTCGACGTCAGAAACATTTAATTCGGGCGCAGCTTTTAAAGTTTGAATTTTGAATTTCTGCAGTTATCTGGATAAGTTGGCAACCGAAAGGGTGTGGACATGTGTCAAACTAGGTTTTAGGTGCTTGCAGTTATGTTAAGTGCCTTTATAAACCAACTTGTCTCCTATTATGTCTCACCCTACAAGTAAGTTCTTTCCTTTCCAACAAAAAAGAAAAAAATTTATGTGACGAGGTGATTGTAGAGCTCTACCGATTTGTTTCCTATAAGGTTAGTATAAAAAATACTTTTATATTTCGTAATTATTTTGTATGAGATTTTACCTTTACGAATTCCACATTTCATATTTTGCATGAGATTTACCTTTGCAAATCTATATAGGGAGTAGGTAGAAGTGTTTGATGCCCTTTTTTCTGGAAAAATACTTGTTTCTTCGTTGTTCTTCATTTTGTGTTCATGCTTTGAATATATTTGAAATATTTGATATGCTGAATGATGTTATCAGTCTGTCGTGTCACGAGTGTGTTTTCTGGATTTTTGTGATCGCTCAACCTAGGATAGGAATGGGTAGAAGCTTTAACCGATGTCTTAGGTTTTTAGTGGAGAAATTCCTAATGACTTTTGTAGAAAACCCTAGGCTTTGATCTTTAAACCTTAGGTTGTGATTGTAGCGCTTCAGTTTGTGCTTAACTTTTACGTTTTTGCATGTCAGCTTTCTTTTTGGAGATATTATGTCCAGCGACGCTACAGTTTCGGAGCCGCAATTTTCGTGGACTCCTAGTGATGAAGAAGTAGATAGGGAGGTCGACTCTGTCACTAGCAATGCTGGTCGACTGGTTACGGTTGAAGACCCGTAGAATGTGGTCTCTATAAACATAGGAGGGATGTTGGAGCGAGGCGTCGTCCACGCTGTCGCGGGTCTAGTTGACCACTTGAAACAAGTGGATGTCGCGGAGGCATCTACTTTTGGTCGTTCCCTTGGTATTCTGATTGACAATCCTCCAAGTGTGATTGCAGATGTTGATCTGGATAAGATCCGGACAATCTATGGGATCCCGAATTCAGTCGAACTACGAGCACCAAAAAAGGGAGAATGGGCGGACTGGATATACCTGGGTGAACGTGTTTCTACAAGTATTTCCTCCGCTTAGGATTTAGATTCCCAGTTCCTTAATTGGTTCGACGGACATTGTTGTATTACGACATTGCTCCTAGTCAATTGATGCCAAACATTTGGAGAATAAAGTTAAGCTTAGGTGTTATCAGTGAGAGGTATAAGGTGAAGTTTGGGCTAGGGTGCCTTCTTCACAACTACTATTTGAAGGAGCATATACACGATCAAGGTCGTTACATGTTAGTGTATAGATCTAAGAAAAACCAGTTTATCGTTGATACTATGACGAACGATCGTCAGTGGAAAGATACCTACTTTTTCGCAAGGGGTCCTCCGATCAACCGTCCTTGGGGGAAACGAAGTATCGGTTTAGGCAAGTCTGGAATCGATATGGTGAGTAGTCTATCGGTCGTCTTATAAATTACATGTATTTCAAACTATAACTTATTGACGGGTAACTAATTTTGTAGAAACGAAGGGTGTAGATAGTAGGTCGTCGTGCGAAGTGGCGCCTGGACGTACCTAGGCTATCTTAGATATTCCAGGAGAGAGAAGGAGTTGCAAAGTTTTACTGACAGAAGGTAAACTTAGGCCTAGCAGCTTATAGAGATGGTCGAGTCTGAATAGATCGCGAGCGCCATATCCTCACGTGAAGGATTTCATGTCATATATTTGGATTAGGAGAACTCTCGAAATACTTGAATGTGAACTGAAATTTTTGTCACCTTTAACTGATGTTGAACGTCATTTCACAGTGACGTCGATGGCGAGTGCAAAGATAAATATGTCTGACAAAGCTGAAACCATACGACTTGTTAGGGAAGAGATGGCAAGGAAGAGAGCGGCGGCCGTGAAAAAAAGGGCAGCCGACAAGTCGAAGGAGGATATTCCTTCGATGCCAGAACATATTTACACCTCTTCTCCTGAAAAAAGTCCTGCAAAGAAGATACAAAAAAGAACTTCTACTGTCGGCCAAGGAGCGAATATCGAATCAAGCTCGAAGGCAACTACAGCTGAGATGGAGCCAGATTCAACAATAATGCTCCTTGCATCGGCTATTTCGTCTTTCAACGAGCCATCTGGGTTCTTGAAGAGATCGGACGAATTTCTTCTTTCGGCGGACCATATCTTTCTGAAGGGCAAGAGGACGGAAGAGGTGTTCGACACAGGCGTTCTTTCAGCGTTTCGTGTAAGTTTTTTTTTTTTTTTGGCAACATTCAAGATGATGCGACATTCTTTTTTGTAAGCTTTGTAAGTGCAGCTGCATCTTCACGATGGGTACAAAATGGTTAGCGACAAATGCATAAAGTTTAGGAAGGAGGTCGACATTTTCAAAAAAAAAAAACACTAAACTCGACCAAGCCTTAAAAGAAGTAAGGCAGAAGAAAACATCCCTAGAGGAGGAGTTGAATAATGTTAAAAGAGAGAAATGTCGACAGGACGAGGAGTTGTTGAGTACTAAAGCTGCTGTTGTCGAACAAGAAGGTTTGGTGGAGAGTTTGAAGAAAAAATTGACGTCGATGGCGGCCGAAGCTATGTGCAAGGCAAGGGGCGAGTTGTACAAGGAATATCTGTCGGGCGACCATGATAAGTGGGATGAAGTCGAAATGCGAGATGTTATTGAAATGTATGAAGAGATGGAGCGTTTCGTGCTTGAAGGGTCCCCGTCTGAAAATGTGGCTGAAGAGGAAACGAACGCTGAAACTCAAGGTAGAAGTGTTCACGCAGTCGACGATCATAATGTTCCTGCCATTAACTCAGCACCAGAATGATTTCATTTTCGTTGTATCTTCTTCTACATATTTTTGGATTTTCGGTCGTCAAGACCTCGTTATATTTTATTTAATTTGTAACCGTGGATATTTTTGCTCGATATAATCTCATTTAATTTTGATGTTTCTGATTGATTATGTGAAAACGAAACGACCATCATACAATGGGGTTTGCACAATTAGATTGATTTGAATGTGATAAGCCTGTAAACTTATGCTCATTCGTAATTTGATCGATGTGATATCTAATCATTCTCGCATGGGTTTTAGACATGTTATCTTGTCGAGTCGATCGGAGATGTTAGATAATCTTGTAGGTGTATAGATATAATAGTCTTATATATGAACAATCGCGTATGTGTTTTTGCAGTCGACATGACCTTTACATTGAAATAATCGGGTACATGTGTTTTCATGGCTGACAAGGCCTTTATATTGAAATAACCACAAACATGCGTTTTTATGGCCGATTTTTGACATTTATTTTGAAATAATCATGTACATGCGTTTTCATTGTCGACTTTGACCTTTACATTGAAATAATCGCGTACACGCATTTTCATGGTCGATAAGACCTTTACATTGAAATAACTGCGTACATGCGTTCTCATGGTCGACAAGACCTTTACATTGGAATAATCGCGTACACACGTTTTCATGGTCGACAAGACCGTTTCATTGAAATAACCGCGTACCTTTACCCTCAGTTGCTGTTGTTATTCTCTTAATGTATGATGTCGAGTGAAATTTTTCGGAGTTGATGTATGCATTGTTGCGGGGCAAATGTAGTAACAAATATTTTGTGAGCTTAGTTTACACTTAAGTTTTCATCATTGCTCTCTTGAGGGTCGATTTGTTAGTATCTGATAAAAGATAAGTTTAAGCATAATAAAAATTAAAAAGGATAGTTTAGAAATGGTACTTTTTTAGATGCAGAGCGTTCCAGCTGTTGTGTATTTCTCGACCATCGAGTCCTCGTAGCTTGTATGCTCCACATCTTTTTATGTTAGTGATTTGGTAGGGGTCTTCCCATGTCGGACCCAATTGTCCTGCTCCTTCCTTTGTGTTTTGGAAGACACGTCATAGCACCCAGTCATTTATCTTGAATGTCCCTACTCGCACTTTCTTATTGTAATGTCGTGCGACTTGTTGCTGGTAGGATTGTATTTGTATTACAGCTCGTTCTCGTCATTCGTCTAGATGATCTAATTCAAAGTTTAACTCTGAACTATTCTGTTCTTCATTGGAGTATTCGCTTCTTGCAGTTGGAAGCCTGGTCTCGATGGAAATTACCGCTTCCGAGCCATATACAAGTGAAAATGGCGTTTCACCTGTCGATCGACGAGGGGTGATTCGGTACGACCACAATATCTCTGGAAGTTTCTCTGCCCATTCACCCTTTTCTGCTTCTAAATGTTTTTTGAGTGAATTGATGATTGTTTTGTTCGTCAACTCCGCTTGTCCGTTAGCTTGGGGGTAGCGTCGTGTTGAGAAGTTAAGTTTTATTCCATATTTGTTGCAGAAATTCTTGAAATCGTATGATATAAATTGGGATCCATTGTCAATCACTATTTCTCTAGGTATGCCAAACCTGCAAATGATGTTTCTCCATACAAAATTACGTACCTCATTGTCGTGTAATTGTTGGAAGGCTCCAATTTCGACCCATTTGGTGAAGTAGTCTATCAACACGAGCATGTAGACGGTGCCTCCTAGAGCTTCGGGAAGTTTGCCTACAATGTCCATCCCCCACTTCATAAAAGTCCAAGGGGCCGAAATTTAATTTAACGTACCTGGTGGGAGATGTGATACTGGCGTGAATCTTTGGCATTTATCGCATGACTTTACATGGTTCTGAGAGTCCGTACGCATTGTTGGCCAGTAATATCCTGCTGTAATGGCTTTATTCAACAAACTTCAAGCGCCAGAATGATTTCTGCATTCTTCGTAATGCAGACTCTTGAGGACGTCGTATGCTTCTCGTGGTGTTACACATCTCAAGTAG
Source organism: Acer negundo (assembly GCA_035582765.1). NCBI lineage: Eukaryota > Viridiplantae > Streptophyta > Magnoliopsida > Sapindales > Sapindaceae > Acer > Acer negundo. Next base: position 20,822,910 of record CM069234.1, read on the forward strand.
GGTCTTGTAAAAGATTTTTTGTAAAGCTTACCATACATGATACAAAACTTTATGGCTTTCGCTTTGACTTTTCTACCATCGACTCTGTCCTCTGGTAGAATGTCAGCTTGTAGATAGTCCAGTATGGGATCCATCCAACTTTTCCCATGGTCGACAGGTGCCAAAACTTCACCTGTTTGTATATTTGGTGACATGAGATGGACAACGGGAATTGATTTCATACCGTTTGTCGTTGTCAACCCAAGGTTTGCCAATGCGTCTGCTCGTGAGTTTTCTATCCTTGGGATCTGTTGGATATCGAATTCGTCAAATGCAGACTGAAGTTGTTTGGCTTTTGCCAGATTTGCCGTCATTCTTTGATTTCTAGCTTCGTATGAACCGGTCATCTGTCGAACAACTAGTTGTGAGTCGCTTTGAACTTGGATTTTCTTGATGTTTAAACTCTTTGCTAGGTCGAGCCCGGCGATCAGGGCTTCGTATTCAGCTTCGTTGTGAGTCGCACGGAAGTTACAGTGGATCGATTGTTCTATGATGTCTCCCAACGGGGATTTAAGTACCAAACCTAGTCTGCTTCCTTTTATGTTGCTAGAACCGTCGATCGACAATATCCACTTTTGGTCCTTTACGTTTTTCATCATGGCTACTAATTCTTGTTCGGTCTGCACATTCTCACAAGGAGTAAAATCTGCTATAAAATCAACTAATACCTAAGATTTCAATGTCGTTCGTGGATGGAAGCTGATTTCATGTTTGCTTCATTCGACCGCCCATTTTGTCAATCAACTTGAAAATTCTGGTTTATGTAATATACTCTTAAGTGGGTAATTAGTTAATACCTTAATAGGATGGCATTGGAAGTACGGTCGAAGCTTTCGAGCTGCAACGACAAGAACTAATGCCAATTTCTTCAGTCGACTATACCAAGTTTCTGCATTGAGGAATGCTTTGCTCACGTAGTAAACTGGGTGTTGAATGTTATCTTCTTCCCTAATTAAGACGGCGCTTACTGCCGTGTCAGATACTGCTAAGTATACGAGCAATATTTCGTCATCTTTGGGTTTTGATAGTAGCGGTGGTGTGGTCAGATAGTGTTTTAGGTCTTGTAGTGCTTTCTCGCAACTGTCATTCCATTCGAACGCTCTATTTTTTTCTTAATGTATCAAAGAATGGATGGCATCGCTCAGAGGACTTAGAGATGAGCCTGTTCAAAGCGGCCACTCGACCTGTAAGTTTCTGTACATCCTTGATGCACCTTGGTGATTCGATCCCTTGGATTGATCGAATTTGATCTGGATTGGCTTCGATGCCTCTTTGGGTGACCAAGTAACTGTAGGGAAAAATAAACAAATAAAAGTGTTACACGCAGCGGAAGCGATACTAAAGACGATTTAGTGACTTTTAAAATTTTTCCTTTATGAACCTTAAACCTTTTTAATCAATAAACATGCATATATATCAACAAAAGTAAATTACCTCTTGTCGCGTGATCCGATTGACTTACGTCGATGGTAATCCGCAAGACCTTCAATCCGAGCACGAACGTGGATCACCTAGGAGCGTGGTCTCCCTTTCCTTTGAATTGCAAACCTGTGAATGGACCAAACAAATGCTTTCTTTTCTTTGTTAGTCACAAAACAATCAAAAGAATGTCAAAATTATTCCAGTCACTTTTGAGTTCACAATCTTATGATCGAAACTCGCGTGAACCTAGATCGATATCGTATACACAAGCTTATTGATGTTTAAGCAATTGTATACTATCAAAGAATAATTTTTCACTCCTTTTTGTCTCTCTAGAATAAAAAATCTCTTAGAATTAAGAAGAAGAAGAAAGAAAATAAAAACTCAAGCACCAAGTAATTGATGTGGCCGCACCCTATAAGAACATATATATAGGTTGGCCGAATTTTTCTTCTTTTTCCTTTAGGGTTGCCGAATTCTATGTAGTATCTAATTAGGGTTGGCCGAATTTCATCATGTCACTTATATAGGGTGACTGAAATTCAACCCTAATTCTTTTTAACTTTATAGACTTCAAACCCTAATCCAACTCTTTTATTTTTATTCTTTTATTTGACTAAATAAAAAAAAGACTCCTTATTTGATTAAATAAATAATACTAATTTATTTATTTACTTATCAAACAAGTCTTTTACTTTTAGGAAAGATTTGTTTCTTTAATTAAACAATTAATCAATAAATCAATTAATTCTTATTTAATTAAAACAAATGAAACAAAATAATATTTTTAGGTCAAAACCTTAACCTAGCCGCCCCACTTATATATAAGATGGGCCTAATATTATTTTCCTATTTCATTTAATCCATTGGACTTTAAATAAAAAAGCCCACATGTGAACCAGACCCATTCTTACTAAAAGAAACAAGCCCACATGTCTTTCATTAATATATTAATATAATTGAGCAGCCCATTACTTAAATAATGTGCAAATTATATTCTTAATATATTAAATGCAATTCTAGATGGACCCTTAAATTGGTCCGGTAGAATATATCAAGTGATCCATGCAAGTCCGTGTGGATTGGGGATCTTGGCGGGCCATCTAAATTTAAGCTTCAATAGACATAACCTAATCACAATCAACAAATGATTCACTTAGGTCCGATCCATTAATTTTAACTCATTCCACTAAAGAGCTAAAACTGAACTCTTAAATAAAGATAGAAAAGGAAGATGCTCCTCATTCATACCCTAGACAATCATATTGGAGATAGTGTATCCTCGTGATTAATATCAGTAATCGCCAAGAGTTCATAGACCGCCTATAACTCTCCAAGTTACCATATTTACTCATATGACCACGTTTTGAACTTGGATATTTTGACTTGTCCAGAAGCCATGTTTTCAATAGACACTATTGAAAACTCAACGTTGAGATTTAATATCCAATTACCTCAAAACATCCATATGATGATATTATACTCTCATTTAATTAAATGGAGCCACGATATCCATATCTATAAATGAAGTCCTCTATCGATTAACAAATGAATATCACCAAACTATCGAGGATAGACTATGCGATATAATCGTACTCATTGATAACTCAAATGATATCACTTGCAACCATAAGTCCATCATTTATCTCAGGATTAAGATAGACTCTCCGATTGTCCTGATAATGAAAAGACTATTATCTATTGACGGTTCTAGATAAAGCTTTTCATTGTGATCCAGTTCAATGCACCCAGTGCACTAGATCCTTTTGCTCGAAGACACTCCGATGATTTTAGACTCATCATATCTCATTTGATCCCACTCAAATGCTAGCAAAAAAATTCTACAACTTTAACAAGATAAAGGTGCCCAACCTTTAACTTAAGTTGTGAACAATATTCAAGACTAACTAAAGAATTGTGTCTACCACATACATATCCAGATGTACGAACAATTCTTCTTTTCCCATAGTCTTTAGACCTTATGATTATTTACTTTGACAATTATAATACAAACTATAAATGCTATACGATTTGTTAAACCAGAAATCACTTTATTAATATGAAAAAGATTGTTAATTACAACATTACACTCTTGCTATTGAGCATAATCCTAACAGTAAGCTAGAAATTTTCCTGAGGAGACACCAAACAAACACTTAGCAGGGTTTAGTTTCATACCGTATTTATCGATAAAGTCGAACGACTGTCTTAGGTGCTTGATGTGCTGTTGAGCCATTAGCGATTTGACCAGCATATTGTCGATGTATACCTCCATTGTCGTTCCAAGCATATCGGCAAACATTTTGTTAACAAGTCTTTGGTAGGTCGCACCTGCATTTTTTAAACCGAAAGGCATTACTTTATAGCAAAAAGTACCTCGTTCTGCTACGAATGCCGTTTTCTCTTGGTCGTCTGGATACATCATGATTTGATTGAAGCCTGAATATACGTCCATGAAACTGAGTAGCTCGTGTCCTGATGTAGCGTCGACTAACATATCAATGTGAGGTAGAGGGAATGAGTCTTTTGGGCATGCTTTATTGAGGTCCGTGAAGTCGATGCAAACACGCCATTTGCCATTCTTCTTTTTGATGACTACTACGTTTGCCAGCCAATCCGGGTATTTCACTTCCTTTACCGAGTCGATGTCGAGCAGTTTTTGGATCTCTTCATTGATCACTTTGTTTCTTTCTGGAGCAAATTTCCTTCGTTTTTTTCTTACTGGCTGGTGTTTGGGCTCTACCTGTAATTTATGAACCATTACTTCTGGGTCGATTCAGATCATATCTTCATACGACCAGGCAAAACTGCTTCGTCGTTCCTTCAAGAAATCAATCACTTGCTCACATATTTCATTTGGTAGTCTAGATCCGATGAAGACTTTGTGCTCTGGTCAATCGGGATCTATTGATATTTCATCGAGTTCTTCCATTTTCGGCATCTTTGGGGTAGGCTCGACGTTGATTTTCTGTAATTGCTATAACGCTTCTTTCTTTTTCTTCATTGCATTTTGGTAGCATTCTTTGGCTGCCCTCTGTTCACCTTTTATTTCCCGTACCCCCCATTTTGTTGGGAATTTGATCATTTGGTGATACGTCGATGGGATTGCCTTCATCTCGTGTATCCAAGGCCTGTCTAAGATTGCGTTGTATGGAGATTGGCAATCGAGTACTAGGAAGTTGATATAAAGGTTGACTCCTTCAGCATAGATTGGTAGTACGATTTCGCCAAGGGTGCTTTTCTGTTCTCCACTAAAGCTTGTTAGCATTGTTGTTCGACGACTAAGTTTAGATTCGTCGACCTGCATTTCTCGTAAAGCACTATTGAACAGAATGTTACATGAGCTACCATTATCTATTAATATCAAAAACAGTTTGCAATATGTAATGAGATAACAAGTGCATCATGGTGTGGAGAAAACAAATTTGATTTATCGGTCGACTTGAAGGAAACAGTTTCATCGGTACTTGAAGGATGTTCTCGGTTAGGTTGAATCTCTGCATTCGACATCTGTTGGGTGTGTTTTTTAGCCACAGAATAACTGATGCCACTAACTTCGGACCCTCCTGCAATATAGTTGATCACTCGATCTTGTCTTGGCAGATCAAGAGGACTGTCGTTGATTGCTGGCATTTTTTCATCGCGTCGAGCTATAGTTTGCTTCAAGAACTCCTACAGATGTCCTCGTTTGAGAAGCTCTACGACTTCTAGCCTAAGAGCGACACAATCTTCTGTTCGATGGCCATGATCCTCATGGAATTCGCATCTTAGTCTTGCGTCCCGATATTCTAGGGGTGCATTCATCTTTCATGGCCATTTGATGGTCTTGCCCATTTCTTTCATTACTGATACAAGGTCGACTGGTTCGATGCTTAGGTTGTATTCTCGGACTTCTATACGTGGTCTACTTGTTCTTTAATAATTCTGCCCATATGGTCAGTCTCCATTTGTATTTTCTTGACGGGGCAGTACGTTCCTTCTATTACCTGTCGGATTAGGTTCTGATTTTTGATCATTCGATTTTCTGTCAACTCGATCATTTCTACGGTTTGAATAATTGTTTACTTTGCCTACGGAATTGGCTTCGTCTTCTTCCCATTTGATTTGGGCCCATGCCTTTGCTAACACGTCATCAATTGTCCAGCATGGATATTTTGTGAGTTCTTTATAAAGATCATAATCAAACATGAGACTTTTTCTGAAGGCGTAGATGGCGGTCGCCTGATTACAGTGTGGGATTTGCACTTTTTCTCTATTGAAACGTCTAACATAAGTCCTCAAGTTTTCGCCATGTCTTTGTGTGATTGTATAAAGGTCGTCCGACTGCTTCTCAAGTTTTCTACTGCTTGTGAATTGCTCTACGAACGTATCTGTAAGTTGTGCAAAAGAATTGATTGAATTGTTAGGCAAGTTAATATACCATTATAAAGCCGGACCATTAAAACTGGATCCGAATGCTTTGCACATGCATGCTTCACGCAGGTCGCGCGAAATTACTGCAGTGAACATTTTCTACTTATACCGCTCTATGTGATCGTCTGGATCAGTCGTTCCCTCGTACTGCTTCATGTTTGGAAAGTTGAATTTCCTAGGCATTTCGATCAGGGCTATGTCGTCGACAAATGGTGAGTTGACGAAGCTGTTGGCTATGCTTTTCTTTATCAAAGTAGGAACTCCAGGGATCCTTTGTATAAGAGCTTCCATTTCTGTGAATTTATGAGAAAATTCACTATTAATAGCCACAGGTAATTCAAATCTAGATTTTACTAAACATGTGGTCGACTGGATTGATAAAGGGACTATTAAGACATTTTCCGGTCGCTGGCCTGTACTTAGATCCTGCTCGTTTTTGTTCCGAAGTGGCAAATCGTTGAGGTCGATTTCAACTCTGGCCGTCTGTGGCGTTCTCTGATTACGGCCAAGGTTGGGATTTGCGTCTGATCGTACTTGTCCAATTAGGTCTTCTGGAGCTGTTCGATCGACTTCCTGTTCGTCGTTAAAAACTAGAGATGGGCGTCTCGTTGTTTCATTATCGGGTATTACGCCGTCAACTATGGCTCATAGTTCCTCGTTAGTCGCTCAAATTGTAACGTTTTCTGCCTCGAGTACCTGTAATTTCGCTGCATTTGTGGTCATTTGGGCAGCCAACGCCACGATTTGTTCCTCCACTGTTAGGGCGTTTCCATCTTCAAACATGTTGGAAGGTTGGACTGGCTTTTTTTTTAATGTTGCGATGGGCCCCACGGTGGGCGTCAAACTGTAGGGGGTCAATCGATGATTAAAAAGGATCGGGTTGGGTTGAATTAGGCCCAAGGCAACTATTCTGGTTCGTCAGTTGTAAGATGCCGTTCGAAGATGGTCTTGCTGGTAAGATGAGTTTTGTCGACTCTGATTCATTGTCTCCTTCGTTAAACCTACAAATGAACAAAGAAAAACAGAAAGGAAACAATGACGAAAATGAGATATATGATCTTAGCCTTAGATGTGCTTGGGCTGAGCAATCTGATCGTAATGAGAAACAGCTTCAATTCCGGTTGACAGGATTCTTATAGTTTATATGATCTTAGCCTTAGGTGTGCTTGGGCTGAGCAATCTTATCGTAATGAGAAACAGCTTCAATTCCGGTTGACAGAATTCTTATTGTTTCAATATGCTAATCTTAAACTTTTTTCTCCTCCCCTCTAAAGTTAGTGAGGATCCCTTTTATAGGCACTCAATTTTCTTTAACAGTCAGAGTAGGCTGAAATCACGTGGAGAGATTTAAGGAGAGATTATCTCCACGTTTGAATGGTTTGTTTATCAGTGTTGATAACTTCTTTAACTTGATCAGTCAACAATACTGATAGCAGTATCGGGTCGACCAGCATTACAGGCCTGGACTAATCCTAACATTATTATGTTCTGAGCCTTTGCATGTTGGGCCTATAAGCCATCTTTGGCTACCATAATTGTAACAGCTCAGACCCACCAAGTAGATATTGTCCGCTTTCGGCTTTACGCATACGTCATTCACCCTCATGGATTTGCTTTGGATCATGGACTTCACGCAAGCATCCTTCACCCATGGCCCAAAACGCATTTACTTAGTTAGGAGAGACCAAGGCTTATATACAAACCACAGACCTCACTCGCTAGCAATGTGGGATGTGACAATCTACCCCCCTTCAGACCTCGCATCCTCGTGAGGGTCCAAACACAATCACAAATCCCAATCCACATCCATACCCACACCAGGTAGCGAGCCTGCTCTGATACCATTTGTAACAGCCCAGGCCCACTAAGTAGATATTGTCCGCTTTGGGTTTCACGCACGTGTCCTTCACCCTCACGGATTTGCTTTGGATCATAGGCTTGACGCAAGCATCTTCACCCATGGCCCAAAACGCGTTTACTTAGATAGGAGAGACCAAGACTTATATACAAACCATGGACCTCACTCGCTAGCGATGTGGGATGTGACAACAATCATGTGAAAATGATTTGATAACTCAAGTAAGTTAATGAATTTGATTACATCAAAATTAGCATATTAAATGATGGTCGACCCCATGCTTACATCCTCCATTTTCTTGTAATGGTGAATTGCATCTCATCATATCCGTATACATATATATATATATATATATAAATTGTCTAGAAGCGTGATTAGGATGTCCGGCTAAAAAAATTGTGCTAAACTTTATATCTAGTCCAAAATAATTCTAAGATCAAATTTTAGTGACATAAAAAAGGTTATACCTAAGTACCAGGATATATGAGTTTTACCTTTCAAAATGTATATTTATATATATATATAAATTTTCATATGAGGATGCCCTGATAAAATTATATAAGGACATTGAATGTGAGTCACTTGTTTTACATACTTTAACTTGGTATGTATGCACTTGTCAAATCACTTTTATAAATGAGTGACTTATATTCAATATCCTGATAAAGTTATATAATGATGCCTTGATAAGAATGAGACCATATATATGTATATATATATATATATGTGTGTGTGTGTGTGGGATGTTGTTTTAATAACCTTCATGACAGATGAGATTAATCTGGTGGTTTATCTCTCACACCTATACCACGAGGTTATAGGTTCGAGTATTTCCCCTCATAAATTTTTTTTATGTAATCCTTTAAAAAAATAATAATAATAAGCTTCATGGCAGAAAATATTTGTTCTATTGTTGAAGTTGAAACAGAAATAATCAACACAAGACGAATTAAATGATTAATCAAGTGGAAGTGTTTTGACCTTTCAATTTATTCAAATTTAATTTGCGACACAATTTTGAAAGTGAGACTTATTACAATAAAACTACTTGGGTTTAATGAGCCGAATGGGCTAACTTAACCCTTTTTTTTTAGTGTCAATATTTACACCCCTAAAAATTTGTATGTACAACCTCATTAAATTTTTTAAAAGATTATTTTTCGTAAACACACTCTACACATTGACAAATATGTTCTTTCTTTAATTTTGAAAAATATTATAAATAAATAACTTGTAAAATAACTTCAACTTTTTTATTTTATAAAAAAAGAAAGAGAGCATATTTCAAAAACGAAGGAAAAAAAAAAAGCCACAACTCCTTCTAGATTTGGACGTAGCTAAGCAGTGACATTCTCCACACTGTTTCCAAACTTGAAAAGATGGAGGAGGTTGTTACCACGACCTCCTCCCACTTTCGATTTGATTTTTTGTTTTTGTTTTTTTATTTTACTTTTACCTTTTTCTTTAATTTGTTTTAGTTAATACAAATTTGAAAAAGTTTAACAGTTTTAAGAAATATTATATAAATGTTAATAACCTAATTTAAGGATATATTGGAATTTTAAAAATATATAAATTCGGGGTGAACAAACGGTTTTAAAGGGGTACTAATATTGCCACTTTTTTTTTTTTTTTTTGACAATATCTATTAATTCGGGATCAAATATTTTTTTTAAAACCTTTTACCATTTGTAGGATTCAAACCACTAACCTGTGAGTTATTTGCTCAAACCTCAAACTTGTCCATCTACTAGCTGAGCTACACCTCTATTGGCTTACTTAATTAAGTTAATTATCAAATGTTTAAAACATGAGTTTGAGCTTTATGATAAGATTTTTTTATTTTATGTTTTTTTGAAATTCCACATGTATCGGCAGTAACTCGATTCGAGACATTATCAAACTATACAAGCGTTTTTATCATTAAACCACATTGGATAGTGATCTTTTTGAGGAGATATTGAGCCAAATATAAATTGAAATCCATAATCATAAACTTTCCAATTTAATTTAATTAATATATTAATGGTTTTTTTTTTTTTTTGAAAGAATAATATATTTATTTATTTATAAATTTTATTTATTTTTTTAATATTGGACCTGGCTACAGCCCAGTCTAGGCTCTACCTCTACCCTTGGTCTAGTCGTCCAAAAGTAGAAATAATTAGACAGGGACATTTATGGAGCAGCATAACATGCAACCCTGTCACACCATTAATCTGCTTTGATACATCCAACATCTATGTTCTATTGAGATAGTAACAGGACCTCCAAATTAAGTTGAACATGTGATGTCCATTTTTCAAATCAAAAGTTGGCTTCGCTGGTTTAAATAAAAATTGGATTAGATCTTTATATATAAAATTAATTTAATTGTCTGATTATATTCAAACAATTTTTATATCTAAAAATAAAATTATAGCTTTGCTTCATTAAGTTATCAATGAAAGCAAGTACATACTACACAACATTATTTCTGTTTTTTGTTCATCGAAAAGGGAAACAAAAGAAAGAAAAAAAAAAGGAGGTAAATAGAGAGATGGTTCTTGTTACAATTACTGCGAATTGCGAGTGGATGATCATACATGGTTCTTTTCCACTCGTAAATTTATAAAGAATCTTGATATCAGAGGCTTGAAACTGGCCTGATACCATGTTTAAGTGCAGCTTTCCAGACTAAATCTATTTTGTCAACATCAAGTGCTCCAACTTCATGGTGAGTCCAACCTTCCAATGAATGAACCACTCCACCTGCATGACATGCATGAACTACTCCTCTATCCATGGTGTACTGTTTCAACAATTAAACAATTCATTAATATATGAATGTTTTATGAGAATGGAAACATAAAGCTTATAATTAACTACTTCACTTGCACCTATTTCTTCACTTTTAACAACCTTTTAGTCACACATGTTATATGTGTCTTTCAATTTTCCTTTTCTATACACACTGAAATTCTTTATTGACAAATCAGTAATTAAGTTCCCTTTCCCTGATTAGAATTTCCGATTAGTAAACGCGTGGAAGAAAATGAATGTGTGGAAAAATGTGGAAATCGGGGAGTTTATGAAATAAAAGTGCTCACCTCACAGCTTCCAAGGCCTTCAACATCATCAGGTAATCTCATAGCTGCAAGATCACCATAAGTGCAGTCTCTTCTGAAATGCAAGATGGGTGGGACCACAAATTGATGAAAATGTGTTCCTGATGGAGCCCAACTTTGCTCCCTTGGTGTGATCCACTTGCCAACTATCCATGTCTATTTATGTCACACCAGTAAAATCATGCTTACATTTAGAAATGGATCCCAATTTCATAAAAATGGTTTACTAAAATGGTTAGGAAGAACATACAACATACCTTGCAATTTTGAGCTGCCTGGTACTTTGTCACTTGAACAAGATAGTTTTGGCATTCCACACGGGCTTCCTTTTGAATATTTTGGAATCTTTCAGTTGACAGAGTTAACATCTGCAGTGTTTTCATTACCACACAATCAATTTTAATTATTTTCTAATTTTAATTTCCCATTTCCACTTTAGTATTCAAAAACAGTTTTACAAAATGACAAACGAAGTTAATAAATAAAGATATTAATTAACTGAGGCTTCATCTAACCTAACAACTTAGCTACTCGGTTGTTTAATGAAGGCAACAGTGTTTGCTGGTTCAAGCTCAAGTCATAAATGACAACATAATACCAAAATTCAAAACTGCGTCTGCATTATTATGTCTGCTACTTGTATGCATACCAAAATAAGGCTAAGCAAAATTCAAGTTGTGGCATTAAAAGTTATACCAAAACCAAAGTCGCATTTGTTTATCGTAAAATTTGTATAGAAGAACAATTAGTGAGAAAAGACTTACCATGACTCTAACTTTCCTTTGGCAGAGGTAGAGAGCAATTGCTCTTCCAAGCTTTGAAGTAGCTCCTGTAAGAAAAACTTCTTTAACATCCTTTGGGATCTCATTGAGAATCACTGCAGCAGTTAAGGTGTTTCCATGGACAACTCTCACTCTCAGGTTCGGGTGCTTGTTAACAAACAGGGTTCCTCCACCGTTTAGTGATTCGTTCTGTGTACAACACCATTAATCAATCAGTTAACATGGAACTTATTTGCCTTAGCTGCAGTCTAATTTTGTGATCAATTACAAATCTAAATTATCATTTCTTTCAAGTTGGACAATCAAAATTAATGACTTGTCTATCCCTCCCACCTAGCTTCAATGTTTGTCCATTAAAATTTAAAACAGTACTGGATTTGAACAGAAACATATAGTTTGAATTATGATGGTAAAAGAGCAAGATATTTTTCAAAGGCAATGATAGTACACTGTCCTGTTAATGCAAAAAAAGTAAACTTTCCATTCACTGATGTCAATGCTGACTGACATCGGTTGATGTCTAAATTTAATTCCTCCAACTACCTTACCAGGAACCAGCAGAGCTTAATTTATTGTATAAAATAGATTTTGATCTAAAAATTAAAAATGGAAAAAAATGAAGAAAAGAAAAAACAAAAACAAACCTTATTCAATGCAGCTAGGCTTATAACCTTAACACCAATCCTATCAGCCCTCAGGATGGCCTCTTCAATTTGCTTATTAATACCATCTCGAGCAAATGGCAAGAAATACTGGAAACAAAACATTTACGTACTACTATTAGTAACCGCTAAAGCCAAAAGTTTTGAGCTAACGGATGATCAATTACATTATATACCTGAAATCCATATCTAGGAACAGCCCAGGTCTGGTGCAAGCGGCCTCGGAGATAATAGAAAGAGACGAGGAAGGTTTTAGACCAAGCCCACATCATTAGCATAAACACAAAAGCAACTGGCCAACAAGGCAGCAAAAACAGCCTCGTTTTGAAAGGCAATGATGCCATTGATCTCAAAAAGCATGGTACATGCATTGAGGAGGTCACATCCACAACATGAGCTAGGAAAACAAAATCTGGTACCCTTCCTTTGTTTTCTGCATTAAAGGTAAATTAAATTATATATATATATATATTTATATTAATGATGTGATTAGGGTATGGATATTAATTTCATATTCACAACCTACACAAAAGCTATGGAATTTCATATCCACATGCACCCATTTCGTACCGGCATATATATTACCATCCGTGGATGAGTAATGGTGTCAATAAGAATATAATGAAGCACCAAATTCAGCGTTTGACAACTACCTGAAGCACAAGTAATTTTCTCGTGCAGTTGCCATGATTTGCTGTTAAGCGTGTTCCCAAGGGCATCGAACAAAGGCATAAAAAGGCAGAAGTTGGTATCCATCTCTGTGTGGTGCAGGCTGTGGTATCTGTACATCCACAAGCACAAACAAATTAAGTACTTAATTGTTATGAATATGACAGATATATCCAACGACTCAATTTTATGCAATTATATTTTTACTAAAACTTCCAGTTATATATCTTGCTAATTAACTCTTTTTTTTTTTCTCTCCAAAAATAAACAATCATTATACAATTGTAGAAATGTTTCTTAATTAAGGCCACCAAACCCTCTTGTACAAACTGATCAATGTTTGATTAGGAAAGCCTTACTTCTTCTTTTTTTTCAAACCATAAGATCATAACAATAATTAGAAAATCATAATTAACTTACGTGGGAGTATAGAGAAGATATCGAAGAAACGGAAGAGTCTTGAACAATTTATGAGGAATAATCTCAGCATTGCAGTGTCCCAAGCATCTTAGAAAATCGAAAACAAAAACATAGGCATAAATCATGCTTGTTGATGCATATCCCATCACAGAGGCTCCGAGGATCGGAACGGCTGTGACTGTACTAAATACAAGATGTTCCAAAAACGATGCATTTCCAGCTGTACCAAGACCACAGAAACCAGGCCTAGTTAATTAGATGAAGAAAAGAGAAATTTAATCGGACATGAAAGATTTGTATTCGTACCTGTGGTGGCCTGAGGCACTGGAGATGAATGGTGAAATGAATGATAATTGGTAAAAAGGAAGTGATTTTTGTGGAAATGTCTGTGAATGAAGTAGTATAGAGGCTCTGTGACTGTAACATGGAGTATAAATAATGCAATAATGCCTTTTGTGTTCCACAAAGGGAGGTTTTCAAAGAAAGGGAACATGTAGTAGGCCATGGAAGCCATTAGAGCTTGAAGAATTATGAAATTGTCCCTGCAAAACAAAAGTATAAGAATTGACACAAGATGATGATCCAAGATTGTTGATAAAAGTAAATTAGTACCAGTCCCATTCTGTATCAATCTGCTTGAAATCAATCCCTTTTTGAATAATCCGGCGATTGCGGGTCAAGAAAAGCATGTTACTGTAAACGTTCCATAGCAGATAAATGATTCCTCTGAGCATAGATATTATGAGAATATGGAGACACCAAGTTTCATCTGGGCTCTCCTCTTGCATCCTTGAATATACAAATTTTCCAACTAGAGGTCCGTACAGCAAATACTGATCATCATCATCATAAAAAAAATTAAAAATTAAAAATAAAATAAAAAACATCAACAGATCATTAGCAGTGTACAACAACAACAACAACAACATCATATCAAAGAACAAAATCCAAAATTCACCTTGTAAAACCCCAAGTTCTCCCAAGGCCAAGCTGACAATGGAGCAACAGCCATTTTCTTTACAGAAACCAAGCAACTCTAAATCTTCTATAAGTACCCTTGTATAAACTCTTCTTCTTCGTCTTCTTTTTATATGTTGTAGCTAGTTGTAAATAGTAACCCAAGAGAAAGAAACAAGAAATACCCAGATAAGAGTGTGGATACTAGAACAAGAGAGAAAAGAAATCAGGTTGGTATTTAAAGCTAAAAATTGAAAATTAAAAATTAATAAAATCGTCTTCCAGTACCAGTGAAACTTCTCTACGGGTACGCAACGACAACTGGGGTACTTGTAAATCTATCTATCTATCTATCTGCAAAGCCTCACCGGCCAAGTAGTAAGCTCGATCTTCTTAAAAAATTCAAAATACAGTTAGAGCTCTTAATCAAAATGTCACTATCGTATCCCGAAAATGTCAATAATGACCAAAAAGCTTCAATGTGTTTTTCTTTGCTCTCTCTCTTGCTGTAGGTGTAACTTGGCACAGCTGTAGTGATGGTCTGGTATTCCTACTAATTTAATGCATCTTATGGGTGGGAGAGTGGAGTGGGGATACATCATACATCGGAGTTTTCTGGTTAACCCCAAATTTTCTAACTACCCCCTTACCCTAGCCCCTACGAACTCTCTCAATTTTTTATATTTTTTTATTTTCAAAATTTATCAAGAATAAATGTAATACCAATTTTATTAGTGTGTCTTATAAAAAATAAAATACTGTATTTTAACCTATGAGGTTTTTTCTATAATATATCTTTAATAACCATATCAACCAGATTGCATTTGAATCATGTTGTTGTTGTTATTATTTCTTAAATATTACAATAATTTAGGATTTGGGAGTGAGGATAGACTCGAACTCACAAACTCATAGTGGAGTTCAGAGACGAATCTAGGATTTTCTATTTGACGGGACTAAACCAAATACTAATTATAATTTTTTTTAAAAAAACCTAAATACTAAGAGCATCTCCAATGCTATTATGCATTTGGAGAAAATGGAGTGCCACATAGAATAGATATTTAAAAAGTTAGAAAAACTCTCTCCAATGCTATTATCTAAGTTGAATATGGAGATGATGTGGACAAAAAAAAGTTAGAGAATATGGAGTTGAGTTTCTAATTCTAGAAACTCTCCTAGAAATGCCGATTAGGATTTCTAACTATTTCCACCAATAAGATTAAAGCTTTCAACTCTTTCCACCAATAAGATTAAACCTCATTTAATTGTAAAATAAAAGATGAGACAGAGTGTAATAATTGTTTTATTATGATTGAACATAAAATGGATGCATATTTGACTTTAGATAATTACATTGGAGATATGAATATGCATTTCTCTAATTTTTTTTTCAAAAGTCGGCCCTTAATAAATAGAAATGCTAATGTGTCACTATTTAGAAACTCAAAAATACATATTTGCATTAGAGATGCTCTAAGGATAATGTTAAACATACAATTATTTTGTCTAACTTTTGCATCCAACAATTGAAGTGTCAATTAGTGAATGGATACATATTAATAATAATTTATCCATGTATCTATTCACCAATTGACACATCAATGGTTGGATGTAAAAATTGGACAAAATGGTTAAATGTCTACCATTGTACTAGTACTAATTATTAAACCATTAATAGTGCACACAAAACGGCAAAATCAAAGGTCATCATATTGTGTACACGCATATATGGCAATATAGCTATATAATAATAAATTAATATTGTGTTTAGCACTGCTTATCTTATATAAATGTAATAACATATTAAAAACATAAAAAAAAATA
Source organism: Acer negundo (assembly GCA_035582765.1). Classification (NCBI taxonomy): domain Eukaryota; kingdom Viridiplantae; phylum Streptophyta; class Magnoliopsida; order Sapindales; family Sapindaceae; genus Acer; species Acer negundo. The sequence goes on from CM069234.1 coordinate 20,839,066, forward strand.
AAATAAAATTTGCAGACGGTGTTGCAGCACCATACAGCCCCCACAATGATTCGCCCCTGATAAAGTTGTAAGGAATAAATCACTAAAGTAACCTTATCTTGTCGTGAATCATGTTATGAATACCTACGAACCCAAAATTGTAAAATTACAAATAAATAAATAAATCGCGGTAGAAGGCAATAAATCTTTGAAACAACTCCTCTCAAACACAAATTTGAATCTCTCTTTTCCAAGTACAAAATAATAACAATAATAATAATAATTCGAATATAAATAAATATGTATGTGTAGTTCTGAACACTGAACATACAGACCTAAGCGAATAAGATTACAACATTTGGTGTGAGTGCCTTATGTGATTGGATGCATTGAAGAACTAAATATTTTAAGTTTTTATTACATTTTATCCCTTACTATATCACAATAATACCAAAACTCCGACCGCCATTTTTTTTATACTCAACCTTATATTATAGAAGGTCGTTCTTAATGATTTTCATGACATCAAGGATGCCCATGCCCATGCCCATTCACAAGAAGGAGAAAAACTTGGGTGCATCCGATTCACCACACCGGAATCTGATTTTGGTTCATCGGATGCACTCAATGAGTGACACATATCACTCTAAATTTTATTTTTTCCTACACCTCATTTTTTTCTCTCATTCTGTACCTTTCAGACGCCACTCTCTCTCATTTTCAAACCGCCGTTAAGCGCTACAGATCTTCGATCGCCAGCGCAAGTGATTCAACACCATTGAATAGTGACGAACTTTGGATCTCTTAAAAGGGACGCGGCCAAACAAAATTGCCTTGGTGGTCAAACCATCGTTTAAAGTTTGACAAAACTGCTGCCACTGACATCATTATTGGTGAGTTGACCAACAAAACCATAGGGAAAACGTTCGTCAGTTGCTGACCGTCGTAACCCAAGTGTCCATTTTCGAATTTGGGTTTTGTGGAGAGAGAAATGAATCCAAACCTGAACCGTCACCGAACCTTCATCATCAGATATGTGTCGATTTGTCGCGAATTTGACGAAGCTGATCACTCCAACAAACTCAATGTCGTCCAATCTTCTAGATCCAACTATCATCCGAGTCAAACGGCAGCGGAGAAAGAGCATCGATGACGGATCCAATCTGTGCGTGAGAAAATGGGAGAGAGAGAATCTGATAGACAGTGAAGGAAGAGAAGATGAGGTGGAGGAAAAATTAAATTTGAGTGACACATGTTACTCATTGAGTGGATTTGATGCACCACTATCAGATTCCAATGTGGTGCATCAGATGCACTCAAGTTTTTCTCCACAAGAAGAGTGAATTTCAGTTATTTTCAATCAAACCAAATTTTAGGAGAGATTAATAAAAACATGCCTTGAAAATAATTGATTAGACCAAAACTTAAATTAATAGGTTATGGATGAAAATAAGGTTGGTTTGGTGATAAACCTCTCACACCTGCATGACAAAATTGCAGGTTCAAATCCTCCCTCTTCTTAAAAAAACCCTGAATTCATGTAATACTAAAATTAATTAATTAATTAATTAATTAATAGGTTAGGGTTAAATTGTAACACATACATCCTTCCTAAGAATTTCTAGATATCTCCTCTCAATCAGATTATTATTATTTTTTTGACATACAATTAGATTAAAAATTTATTGATATAATCACGATGTTTTGTTAGAAAGTAGCTATATCAATTTAAATTTGTTACTTAAACATTGAACTATTTATTCATTCTTCATTCATGGACTTTTATTTTCTCTTAGATTAAGACTTCATGAAAAATTTAATATAGTTTTTTTTTTTTTTTTTTTTTTTGACAATATCTATTAATTCAAGACCATATATTTTTAAGACCATGTATTTTTTTTTAAAGTTTTTTTGTCATTGATAAGATTCGAGTCACTAACTTAGGAATCCTCAAGCTCGTCCGTTTACCAGCTGAGCTACATCCCTATGACGAAAAGTTTAATATAGTTGAAAAATCATTGGTAGGCATATATATGAATAAATCTATTAAGTTATGATCGATACTAACCAACAAAATTTGATTTGGTGACAATTATTTCAAGAAACATGAGTGCAAATCGTTTTTGGAGGTGTAGCTCAGCTGGTAGATGGACGAGCTTGGGGTTTGGGCAAATGACACCCAAGTCGACGGTTCAATCCTATCAATGGTAAAAGATTCAAAAAAAAAAAAAAATAGATAGGTGGATAGATTGAATAAATCTATTAAGTTATGATCGATACTGACCAACAAAATTTAATTCGGTGACAATTATTTCTAGATAGGTGGATAATTTAAAAAAAATTAACAAAATTTAAAAAATAAATAAATAAAAACTTGGGTGCAAATCTTTCCATAAATTGAAATTAGTTGTGAAATTAGAATTTTCTTTAATTACAAGATAATTTTAGTTGGGGTGATGGATGATGGTGTCAAATCATTATAGTTGAGTTGGAAACGTGTGATTTTTTAATGGTCAAAAATAGGAAAATTAAATGCATATAAAACTCACGAAATTTTTTAGAGCAAAAATAATTAAACTATTAATTAGGGTCCCACATTGCCTTATGTGTGAAAAGGATAGCCCCTCGATTGCAAGGGGAATTAAGGTCAGATTTCATTTGGCTGACTTGGGCCTAACTTTAATAAATGCATGGGATTGAAATTTAATTTGTTTTATTTTATTGATCAGTTACGAAAGTTTACAGAGAATGACAAGTTTAATTGCGAGAAAGAAGCCGAGCTTTAGGAACCCTCACAAGTTGTATTTCTGAAAAAAAAATTCCCACTTGGATAAAACACTTTTTCATGCTTTTTGCATTGGTGTGAAATTTCATGTATGCTTGTTTTATGGTTGTTTCCAATCAAATTTGACCAACTGTTTTTTTTTTTTTTTTTCCTTAATGTAGATCGATATTGGTTTTTTCGATTCTCACAAATCGTAGGAGAATAATTTATGCTAGAAATTAATAGATTCCATTACGTTTATCGAAGGATTTCTATAACAAGAACCTATTCAAATTAATCTATAAGGCAATGCTTATAGAGTTGTTCCAACAAACTCTATCACAATTAGTGTTACACTTCGAAAAAAAAAAAAAAAAAAAACTAAAAAAAAAATGTTTATTAAAACATCTAACATTTTATAAATCTCTGCACTTCAATACGAAAATTTTCACTCAACTTAAAATTAACTTTTTTTTGAAGTTTTTTGTCATTGGTAGGATTCGAGTCACTGACTTGGAAGTCATTTGTCCAAGTTCGTCAATCTACCAGCTGAGTTACGCTCCTGTTGGCAAGTTCGTTTTCATTAGATTAAATGTTTTTGTATACAAAATTAACTGCATCTATAAAATTTCATATTTTGAAATGTAATTATTTGGGGTATTATCAATTTAGTCCTTAACTTTTGGGGAAACATCAATTTTTTATGTGTTTGCTTTTTTAGCACCCTTGGTCCCTTACTTTTCATAAATGTATCAAATTGGTCCATCTATTAGTCAACTGTTAGTCAAACTTAAAGGTTATAAGGGTATTTTTGTCTTTCAACTAGAAACATGCCAAATATCAATAAAATTAAAAAAAAATTTGAAATGTCAGAAAATAAAATTAATTTAAAATTATAAATTCAAAAAAAAAAAAAGTAAAAAAAATATATTAAAACAAAATAGGTGGAGGCAAAGCCTTTATCAGTCAACTGTTAATTAAACTTAACAGTTTCATGGATATTTTGTCTTTCAACTAGAAACATGTCATGTGTCAATAAAATTAAAATATCACAAAATAAAATTAATTTAAATTATAAATTTAAAAAAAACAAAAGTAAATTAAAAAAAAAAAAAAAAAAAAACATGTGAAGGCAGCAGCGCCTCCACTAGAAAAGCTAGGGAGGACCTCCTCCCTATCTTTCTGGGTGGAGGTGCGACCTCCTCCACCCTGGATCCGGGGAGTAGGTCGCACCTCCCCCTTGTGATTTCGTATGGAAGAGGCACGCCACCTCCCTTCATTTTTGGCCTGCCTCCATTATCGTCGATGGTAGAGGTTGTTGCCTTCACTTTCCAGATTTCATTTTTTTTAATATTTTTATTTTTTTTATTCTTAAAACTTTTTATTTTGAAATATTCATTAACTTTTGTTTTAATAATTAGTTCTTTAATAATTTCATTTTTTTTAAACAAATTTTAATAATTTCATTTTCATTTTTTAAAATAGTTTTGATGCTATTTTAAAGAGTTTTGATATAATTATAAGATTCATTTTAAAAAAAAAAACATTATAATATTTTTTTTGATATTATTTATTTTTAATATATTTTATTAATTTTCTTTTATTATTTAACTTTTTGAAATACTTTTTTTTTAAAAATAATTTTTATAACACAAGTCAATTTTTTATTGGACAATCAAAATAATTAGTGAAGTTGCCAAATACTAAAAGCTTGGCGAGCAAGTGTTTCATTTTCATTCAATAGTTAAATACAAATGGTAAACTGGTCAATTTATATTTTATGTCATGTTTTACCATCAAAATAAGTTCAAAGGAGCCCATTTGATACATTTATGTAAAGTTAGGGGACCAAGGGCGCTAAAACAGCAAACACATTTAAAAAATATGTTAACTGCACTAATGCACCCTGACATTTAGCAATATCACATGAATATTGTACTTTTGTATTCATTAAACATACATAACCTTGACTAATCAAACATAACAGTTGACAATCATTACGGTTAGAAATGACTAGATTGCCCTTCCTTTCAATATTTTATTAACTACAAAACAATTAGAAAAAATAAATAAATTACTAAACAATTAAGAATAAAAATAAATAAATTACTAAACAATTTAAAAATAATAATAATAATAAATCGAAATAAGAACATTAAAAAGATCCCCTAGTGAAACAAAAATAGAAATAACACTAAAAACTATTAAAAAATAGAAAGAAAAAAAAATCAAAAGAAATCTATGATCTAGCATAGATTTCCTTCTTCATCTTTTCTTCTTTCATTCTAGATATTTTTTTTCTTCTTCTTCATCTCAGTAAAGAAAAAAATACTGACACCACACAATTTTTATTACATTTTTATTTTCTTAAACATGATAACTCACAACAAAAATTATGGTTCCACCATCACTCCCATAGTCCCAAAATCACTTTTAATATTTTATTTGAATCATTGCAGATACACTTTTTAAACATGCTTTGGAGCTTCAGGGTGATTCTTGGTGGTTCTCTATCCCGCCGTTCTGTTCTACTTTAGTTGGCAACGACTACATGGGTCGAGGTCTTTTTGTTTTTCTTAATGTTTTCTTTTTCTTTTTTGTGTGGCCTGCATGCCTATTTTTGTTTGGGGTTGTTTTCCCCTTGGTTCTTTGTGCTTTGTTGCGTTTTGTCTCTTTTTACTTTTCTTTTCTCTTTTTTTAATATATGGATACTGTCTAAGGGTTTTTCAGTATATGATCGTTTGTGATGTTTTTTCCCCTTAGATCAGTCCAATTTTATTTTATTTAAAAAAAAAGAATAGTGTTTTTATTTCCATTTATATCATAATATATATAATATATTATATAATGTATAAATTGTTTTTGAATCATATCAACATTTATTTTTAAAAAATAACATTAAGGTAGTCTTACACTATTAGGTTGATGTCAATCGGGAATATTTTTTATAAAAAATAAAATAAAATAGAAAGAAGGAGAAACTAGCACTAGACATCATTGATTGGTGGGTGAAGTCCCAAAAAGGTCATTCACTATTTAAATTATTCTAAAATCATCATTTCGATAAAATATTGTCCATTAACAGTCATTCCGTCAAAACTTAACACAAAACTGTCGTTATCTGTGACATAACACCCATAAACAATTTTATAGGCAATATTTTATGGCTTTTGATTATTTAATTATATATATATAAAGTAATAATTTGATTAATTTATTATTTTTATATTATATGATTATTTAATTATATATATAAAGTAATGATTTGATTAATTTATTATATTTTATTTTAAATGAATTATTGACGTTAATCATTACTTTCATCTCTATCTTATCTTTCTCTCAACTTACTATTCTTTTAAAAGCAAAGGTAACGATTTCATTCTTTACTTCCTTTAAATTAAATATTAGAATCAATATTGTTGGAAAAAATACGCTCAAGTGGTTATATCAGTTAATTAATTGAAAATTATTTATATGGATTAAACCACCTGATAATTTGAATTTAAATTATCACATATAGTGATGATTGGGTTAAATTCAAACTAATCAGATAAAAGGGTTAAATGGATAAATAAGATATTAAATTTAAATTACATTTAAATTTGAATATCATAATCCATTCAGATAGGATTCTGGATCGTATAAATAGTATAGTGTGCTATTGATTTAAATAATCTCATGTGAGTTTATCAAAGTTTATTATATCAGAGAGTGATATATACAGAGAGTTTATATTTTGCAGGTCTTTTCCGATGATAGCAAATTGCAAGGTGAGTTGAGTGAACTTTCCATAATCTATGATCGGACTCTATGATCATTCTCCGACTAGTAATACAACCCGTTCACAATCCCGCTTCCATCGTATGATTTAGATTTTCAACGGTGAAATGTATTAATCCGAATACTACAATTTATTTAATTATATGTTTATTATTAATCGTAATAATAATCAACATTGGTATCAGAGCCATGTTGGGTTTGTCTTCTGGTAGAACGCCATGTTAGGTTGTTTATTTTATTTTTTTGGGGTAGATAAATGAACATAAAATTGACATATCACTACACACATGTTTTGAATTTATTTTCTGGAATGTACGGGTGCTTATATGTGCAATAATTTATTCTGGAAGTTTTTATAATGATTCAAAAGCATGTATGATAGATTTTTTCGAAAATATGTGTGAAAACCCCTACTATAATCGGTTAATAACTCACTGCCAATTTTTTAATTTTCTATGATCATAGTACCTTAGAAAGGCTTTTTCGCGAGATTTTTGATGATAGGTCATACGTATAATTCCAATTAGTGTAGAGAGAGAAAAACTGTTTTGATTTTTTCTATTGTAGATTGAAAGATGGAAATGGTTATGGGTTTATTTTCGGATGATGAACATGAAGAACAGTTCACCAGCGCTTTAGGACAGCGATGGTCGTTCACTCATAACCCAATCACAGTAACTGATGACACCATTGAATTTAGTATGAAAAACCGAGTCGAAATACGGTGGTTTGGTCATTGGCAAAGGATCGGAAGACAGGGCGTGTAAGTCACGTTACATTGCTGTGAGTGTAACGTGAAGCACACTTGCTTATGCCAGTGCAAGTGACATTGCATAGAGCTAGAGTTGGGTACCACGATGTTTTTGGTCAAATAGCGTGTGAGCTTGAAATTATAGAGGAGCGCTACATTTTCACGAATATGAGGTGATCTACTGCATTAAGCATTCACATTCAATATTTATAGTGCTAGACACATGAGTTATTGCGCACGTGAAAGAGGACCAAAGTTCGAGAAAGTGACAGTTAAATGAGTTATGAAGACAAAGAAAGTCTTTCTTGGTAGTGATCCATATGAATATGAGATAGAAGAAAGAACAACATGCAAATTCCCATATTTTAGAAAATATTTTTAAAAACCGTTCTGTAATAAATATTTTTGAAAAATTCGATTTGATCCTTAAAATATTTTTGGGACTTGTGCTACGTGTTCTTCTTTTGTATGATCACCAAACAATAGGAATTCGAAATTGTTAAGTACAATGTTAGAATTAGAATTTTGTGCAAAGTACTAAATTTATGATAATTAAATTTTTGGAAACGGATGATGATTAGAAGCCTCGACAACTTTTCAATTATGCTCCTTAAATTATTTTATCATATTTTCGGTTTGTGTTTGTAACAAAATTAATTGCGTGTATATTTGGAAATTAATATGATTGCATAATAGATTGTATGCATAGATTAAGATACAACTTTTATATCTAAAATATTGTGGCCAAATTGGAAGTGATGTTCTGAATTGTGTAATCTATGAGATTTGACATAAAAAGATTCAGTATATCTTTAAAGAGCAAGAGGCTCTTGAGACTATAACATGAACCATGATTGAACCTCGGCATAGTACTTTTGCTCGACATATAAGATGTGAAGGTTTATCAAGCTAGAAATTAAATTACTCGCATTATGTTTATGAGTAGCTTGAATAGTGACCTCATATGTGTCTTTGATAAGTACATAGGAGTTTAAGTGATGTGGCTTTCCCTCAAGGGTTTGGATTGAAGGGCAATTTTGGTAGTATTTTGAATACCAAAATTTTAGTAGGTTCAGTATCAAGTTTTCAGCACTTATAGGAAGCGCCAAAAAATCACAATAAGTGGTAGCCTTCGATAAGGATATAAAACAAGATGCATGAACTAAATGATCTAATCTCTTCTAATAGTCGGAACATATATAAATTAATTTGACGATACCAATATTAATGTATCGCGTCACTTTAGTAGTGGAAGATGAGCACTTAGAGGCGGCTTAGGCTTCTAGTTAGTTTTATATGACATATTATGAGTGCTTCGAGAAAGCTTAAGCTTCAAGCTAATTTTATATGACATATTATGAGTGCTTAGAGGCGGCTTAGGCTTCAAGCCAATTTTATATGATATATTCCAACTTGCACAAAACTTTTAGTTTTGAGCGAATTAGTAGAAATAGATATTTCCAAAAGGGAGGAGGATCTAATCATAGCCACAATAAATCTTATATCGGAATATGCAAGAGGAACGAGGATACTGAATTGAGGAAGGACAAGACTAAAATAACTTGTTATACTTGTGACAAGTTGGGTCATTTTCGCTCGTGAAGGCATTGAGTCGAAAAGAGTAAAACACAAACTCCTAGATCTCTTAAGTTATGCTTAAGTTATATTTTGAAAGTAAATTGAAGAACAAAATTGTAACATAATTGTGTTACTTGTTTCTTAATCATTCATACAATTGGGGTATATGGTAGGAACTAAAATACAATTCCCTGCCCCAAAATTAATTGGGTTTTAAAATCAAATCTCATACCTACCCCATACCCCAATTAACATGTATCAAACCTACCCCAAACGAGGTGGGTCCCCATGGGGATTTTTGACATCTATGGGCAAATCTATTCTCAAGGAGTAGTGACAACATAGGTCGTCTAAAATGTAAATTATATATGCAAATTTTGTTTTATAGTTAATAAAGCAAAGAGCAACTCAGTTTTACAATCACAAGGACAGTTTCTCACAAAAAAAAAGAAAAAGAAAAAAAAAAAAGAAGAAGATTATGTATACCTAATGAAATTAAGGGTTTGCACCTTTAGCACAATCTATCCATTTAGACCGGAATTGAATTGAATAGAAGTATTTAGGGAGAATTCACTTTGATTCTAAAGCGACTACTCCCTATATACGCACATTATAATATTTTACAATGGAATCAAATTAAAAAGGACCTAAAGTTAGGGATTTATCAATAGGTAATGTTGCTCTAATGCCCAAGAACAAGACCGATGCAATACCAATCAAAAATACGGTTGTCGGTACATGCCGGTGAAATGAATTTTGGAATTTATTAACATTTTCTAGAAAAGGTACTGTTAATAATCCCCCGGGTACTGAAACCATTAAACGAACACCCAAAAGTTTGTTGGGTACTGTACGAAGTATTTGAAATATGGGAAAGAAATACCATTTGGGTAATTGATGTATAAAATCGTGTTATAAAAACCTAACTCGCAAGTGCACGGATCGTGAGATAAGCACAGCGAAAAGTAGGTATCTTTCCCATGTGGAAAAGTGAATTATTGATTATAAACTAATTCTAATTTAAGTTAAGCAAATAATAGTATCCAAGAGATTTGAGATTGATTGATTGATTTAGAACTAAATTAAACTAAGAAGGCAATTAACAAGAATATGTGAATGTGATCAAGAGGTGAGAGAACTAGGTCAGTAATGCTCCCCAACTACGTTTACTCAATGCTTCGAATTGACTTTGATAAAAGATGTTAATTAAGCTAAGGATTCGTTCTAAAATTAAGTATGATTATTACCGTATGATCCTGGGATGAATCAAGTGTTCTCAATTATATTTTACCTCAAAAACTTGATGTGTAAACTAGAGCTAAGAACCCATTAGGTGAATGAACAAGTGAACCAAAAATAACATGCAAAAACTTGCTATGATTAGTTTTACTCATTCAATTGAAGAATGATTGAAAGTGTTGTAAACACACTCTAAACTCAACCATCAAATTATCTAAAACCCTAAATTCATGCTGAGCATCAAAATACATGAGCAAGAATAAATAATTATGACATAGGATGAATTGAAGGAATCAAAACTTCAATTAAGAAAATATAGTCAATTCTAACAAAGAGCATTCATAGAGGTTCACATTGATTCCCTAGTATGAAGTTAGTTACACATAGCAGAAATAAAAAGACAAGAGATGGAAAAGATAAAACCCATTGAGGCTTTCAATGAATTTTTCAAATCTTCGACGTTGAAATCTCCTTCGTCTTTGAATCTTCTACGTGTAAAGATGGATGAGAGAATTGTGTGATGAGTTGTGTAGTGAAACCATCTGTGGTCCAAAGGATGACGAGAGAGTTGGGGGACGACCCACTTTGGTGGCTTGGGACCTCCCTTTTTTGGATATCTCAAAATTAGGGTGGAGAGAAAAGCAAACCTCACGAATTTCATCATTTGTGACCTCTGTACTCATGAAATCAGCTTGATCAGTGGAGATGTGTTTATCAATAACATTTCTCAAAGGACGAAACCATGTCTAGAAGGCAAAGAGCAAACAAGAATATTTTGGAAGTGAGGAACAACCTCATATTTTATTTGAGTATCTCCTTCAATCAAGGAACCATCTTCTCCAGCAATAGAGAGGATCTTACTTCTATTCCGTCTTCCATTGATAACTTTGAAAAAATAGGAGGTGTTACGGTCACCAGCCTTAAGCCATTGAAATCTAGATTTTTGCCTCAAAAAATCCTCCTCCGTTTGAAGAGCCAGAGTGTAAGAGCTCATAAGCTCCTTCACTTGAATTCTAAGGCCTTCATCAAGAGGCTGCAGATCAAGAAGACTTTGGCAATCAACAAAAGCAGCCTTGGCTTCATTAGATTAACCGTCAAATCCCCCACCGTATGCTTGTTAAGCGACTTTAAAACCTTCTTTAAATTTCGGAGCTTAGAGCAAAGCTGAAATTGCATATTGCCATGAAAATTCTCCTGCCAACAACTCTCAACCAAAGGAAGAACGTCTTCCCTTTCCGTAAGAAAATTGAAAAATTTAAAAGGGCAATTCTTTTTTATTAGCTTGCAATCCGAGATGCTAGGAGGAAGAAAAATGGCTTCAGAGTGCTCAAACTTGGCCATCCATTCCTTATTAACAAGAACTCTATCCAACTTCTTAGAGATGTAGCCAATGCTTCTCTTATTACACCAAGTGTGGAGAAAACCCGAGAAACGAAGGTCATAAAGTTGAAAAACATAAAGACAGTCATTAAACTTTTCCATAGCTGAGGAAATACGTGGTGAACCTCCAATTGACTCATTCACCCTCCTAGAGACATTGAAATCTCCAAGAACCATCCAATGAGTATCTTGCTGACTAGAGCATATACTATGCCAAAGAGCTCTTTTAGAACTATCAACATTAGAACCATAAAAAAATGAGATATGGAACCTATCATTACCATAAAACATATGAGCTTGGCAATGAATAATCTGATCAGTTTCAAAAATTTTAGTGATTTTGATGATCCTAGGATCCCAACCAATCCAAATTCTACCAAGATCATGACTATTGTAATTGTCAAGCATTTCCCAATCCATGAAAACAGAATTGACTACAAGAGGCTGATGGATCATACTCACTCTTGTCTCAATTAAACAAACTAGACTAAGCTTGTGGTCAAGTATCATCTTCTTAACTTCTAATTGTTTAGGGGTAACATTCAAACCCCTAATGTTCCAACAAGCTAAATTAATCATTAAGAGGTTGAAGAGATTTCACCTTAGCTTGCGAGCTATTATCCAGTTGCTTAATGAGCTCACAACTTTTGACTCCTTGACTAAGGACAACAAAAGTAAGACCGGTTAGGCAAATGTTGCTGAACCATCTTCCTTTGGATTTAAGAAAAAGAAGAGGTATGATGGCAAGGTAAAGCTATGCCCAAGAAGAAATAAGTTCAAAGTAAGAAGAAGAGCACCATGACCGACAAAGCAAAAAGGAAGTGTTTCGATTGCGACAAGGTTGGTCATTAGAAGAGGAACTGTCTATAGTACCTCAAGGAGCTCTCTAAGAAGAAGAAAGTGAAAGGTAAATCAGATTTACTTGTCATTGAATCATGTTTAGTGGAATATGAGTCTTCACCTTGGATAGTAGATTCAGGGGCAACAAACCATGTTTGTTCTTTTTTACAATGGATTGATTATTGGACAAAGCTAGAGGAGTGAACTCTTCTCAATGCGCGTTGGAACAAGGGATGTTTTTTTAGCAAGAGCAGTAAGAGAAGTCAGACTTCAATTTTGTTAGGATTTTGAGTTTAGTTGGCATTATTCTGTATCGAAAAATTATTTTTTTTGTATTGTTTAGTTGTCCTAGTTGTGTGGTTTATCAAGCTTTAAGTGAAGATGGACAACGGTTCAAGCAAAGTGTTACCTTCGTTCAAAGAAAAGCGTTCTTGTCTACAAAGGTATTAAGACCTCTTTCTTCTTACAAGGCTTCGGCACACACACACGCAATTCATTCAAAAGTGTCCCTGCATAGTTGTGCCAAATTAGTATAACACATTCACATGTTTTAGTATGCTCATGCATTGAACTCATATTGACATACATTGTGGAAATGCATGTACTAGGACTATCTTTAAGAAATTGCATACTTATGTGGCCATGTGTTTATTTGTTTGAGTGTAAGTGATTTGAACTTTAACATGTTCTTAAATGATTCCTTGTTTAGTTTCGGTCATTTCAGATACTCCCTCATTTGATTTCAAGTTCAAACGAGGAAGTTACGTAACTTTACGTTCCTTTACAATGTGTTGTCTTCGTCTTCATTTATCGAGTCGAGTTCATATCCAATTGTCAAAGTTTCATAGTCATCCTTTTGTGCAAGTGAGTCATGGTTTGTAATCCGGAAACGAATTCAAATTCTGAGTTCGAAGGCCAAAGAACGGTAGAAGAACACGAGGAGTATGCGAGAAGAGAACGAAAAGAGCGAAGGCCAAACTTGGGATCCTTCCCGTGGTGGCTTGATCAGTTTAATTCTATGCTTATATTTTGCTCTTTGTCCAATGTATTTTGCCTGTCCTTTGAGTCATTTTCGGTGGTTTGATATGTTTGTTGAGCCTATGTAGGATATTTTCATCAGCAATGTAGAGGAATCCATTTGCGGATGAATTGGAGTCAAAAAGTGTTATAAAAGACAAAACTGTCTTTTGCCATAGTCCATACCACCGGCCATGCAGTACCTCCTAAGCGGTCCAGCCACCGATCAGCAGCAGAGGAAGATCTAAGAAATTCTGCCGGCTAGACCGCCGGCCATGCAGTGCTTCCTAAGCGGTCCAACCAACGGTCAATAGCAGTTGAAGAATCAATAATTTTCGCCGGCCAGACCGCCGGTCAGGCACATGCCTCCCAAGCGGTCTAGCCGGCGTTCACTTCCAGTCGTGCGTCAATTGTTGGGCCGCTGCTCATGCACCTTACCCAGGGAGTGGTCTAAGGGGCGGTCGTGCGCAAACCTATTTCTTTTAGGACTCTGATTGACCTATTTTAAAATAAGCCTATTTAAAGGCGCAGAAAGAAGACTTCAAGAACGGCTTTTGGGAACAGAAAACCCATACTCAATTCTTTCATCCATCTTTACACAGAGAATATTCGAAGACAGAGAAGGTTTCAACATCGTAGATTTGAAGATTCACTGAAGGCCTCAATGGGTTGTATCTCTTATATCTTTTGTCTTTCAAATTCTATGATGTGTAACTAACTCCATACTAAGGAATCGATGTGAACCTATGTAATGCTCATGTTATGATTCAAACTCCATATCTTTGTTAATCAATTCAGATTTAGATTTGTTCAATTCATTATATGTCTTACTCTTGACTTGTATTAATATAATGGAAATTAATTGATACTTGTCTAGGGTTTCGATAATTTATAAATTGAGATTGCACTAGAGGAATTTAGGTTGTCTTAATTACTTTCAATTGAATGAGTATGATTGTTCTCGACATAGGAATTACTGCGAGACAATTTTGGTTCAATAATTCTTGCATGTAATAGGTTCTTGGTGATGGCTTACACCTTTGACGAGGGTGAGTAATCCCGAGGAATTAAGGTAATACCATAATTAAGATGAGAATGAACTCTGAATCTGTGTTGAATTTATTTAATGGAATTCGTTGATGAACATTGAGTATTGCATATGGGGAGCATCAATTACCTAGTTTTCCATCTCTTGATCACATTCACCAACTCTTTGTTAAATTGCTTTCTTAGTTTAATTCGGTTCTAAATCAATCAATCAATCTCAAAATCTTTTGGACACTGTTACTTGCTTAGCTTTAATTAGAATTAGTTTAATCGATAAATAGCTTTTCCTCGTGAGAACGATCCCTACTTGTCGTTGTACTTATCTCGCGACTCGTGCATTTACGAGTTAGGTTTTTATAACATGATTTTACACATCATGGCCACACGCCTCCACAGGGACATCTAGAAGGGGCACTCCAAAGTGGGCCCTACTATTTTTTGTTTTCCCTCCCATTCTCTTTAAATGTTCCCTCTCTCTTATCTGTTCAATGTCAAGAAGAAAAGTGTGTATAAATTTTCTCTCCAACATTCTCATCTCCCAAACACCATAACTTTCTCATTAGGACTTCGAATTGAGTGATACAAGTTGGAGAATCTTCATAATCAAGTTCCCTACCTTCTCCTAAAGAGTTTGCAGTTTTTTGATTGAGTTTTAGAGTAGTTCCACTGTCATAACCGAACCAGCTCGGGATTTCAAGGTATTGAGTCAAACTTTGTGATTTCATCTTTGATGATCTTCAATTACCTTGGGTTTTCTTCTTATATATGTATATGTATATTTTATGAAAGCTATCGAGAAGGATAGCTTCATATTAAAGCTAATCAAGTCTAATTAGAGACAAATGTGAACTAATTTTCTATGATTCTAGTATTTCACATGTTTGAGAGTTGTATTGTGCTTAGCTTGATATCTAGGGTTATTTGTGACTTGATTGATTTATTTTATGATTAATAACCTTGTCTTGTGCTTGGATCCTTTAATTGAACAAATCTAGGATTAGCACATTTGATTTAGTGTTTAGAGCTATTTAGGATTTAATTGATTATTCATTACATCCTTACTCTAAATACTTGCTAGAATATTCATTGATCCCATTTTGTGATTCTAGCATTTTTTGTTTATGTTTCTAATTTCTTGAATATGTGCTTCATGTATATGATTTATTCAAGTATTAGCTTTGTAAATGAAACTAGGAATTACATGTGTTAGGTGTTTCACATTTTCTAGATTTCGAATTCATTGTTTTATGACTAGACAATATTTGACTTGTGTGCTCACATGACTAAGTCTATGTGTACATGATTGTACATGATCCATACATCTCATATGTTTATGCATCATCTTGTGTGATTGCATCTCTTGGATTCTAAACTAGAATATCATACATTGTGTGCTCATTGTCTAATTCTAGTTTCCATAGTTCATATTGACCATATGTCTTCTGTTGTTTGTGCTTTCATCATTTGCATCACATAGATCAATTGCCTTGTAAAATGTGGAAGTCTTGGCTAAGAGTGTGAGGCTCTAAGTAAGTCCAAGCAAGGGAAGTCTTGGCTAAGAGTGTGAGGCTCTAAGTAATTCCAAGTAAGGGAAGTCTTGGCTAAAAATGTGAGACTTTAGGTAAGTCCAAGCAAGGAAGTATTAGTTAAGAGCAAGGGGCTCGGAATAACTAAGCAAGGAAGACTTGGCAAAGAGCTAGGCTTCAAGTAAGTCCAAGCAAGAGAAGTCTTGGCAAGAGGCGTGAGGTCTCAAGTATGTCCAAGCAAGGGTACTCTGTAAAGGCATGCAATGTGTCTCGGTTAGAGAGTAGGCAAGTTTCTGTCTAGTAGGAATAGATAGGAGGGATATCTAATAGATTGTGATATATGAGAGTTGATCACATGTGATGGTGTACTCTTGTTTGAAAAGCGAAAAATATTTTGCCGGTGGTTGTGGATTCAACCTGTGGATGTTTCCTCTTCGGAGGTTTACCACGTTAAAAATATCGTGTGTTAAGTTTCTCTTTCCTTATCTCTTTAATATTTGTTTACTTTACTAAAATTGACCTTGAAGATATTGTAATTGATTATATTCTTATAAGAAAAGATCTTTGATTGTCTTTGTATCTTTTATATGTACTTGTACTATTGAAACATTTATAATGAATACAAGTACTTGGTAATTTCACTACTACAAAAAACACAAAAGAAATCGGTTTTTTTTATATGGAAGAAATCGGTTTTTAAAATTTTTAAAACAGATGTCTATTTGAGTATTTTAGAAAATACGTGCAAAAGACATCGGTTTTTAACCAATGTAAAAACAAGGAAAAGAAATCGATTTAGTTAAAACCAATTTAAAAACCCAAGAGAAAAGACATCTGTTTTAGTTAAAACTGATTTAAAAATCCTGATGTAAAAATGGTATATTACAAAAATTAATCCCACCATCATCGGCCCGCTCCACCGTCCGGCCACCGTTGTCCGGCTATCGCCGTTAGCTTGCCCCACAGTCCGACCACCACCACCGGTCAACCCCACCTTTGATATTAATGCGGATTAATTGTCATTATGGGAAGTTGAACTTGCAACCTCAAAGTCAAAGTGGTAAGCCTTTATCGTCTGACTACAAGATTGAATATGTTAACAATTGCACAATATTTATATATAAGCTATATGAGTTGTTAAAATTAAAAAAAAAACTTGTTTGATAAATTAAATTTACTCAACTAATCAAAATTCTAATTTCTACTACAAATATATATATATATATATATTAAATAAATTTTATTGGTGGGTTTATTTTTCATTTCATTTTTTATTGTGTGGTTTTGTGTTCTGCTGGAGATATTTTTGTGCAAACTTTTTCCTTAAAACTGCAACTTTTGGAAATGAAATAATTTTTTTTTGTACATGTAGGATTCTTCAATTTTTCGATACAAATCCAACGGTATAAAATGTAAAATTCCGGACAGTATTTTGAAAGTTATGATCAAATATTCAGTCAAAGGTTAGAAACGATTGGAGATATTTTTGTGCAAACGTTTTCCTTAAAACTGTATCTTTTGGCAACGAAATCATTTTTTTTTTCCATGTTGGATTCTTTGATTTTTTTGATATGAATCCAACAGTATAAAGAATGTAAAATTCCGGGTGGTATTTTGAAAGTTATGATCAATTATTCAGTCAAAGATCAGAAGCGATTGGATATATTTTTGTGCAAACGTTTTCCTTAAAACTGTATCTTTTTGGCAACCAAATAAATTTTTTTGTCTATATTGGATTCTTTGTTTTTTCGATACGAATCCAATGGTATAAAAAACGGAAAATTTCAGATGGTATTTTGAAAGTTATGATCAATTATTCAGTCAAAGGTCAGAAGCGATTGGAGATATTTTTGTGCAAACGTTTTCCTAAAACTGTATCTTTTGGCAACAAAATAAATTTTTTTGTCTATGTTGGATTCTTCAATTTTTCGACAAAAATCCAACGGTATAAAGAACGTAAAATTCAAGGCGGTATTTTCATCACTCATTTTCACACTTTTCCAAGTCTATTTTTGGAATATTTTATGATTGAAAAGTGTTTGTTTGCATGTCTACTTTCTTGTGTCAAAATTTGAGCAAATAACGTTGAGTATTTTTAGAGATGTGTACTTGAATGTGGACATAGGTCAGATTTTCATTGTATAATTTTGTTTTTGAATCCACATCGGTTTTTATAAAAAAGCAATGTCTAAATGTTTTTTTTTTTTAATATTGGTTTTTATATAAACCGTTGTCTTTTGAACGAAAAATTTAAGACATCGGTTTTTATAAAAACCGATGTCTAAACCTTTATTTTTTTAATATCGGTTTTCCTAAAACCGATGTCTTTTGAAAATCCAATATTTAAGACATCGGTTTTTATAAAAACCAATTTTTTTTTTTTAAATCAGTTACATAAACCGATTTAAGAAAGTGATTTCCTTAAGCAATTTTGTAGTAGTGTTTGTATATTTTTTGTATAACCTCCACATGCAATTCATAGGCTATGTTTGATCTATCAATTGACTATGCTGCCTAATAGTCTATGCATGCTTGTTTGTGTTTATTGTGATGTTATATAATTGTTTTCTTTCTTTAAATAATGTTTATTATTTTCCTGGATTTTCAAGGAATTTGATTTCTGTAACCAGATTATTGGAATGTTTATATTCAATTTCTTTTAATAATAAATAGGTTATTGTTTCTAGAAACAATTTGAATATTTGTTCTGGTATGATTGAAAACAATATGTATGTTTTGAGACTATCATTTCATACATCACTGCTTAACACTGAATTGTTTAAAATTGAAAAACCTAAAACAAAGCGACAAAAGATTTCTCCAAATAATGAAACATATATGTGGCATCTGAGACTTTGCCACATTAATCTTGACAGGATAGATAGACTAGTAAAATGCAGATCTTTAAGTCAATTAGAGGTCGACACTTTACCTATTTGTGAGTCTTGTTTATAATGTAAAATGACCAAGAGACCTTTTACTGGAAAAAAGCTTAGAGCAACACAACCACTAGAGCTTATACATTCAGACCTTTGCGGACCTATGAATGTTAAAGCTAGGGGTGGTTATGAGTATTATGTCACTTTTAGTGATGATTACTCTAGATACGGATATGTTTACTTAATGCAACGTAAGTCGGAAATATTTGAAAAGTTCAAAGAATTTCGAGCTGAAGTTGAGAACCAGTTAGGCAAAACTATCAAAGCTCTACGATCAGATCGTGGAGGTAAGTATCTTGACCAAGAGTTTGAGGACTATTTGATTGAGCATGAGGTTGTATCCCAACTCATAGCTCTAAGAACACCACAACTGAATGGTGTTACGGAGAGGAGAAATAGGACCCTGATGGAAATGGTGAGATCTATGATTAGTTTCTCATCATTACCAAATTCTTTTTGGGGAAATGCACTACAAACCGCGACTTACATATTGAATGTAGTTCCATCCAAATATGTTCCTAAAACTCCTTTAGAGTTGTGGAATGGTCGTAAAGCTAGTTTGAGACATTTTCGCATATGAGGGTGTCCAGTACATATACTGAAGAATAAATGTGGAAAGTTGGAACCTCATTCACAAGTATACCTATTTGTAGGATATTCAAAAGAGGCTAGAGGAGGACACTTCTATAGTCCACAAGAAAACAAAGTGTTTGTATCGACAAACGCAACGTTTCTTGAGGAAAACTGTATGAATGATCATAAACCTCAAAATAAGATTGTATTAAATGAATTGAAACCTGGTTCGACTAGTGATCAGTCAACAAAAGTTGTTGACAAAGTTGTTGACAAAGTTGTTGTTCCATTAACGTCTGATAGTCAGACAATTCCTTGTCAGATCACGTTACCACCTAAACGTAGTGGGAGGATTGTGTGACAACCTGATCACTATTTAGGCATTGGAGAGGCACAAGGTGTCATCTCTAATTATAGTGTAGATGATCAATTGTCATTTAAATGTGCAATAAAAGATTCTGACATAGAGGAATGGCTTAAAGCCAAGAATCTTGAGGTGGAGTCCATGTACAAAACCCATAGGGTGTAAGTGGATCTATAAGAGAAAGAGAGGAGTAGATGGGAAGGTAGAGACCTTTAAGGCAAGGCTAGTGGCAAAGGGTTATACCTAAAATGAGGGGGTCAATTTTGAAGAGACCTTCTCGCCACTAGCTATGTATAAGTCTATTAGGATACTCTTATCCATTGCAGCCCATCTCAATTATGAAATTTGGAAAATGGATATCAAGACTGCATTCTTGAATGGCAAGCTTGATGAGAGCATCTACATGATGCAACCAGAGCAAAAGGTTTGCAAGTTGCAAAGGTCCATTTATGGATTGAAGCAAGCATCTAGATCTTGGATCATTAGGTTTGATACTACTATCAAAACCTATGTGTAAGTTCCTCATTTTTGATTGGCTTATTTTGTTGACAAACCACAATTGAGGTTATGATGTAAAGGTAGATTAGGTGCTTAATTGTTGGTGATTAAGCTCAAAGGCCATCTCAAGACCTCAAGTTGATTAGCACTTCAAAGGTAAATCACTTGTGCTTAATTTCATTGAAGATGCTTAGTTGCACACATACACAACTCATGCATTTTCGTACTTCTTGTGTTTTATATGTTTTCATGATTGTGCACATTCATGTACTTTAACTCTATTCATGCATATTATAATTGCTTGCATCTTGATTGATAATTGCCAAGTCATTTTAGGTATTAGGATGCATGTTTTTATAATAGGCGATGTATAGCCGCTGGTGACTCGTTGTATATATAGCGTCTATTAAAGGCATTGTGCCTTTTTTCTCTTACCCGCTGTACAGTCGTTGTACGTACAACAGGACACCTGATTGTTTTTACAATAGCTAGTGTATTGCTATTCAGCCGCTGTATGCACAACGAGTGAACATCGACTTTCCAAACCTGAGAGCAATCGCCCTTGAGTCTCCTAAAAGCCGTCCGCGTGAACAACGGCTCTCGAAGAACTTGTTCTTTATTTTCCAGGCGAACCGCTGTACAACCGCTGTACAACCACTATACATACAGCGGGTGTATAGCGGTCAAGGAAAATTGTTTTAAAAAATGATCAAAACGATGTAGCTTCGACTTAACCTCATATATATATATATTGTTTTCTCTCTATGTTGTTTTTAAGAGTTCAAAATCTTATTTTTGAGAGATAGCATTTCCCAAGAGAGAAAATCATCCAAGAACTCACCTTTGATCATTCAAACTCATTCCCATATGCATCAAACATCATCTAGCATCATCTAGCTTCATCTAGGATGTACTCTTGCATGGGTCTTCCTCAACACATATGACTTGGTAAGTTGAACACCATCTTAATCCATTTTCGTTTTCTTACTTATCAAGAAATCTCATTTATTACTTTTATGCATCTAGATTAGATTTTATCTACAAGATTGAGATTTTTGTGTTGATTGATTGAGTTGTTATATTGTGATAGCTATTGCATCTAGGATTGCTTTGATCTAATATAGCTAAGTTTTATATGAAATGTAGGCACATGATATCTAGGATTGCTCTTATTGACATCTTGAATTCCTAGATAAGCAATTAGTGTAGCCTAGTATTATTTGCATTTAGAATATTATCATAATATTCATATTGGTTGTTGACCTCTTCTTTGAGAAGTGAAGCCTTGTGACTAAGTTGCTTAGTGCGCAAGCAATTAGGTCTAGAAACGCTATTAAAGGCTCATTGGGTAGAGTTGAAGGGTTAATGACAAAGTATGGTTTGACTTGAGGTCAACCTAGGTTGTAAACTTTTATTCAAGTAGTGCATTTGAGGACTGTGTGTGGCTAACACAATAGCCCGTAAGTTTTTCCTAGTTATGGGTTTCTCATGTAAATCAATCAATGTGCAATTTATTGTTTTCCACACTTAGATTTAGTTGATTGTATTTTGCTTAGATTGGGTGTTTATTGAATATTGACTAATCGAGAAAAATCGATAATTAACTTGATTAAAACCTAGTCACCACTAGGTATATTTAAACACGCCTTAATAGTTTCACTATGGTTTCGAGCAAAACGTTGATGAACCTTGTGTTTATAAAAGGATTATTGTTAAGAAAGTAGTTTTCCTAGTCCTTTACGTAGATGATATCCTACTCATTGGGAATGACACAGGAATATTATCAGAAGTAAAGGTCTTTCTTGCTAACCAATTCCAAATGAAAGATTTGGGAGAGACAAGTTATGTTCTAGGGATTCAATTAATAAGAGATCGCAAGAACAAACTATTAGCATTGTCTCAAGCATCGTATATCGACAAGATTCTTGTCCAATTCTCGATGGAGAACTCCGAGTTCACTTGTCTAAAGAACAATGTCCTAAAACACCTCAAGAAATTGAGGATATGAGATGAGTTCCATATACGTCAGCAGTAGGCAGTCTCATGTATGCTATGTTATGCACGAGATCTGACATCTACTTTGCAATGGGAGTAGCCAGCATATTCCAGTCTAACCTAGGATTGGATCATTTGTTGGATGTGAAGCTTATTCTCAAATATCTTCGAGAACAAGAAACTATATATTAGTATATTCAGAACAGGATTTGATCCCGTTAGGATATACAGATTCTGACTTTCAGGCAGATAAGGATTCTAGGAAATCTACGTCTAGTTCAATATTCACCCTTGGTGGTGGATCCATAGTGTGGAGGAGTATAAAGTAATCTTGTATTGCTGATTCCACCATGGAGGCCGAATATGGATCCATAGTGTGGAGGAGTTAAAGAGGCTATATAGCTCCGTAAGTTCTTGAGTGATCTGGAAATTGTTCCAGATTTGGATAAGCCCATGACACTTTATTGTAATAATAGTGGTACAGTGGCTAATTTTAAAGAACCAACAAGCCACAGAAGAGGAAAGTATATAGAAAGGAAGTATCATCTCATCAGGGATAGTACAGAGAGGAGATGTGACCGTGACCAAGATCGTGGCCCAAGATAATCATGCTGATCTATTTACGAAGACCTTAACGATTAAAGTGTTTGAAGGTCACCTAGAGGGTCTGGGATTACGAGATTTGTCTCACATACTTTGGGATTTGTGCCCTAAAACTTGTAATTTTAAAGTGTTATAAATTCATTAATAAAAGAAGTAGTTATTTCATTCAATTAACATGACTCATATGTTTATATTATATGTGCTAAACATCTAAGATTGCTAGATGTAATCTCAAACTGAGTATATGAATGTCATATACAGAGGAATTCATTTTGAGACATGCAATCTAAAGAGTCCTTATAAAGAAAATAAAGCTGGGTACTTTATTTGTGGTTAATCTACATATGCGGTCCATTTCATAATGTACGGTGGTCTTATCCTAGACAACTCATATGGTGATATGGGAATGGAGGCATCTGATATGATGTGATCATATAGGACTAGGCCACGATCTATATGAATCTATCACTAAGATCCGTTAGTTGAAAAGATTCATATATATCGACAAATGATGACTGAATATGGGTGATCTAAATCCTGAGTGTCTTGCTGACTCCTTCAAGTTAGATCGTGTTTCTTGACATACCATAGATGAGATTGGAATAGCATTCCCGGTCAATAACTCAGTATCTTGGAATCACGGTTCGGCTTGTGGCTGGGAAGGTATGCACACAATGGAGGAATCCATTCCTTCTTATGGGAAGTGGATGAGTAGTTCCCTTAAGGGTTGATTTGGGACTTGAATGATTAAGAACACTCTCATTCTTTCGTAAAGGAATAAATGATGTAATCATTCATTAGAGAATCAATGGTACTTAAAGGAAAAGATATAATTAGAGAGGTATAACGGACTTTATGACCTAACTCTAATTATGAACTACTTGTGGAAGATCATACCATATGTAATATTTATATCGATGGACAATGATAATTTGGCTGTGCAAAACATCTACAATTACGAGAGTATAACCTTGGGTTTTTAGTGGAATAACTCCGAGGTTAATAATTGTGAAATATTAATTAAAGAGTTTAATTAATTTTTCACAATTATTAACCTCGGAGTTATTTCACTAAAAACCTAAAGTTGTACTCACGTAACTAAACATGTTTTAATTAATATTTCTAAGTATTATTGGAGCTCAAAACTATGGGTCCATTAGGTCCCCTTGCTAGCCCTTTATGATTGATAGTAACAAGGCTCACGGAGAATTGGATGGTCGAATTAATTATGTTACGAAAGTAACTTAAATATATTATGAGAATTAATTAAATGATATGATTATTTAATTAATATATTATTTAATTGATAAATTAAATATTATTAAATAATATGATTATTTAATTAACATATTAGTATTTAAGAATTATTTATTGTTATTTGGAGGTTTCAGTTTCAGACCTTGACAAGTGTAAAAGAATAAAATAATTAGAGATTAATTTTATTTGCTTTCAAGTGGTCAAAGGTTCAAACCCTAGGGGTGACCGAATTAAAAAGGATTTATAATCTTATTTTGACTTGGTTTACCAAACCCTAGAATCATAGTATATAAGATATACTTATCATGAAAAAAAAAAAAAAAAACCTAATTGAGATAAAGGGGTGTGGCAAGCTAGAGATAGGAAAGAAAAAGAAATTGTTTTTCTCCTACTTGGTCGAATTCATCATAGGAGTCAAAGGGTTGTCTTCTGGACCTCTCAAGCCTCCATTCAAGTACTCTCAGAATTCGTGACATGCCCATACACATAATTACTAGATCGCGGGGGATAGCTAGGAAGGCTTAGTGGTAAAGGATCAAAAAGAAAACGAATGAGTGTTCTTCAAAGGTACAAAAACAAATCCCTTTCTCATGTTCATGCATACAAAAAGGTCCAAAGACCATAAAATTTTTAAAGCCTATCAATCTTAACAGAACTTTTTGCTGCAACACTTACAAACAAGAGATCAAACGACATGAGGGTCGAACCTTATCCAATTAGCGACCAACGTAGCAATTAACCTGGTTACAACGGGTCCATCGATAAATGGTCGTATGAACAAAATCCACCAAGGGAAAGTTGATCACAAATCCTCGTCCCGGAATACAACATCAGCATCGAACTTGTTGATCTCGTAGCGATGATGATAGACATGGGAAAGACAGTCAAGTGGCCACGAAGAATGAACACCCCCCCTCGGAACATGGAGATGCCAAACTACGATGCGAATTCCATGGGGATCACGACCATCGAATAGAAGATTATGTTGCCTTTAAATTGGAAGTTACTGAACTTTTGAAGTGGAGACATCTGCAAGAATTCCTAACTGACAAGG
The DNA here is from genome assembly GCA_035582765.1 of Acer negundo. Lineage (NCBI taxonomy): Eukaryota > Viridiplantae > Streptophyta > Magnoliopsida > Sapindales > Sapindaceae > Acer > Acer negundo. The sequence goes on from CM069234.1 coordinate 20,864,253, forward strand.
GAAAATAGACACCTGCTCTACGCGACGAGAAACAACAAGTCAATCCCAGTGACCACCTGCTAGAGCCACCTCAATAAGAAAGAATTATTAACTATATTGTAGGTGGATCAGAAGTAAGTGGTGTGAGCTATTCAGCCGCAAAGAGACACACACGACAAGTGTCGAATGCATAAATACAACCCGACAGAGAACGTCCATCAAGGATCTGTTAGGATTATGCTCAATAGCAAGAGTGTAATGTTGTAATTAACAATCTTTTTCATATTAATAAAGTGATTTCTGGTTTAACAAATCGTATAGCATTTATAGTTTGTATTATAATTGTCAAAGTAAATAATCATAAGGTCTAAAGACTATGGGAAAAGAAGAATTGTTCGTACATCTGGATATGTATGTGGTAGACACAATTCTTTAGTTAGTCTTGAATATTGTTCACAACTTAAGTTAAAGGTTGGGCACCTTTATCTTGTTAAAGTTGTAGAATTCTTTTGCTAGCATTTGAGTGGGATCAAATGAGATATGATGAGTCTAAAATCATCGGAGTGTCTTCGAGCAAAAGGATCTAGTGCACTGGGTGCATTGAACTGGATCACAATGAAAAGCTTTATCTAGAACCGTCAATAGATAATAGTCTTTTCATTATCAGGACAATCGGAGAGTCTATCTTAATCCTGAGATAAATGATGGACTTATGGTTGCAAGTGATATCATTTGAGTTATCAATGAGTACGATTATATCGCATAGTCTATCCTCGATAGTTTGGTGATATTCATTTGTTAATCGATAGAGGACTTCATTTATAGATATGGACATCGTGGCTCCATTTAATTAAATGAGATTATAATATCATCATATGGATGTTTTGAGGTAATTGGATATTAAATCTCAACGTTGAGTTTTCAATAGTGTCTATTGAAAACATGGCTTCTGGACAAGTCAAAATATCCAAGTTCAAAACGTGGTCATATGAGTAAATATGGTAACTTGGAGAGTTATAGGCGGTCTATGAACTCTTGGCGATTACTGATATTAATCACGAGGATACACTATCTCCAATATGATTGTCTAGGGTATGAATGAGGAGCATCTTCCTTTTCTATCTTTATTTAAGAGTTCAGTTTTAGCTCTTTAGTGGAATGAGTTAAAATTAATGGATCGGACCTAAGTGAATCATTTGTTGATTGTGATTAGGTTATGTCTATTGAAGCTTAAATTTAGATGGCCCGCCAAGATCCCCAATCCACACGGACTTGCATGGATCACTTGATATATTCTACCGGACCAATTTAAGGGTCCATCTAGAATTGCATTTAATATATTAAGAATATAATTTGCACATTATTTAAGTAATGGGCTGCTCAATTATATTAATATATTAATGAAAGACATGTGGGCTTGTTTCTTTTAGTAAGAATGGGTCTGGTTCACATGTGGGCTTTTTTATTTAAAGTCCAATGGATTAAATTATAGGAAAATAATATTAGGCCCATTTTTTTTTTTATTTTTTTATTTTTTATTTAGTCAAATAAAAGAATAAAAATAAAAGAGTTGGATTAGGGTTTGAAGTCTATAAAGTTAAAAAGAATTAGGGTTGAATTTCAGTCACCCTATATAAGTGACATGATGAAATTCGGCCAACCCTTATTATATACTACATAGAATTCGGCAACCCTAAAGGAAAAAGAAGAAAAATTCGGCCAACCTATATATATGTTCTTATAGGGTGCGGCCACATCAATTAATTGGTGCTTGAGTTTTTATTTTCTTTCTTCTTCTTCTTAATTCTAAGAGAGTTTTTATTCTAGAGAGACAAAAAGGAGTGAAAAATTATTCTTTGATAGTATACAATTGCTTAAACATCAATAAGCTTGTGTATACGATATCGATCTAGGTTCACGCGAGTTTCGATCATAAGATTGTGAACTCAAAAGTGACCGGAATAATTTTGACATTCTTTTGATTGTTTTGTGACTAACAAAGAAAAGAAAGTATTTGTTTGGTCCATTCACAGGTTTGCAATTCAAAGGAAAGGGAGACCACGCTCCTAGGTGATCCACGTTAGTGCTCGGATTGAAGGTCTTGCGGATTACCATCGACGTAAGTCAATCGGATCACGCGACAAGAGGTAATTTACTTTTGTTGATATATATGCATGTTTATTGATTAAAAGGGTTTAAGGTTCATAAAGGAAAAATTTTAAAAGTCACTAAATCGTCTTTAGTATCGCTTCCGCTGCGTGTAACACTTTTATTTGTTTATTTTTCCCTACAGGATCGATGAAACTGTCACGTTCAAATCCATAGATAAAGCAGATTTGTTTTCTCCTTACCTTAATGCATTAGTTATTTCATTACAAATTGCTAACTGTATGACAAAAAGAATTTTAATTGACAATGGTAATTCGTGCAATATTCTATTTAATAGTGCTCTATGAGAGATGCACGTCTAAAAGTCCAAAATCAGCCATTAAATGACCATGTTGACAAGTTTTAGTGGCAAGCAGACGAGTACCCTAGGCTAAATCGTGCTACTAGTTTACGTAGAGGGTGTAAACTTGTATATCAATTTCTTGGTGCTCGATTGTCAATCTCTGAACTACTCCATCTTAGGAAGGCCATGGATACATGAAATGAAGGCAATTTTATCGACCTATCACCAAATGATCAAGTTCCTTACCAAACGGGGTGTACGAGAAATCAAAGGTGAACAGAGAGGCACCGGGCAGTGCTACCAGAATGCCAATAAGAAAAAGAAAGAGCAATTATAGCAACTATAGGAATCCACGGTCGAGTCGACTCCAAATAAACAAATGATGAAAGAACTCAACGAAGTGTCAATTGACCCGTAACAGCATGAGCATAAAGCCCTAATCGAGTCCGGTCTACCCGAGGAGATCCGTAGACAACTGGTTGACTTCTTAAAAGAGCGTCAAAACAGTTTCGCATGGTCACATTCAGACATGGTCGGAATCAACCTAGAGGTAATAGTTCATAAATTGCAAGTGGACCTAAATCATCCTCCAATAAAACAAAAAACGAGGAAATTCACGCCAGAAAGGAATAAAATGATCAACGAAGAAATTCAAAAGCTAATCGACATTAGGTCGGTTAGAGAAGTGAAATACCCAGACTGGCTGGCAAACGTCGTGGTCGTAAAAAAGAAAAATGGAAAGTGGCGCGTCTGCATTAACTTCATAGATCTCAACAAGGCGTGTCCTAAAGATTCATTCCCAGTTCCTCACATAGACATGCTGGTCGACGCAACATCGGCACCCTTTACTATTTTGATAATATAATATTGACACCAGTTTAAAATACAAACATAGTTTTTATTTTCAAAATAAATACAAACATAGTTAAAAAGTGATAAATAAATAATAAATATAGGGTCTAAACCAATGATAATGACTCAATACTAATTTGGATTCAAATACTTCCTGGGCTCTGATCCAACGACCATGTTTTATTAGATCCTTTTAATATTTCTCATGTAGACACATTTTCAAAAACAGACTCCCAATATTTAGTATACAAATAAGGGATAATTACCCTGGTGACTATCAATTTGGTTGATCACTATAAAAATAGCCATTAGATAGAGAATTGGTTTCGAAATAGTCATTTTTTGCAAACACTATGACACTAATGGTCATTCTGTCAAACTCCATTAAGTTTGCCATTAAATTGGCGGCCATTTTGAGTGGTCAACCAAATTGATAGCCACCAGGGTAATTATCCCTCATTTTAATTAATTGATTAATTTTTTTTTTTTGTAAATCAAACCAATTGAATTAACGGTTCTTTGATTTGATGATGCTGTCCATGTTCAAGTCTAAATTATATTTATTTGTGTATTGAATTGCAATTTTCGTACCAAGAGAGACAGATAAGTCATGGTTTTTTTTTTTTTATATAATAGAGCATAACTGCATATTTGGCAGGTTTTTTTTTTTTTTTTTTTTTAAAGCAAAACATTTTTGATAAAATAAAAAAAAAAACATTTATAAAAAAATATATCAAAATTATCTTCTTTTGTTAAAATTTAAATTACTATGTAATGTTAAAATTTTCCCTAAGAAAATACATGTTAACAATTGTAGGTGGTCGATCTATGATTGATGTGGATCGGGTCCAATTCGAGTTAGGCCCAAGCAACTTGGTCTAACTTGTCGAATCGGGAAAGTCGACTTCTCTAAGAACCTGTAAAGGAGTAGAAACGAGCAGTAAAAATGATAAAGAAATAAAAGAGATTGGTGGGATGATTCTTTAGCCTTAGGTGCGCTTGGGCTGAGTGTTTATATAAAGGCTGATCGTAATCAATAAAGTGGCTGAATTTTGATGATCGAAGTTCGTTCGGATTGAGCTTGAACACACAAAATCAGCTTTTTCAGTAAGTATTGAGAGAGAGATTCACTGTGACCAAACTGGTTTCTTTAAAGGCTTCCTCCTTGGTTCTAACATCTACATGATTTCTAATCCTGAAATCAAGTTGATCGTGTAGTAAATCTTGGGAGAAATTTACTCCATTTCAAATTTGTCGTTACAATCGTTACCTACCTATAGTAACTGAAATTTGACTTGAGTTAATCAACCAAATTTCTACTGATGGAAATCTAGGGTCTACCCCCTTCATATGGGTTTGGGGTGGATGCAACACTAAATGGTTTGGGCCATATGCGCTACTCCTAAAGGCTATTTTTTGGCTACCACAATTTTTCCCCCACTCTCTAAAGAAGGGACGACTGATTTAAAGAGTGATTTTTGTCAAGTCATTCGTGATTTCGACTTAGTGTTGATTTTGAACCAATGTTCATAGGACATGCTTGAGAAATTGTTCTTCTCGTTGAGTCGAATAGTGGTTCAATGGGGGATCGAGTAGGAAAATTTCTGGATAAAAATAGTCTATCTTTACGTCGATTTGTAATCAATCATTTTGTATTTCACAAGGATGAGAAGTCTAATCAATGAGACTGAAACGGTTCAGTGCCCTAGGCTGACGTAAAGCACACTAACTTATTTTGGGCGTAATTTTCGAAACAAGTTGAATTTCAAAAGTTGACCTTGGTAGTTTACCTTGGTTAGTTGATAACTGTAGTGGTTTGGACACATGGCGACTATGGTTAAAGTGTTGGATTTTAAACCCAACTCTTCCACTTGTTAAACCACTCAACAAAACTCAACCTTCTCAAACTTTTGATTATCTTCAAAGTGAAGACATTCGTAAATCCCTGTGAATCTCGGTTGATTTTTCTGGTGATTTTTACACAAATCCCTTTAAAGGTGAGTGAAAGTTCTTCCATTTTTATTTTTTTCGATTTGCACGAAACTAATTTTCATCATTTGAGAGTGTTCAAATTTTGACGAACTTTCGAATAAGGTAGTTGTCGACTTGAACTGTCGTATATAATCGAATTTTGTTGCCTAAATTTTGGGGATGAGAATAAGGAAGCTGCACTAAGGGATCCATTGCATGTTCCGACTGGTTCAATAACAAGAGCAAGGACCAAGAGATTCAAAGAGGCACTCAACGGCCTGATTCAAGATACTTGGACTGATTCTGAAGTTTTAAAGTCCAAGATGAGCCCACATGAAGACCAAGGCTTAATTAACGTCATCAATGCAATTAATTAGGCCGAATAAGAGAAGCTTAGGCGTGAAGCACAAGCTGGGGTGTGTGGAGGAGATTTAATTTCAGTTTTTTCCTTTTTAGTTTTTAGAGAATAAAGAGTTGATTTGTTTCCCAAATTAAGAGGCTGATTTGTTTCCAGTTTTAGCTTTCCAAATAGGGAGCAAGTCAATAGTTGCTTGTTTTAGTTTTAGTTTTAGTTTTATTGTTTTTCCCGTTTGTAAGGCCTTTGGCTGATTTCTCTTTTTTTCCTTTCTTGTCCATTAGGGTTTTAGTTTATAAGGAACTCTTTAATGTATTATTTCGGCAGACTTTGATTGAATTAAAAATTGAGAGAATTCTTTTTTTCTCTTTTGTTCTTTGAGAACTATTTGAACTTATCAGATTTTCTCTATGATGTTCATCCTTGACTTATCAATCAAGTATTCCATCCTTGATTGTGGCGTCCTCCTTATACCATGGTTCACATCTCATTATAGGTGTTGGGTCACGGTTTTCCATCCAAAAACCAAAGCTTAGAATGATCTTATGCATCAAACCGGCGAGGTTCATATCATTTGGTATCAGAGCTTAGGCTTCGAAAATCAGGTTTAATCTATCTCTGTTCTTCTTTCTTCTTTGATTTCGTACCATCAAAAAAAAAAAAAATTAATTCCGATTGATCAAGGTCAAAAAAAAAAAAAGTTCCTTTGAAAGGTCATATAGTTGAACTTATATCAACTAGTGTTATTCTACTTCTTGATTTCGTGCATTGATATTCAAAAAAAAAAAGGCCGTAGAATCTCATCTTTGTTATTCTTGTTCTCTAACTTTTTCATTCCAAACTCTTTGTGATTTGTTTCGTGTGAACGTGGCTAAGAAATCCTGGTTATTGTTTGATTAGTTTGATAAGAACTTTTGAGAAAATAACGACTGGAAAAAGGCAAGAGTGGTGAGTACATATTGAGAGTAAAAGCCAATTTTTATTATGTGAAAACACGAGTGTTGAGTGATCTGAATTTTTTTTTGAGTGAAACACGTGAGGGAGTGTTGTGAGGTCTTTTTTTTTTCTTTTTTTCTAATCTTTATTTTGTAGGAAAAACATGTCTGAAAACAAAGATAAAGGCATTACTGATGATTCTTCTATACCGGCGAACCTAAAACTTTGGAAGGAGGCATTAGTAGGGGAGATGAGACGGATGATGAAGGGTGAATTGGAACAATTATATGAGCACTTAGATCAAGTGGAGAACTCACGCATGGAACAGCCATAGCCTGTTCCACAAACACGTAGGAGAGAGAAAGTTCCGGTTAGAGAAGAAGTCAATGATTATTATGGGGATGATAATGACATAGAGGAGGATGATCGCATGTCCAATGTGTGTGCGGCCAGATTTAGGCGTGAAATTGGAGGTAGTGGCACTAGGTTTGGGAATAGAGAAGATAGGTATGGGAATAGAGGAGATAGGTATGGAGAGAGGGTTGATAATAATTTGGGTAGTATTAAGGTGAAAATTCCAACCTTCCAAGGTAAACTGATCCTGAAGTTGATTACCATGACTATTCCGAGTTGAAGAAGGTGAAGTTGGCTGCCATAGAGTTTCCTGATTATGCTATTGTTTGGTGGGACCAATTGATTGTGAGTAGTAGACGAAATTGAGAGAGACCTATTGAGACGTGGGAGGAGATGAAAACTGTTATGAGGAGGCGATTCATTCCGAGTCACTATTGTAGGGGTTTGTTTCAGAAATTCCAAACTCTTACAGAAGGGTCTAAGTGTGTTGAAGACTACTACAAGGAAATGGAGATAGCCATGATTCGGGCCGATATAGAGGAGGACCGAGAGGCTACTATGGCTAGGTTTCTAAATGGGCTAAACCAAGGCATTGCAAATGTGGTGGAGTTGCAACATTATGTTGAGCTGAATGACATGGTGCATGTGGCTATTAAAGTAGAACAACAGTTAAAGAGGAAGGGTTCCACACGGGTTAGGCAAAATTCGGGTTCTTCATCATCATGGAAACCGAATTGGATCAAGAAAGATGACCAGCCTAGTTTCAAGGCCAATACCGAACCTTCCAAAGATCTTAAGGCCGAGGGCACATTAAATCAAGGTAAATCAAATTCTCAACCTTCTAGAAACCGTGACATTAAGTGCTTTAATTGTTTGGGAGCAGGTCATATTGCATCACAATGTCCAAACAAGAGATTAATGGTTTTGAAGGATTGTGGTATCGAATCCGAGGGTGAATCTGATAATGAGTACATGCCACCTTTGGAGGATGCAAGTGATAATGCATATCCGGTGGGTAGAGAGCTTTTGGTTTCTAGAAGAGCTCTTAGTGCTCAAGCCAAGGAAGATGATGAGGTACAACATGACAACATCTTTCACACCTGTTGCCATGTAAATGATAAGGTATGTAGCATGATTATTGATGGGGGGAGTTGTACTGATGTGGCTAGCACTATTTTGATGGAAAAACTGAATTTGACCACTTTTAAGCACCCAAAACATTATAAGCTACAATGGTTGAATGATAGTGGGGAAGTTAGGGTAAATAAGCAGGTGTTGGTGTCTTTTTCAATTGGAAGATACAAAGATGAAGTTACTTGTGACGTGGTGCCAATGAATACGGGTCATATCCTTTTAAGAAGACCATAGCAGTTTGATAGGCATGTGACTCATGATGGATATACTAATAGATACTCATTTGTACTCGACAAAAGGCCAATCACTCTTGTACTTTAACCCCAAGACAAGTATATGAAGATCAAATGTGGTTAAAAAAAGATAGAGATGTAAAACAAGAGAGTGAGGGCTCAAAAGAAAAAGAGTCTGAATCAGCAAAAAAAGAAACAAAAGTTCAAAAAGAAAAAGAGGCTGATAAGAGAAAAAGAGAGAGAAAACAAGTGAGCTTTTATACAAGAGAGAGTGAGATAAAAAAAGCTTTGTTTTCAAATTAGTCGATGATTGTACTTTTGTACAAAGAGGCTTGTTTTAGTACTAACGAACTTGACTCTTCTTTGCCTAGTATTGTTGTTTCACTTTGCAGGACTTTGATAAAGTGTTTCCCGAAGAGATGCCTATTGGTTTACCACCAACAAGAGGGATTGAGCACCAAATTGATTTTGTACCCGGAGCACCTATCCCAAATAGACCCGCATACAAAAGTAATCCGAAGGAGACTAAAGAACTTCAAAGGCAAGTTAATGAGCTCATGGAAAGGGGGTACGTGCGTGAGAGTATGAATCCTTGTGCAGTTCCCGTATTACTTGTGCCTAAGAAGGATGGAACATGGAGGATGTGAGTTGATTGTCGTGCCATCAACAATATCACTATAAAGTATCGACATCCTATTCCTAGATTAGATGATATGCTTGATGAATTGCATGGTTCTGTTCTTTTTACTAAAATTGATCTTAAGAGTGGATATCATCAAATTAGGATGAAAGAAGGTGATGAGTGGAAAACTGCTTTTAAAACAAAATATGGTTTATATAAGTGGTTAGTTATGCCTTTTGGATTAACTAATGCACCAAGTACTTTCATGAGATTAATGAACCATGTTTTGCGTGCTTTTATTGGAAAATTTGTGGTTGTTTACTTTGATGACATTTTGATTTATAGCAAAAACCTTGATGAGCATGTTGAACATTTAAAACTTGTTTTATGTGTTTTAAGAGCTGAAAAGTTGTTTTCTAATCTCAAAAAGTGTACCTTTTGCACGGATAAGCTTATATTTCTTTGTTTTGTTGTTAGTGCTAAAGGGATTGGGGTTGATGAAGAAAAGGTTAAGGCAATTAAGGAGTGGCCGAAACCTACAAATGTAGGACAAGTGAGGAGTTTCCATGGGTTGGCTAGTTTTTATAGGAGGTTTGTGAGGGATTTTAGTAGTCTAGCCGCACCTTTAACTGAAGTTATCAAAAAAAATGTGGGTTTTAAGTGGGGTAATGAACAAGAAAAGGCATTTAACTTGATTAAGGAGAAATTAACTAACGCACCTTTGCTTGCTTTGCTTGACTTTGCTAAAACTTTTGAGATTGAGTGTGATGCTTCAGGAATAGGTATTGGAGTTGTTCTAATGCAAGAAGGACGTCCCATTGCTTTTTCTAGTGAGAAGATAAGTGGAGCAGCCTTGAATTATCCTACCTATGACAAGGAGATGTATGCTTTGGTTAGGGCATTGGAAACTTGGCAACACTACCTTTGGCCGAAAGAATTCATGATTCACACGGATCATGAGTCCTTGAAGCATTTAAAGGGGCAGCACAAGCTAAATAAGCCGCATGCCAAATGGGTGGAGTTTATAGAAACATTTCCTTATGTGATCAAGTACAAAAAAGGTAAGGAAAACGTGGTCGCTGATGCGTTGTCTAGAAGGTATGTTTTACTTTCTACTTTGGATGCTAGAATACTTGGTTTTGATTACATTAAAGAATTATATGTAGAAGATTCTGATTTTGGCAATGTATTCAATGCATGTGAAAAGGTTGCATTTGGCAAGTTTTATAGGCATGATGGATTTTTGTTTAGAGAAACTAAATTATGTGTGCCTAAGAGTTCTTTGCGTGAATTGCTTGTTAGAGAAGCTCATGGGGCTGGTTTTGATGGGGCATTTTGGGATAGCCAAGACACTAGATGTTTTGCATGAACACTTCTTTTGGCCTCATATGAAACGTGATGTAGAAAGAGTATGTGATAAATGCATTACATGTAGACAAGCTAAGTCTAGGGTTAAGCCTCATGGTTTGTATACTCCTTTGCCTATACCTAGTGGACCTTGGATTGACATTTCTATGGATTTTGTGTTGGGTTTGCCTAGATCAAAGAGGGGTAGGGATTCTACATATGTGGTTATTGATAGGTTTTCAAAAATGTCACATTTCATTCCTTATCATAAAACTGATGATGCATCACATATTGCTGATTTGTTTTTCAAAGAAATTGTTAGATTGCATGGCATGCCTAAAACCATTGTTTCGGATAGAGACGCTAAGTTCTTAAGCTACTTTTGGAAAACTTTGTGGGGTAAGTTAGGAACTAAACTTTTATTTTCTAGTACTTGTCATCCACAAATTGATGGTCAAACTGAAGTAGTTAATAGGACTTTATCCGCGTTGTTGCGTGCTATAATACAAAAGAATTTGAAAGCATGTGAGGATTGTTTGCCGCAACTCATTTTTCTCCTTTTGAAATTGTGTATGGTTTTAACCCATTGACTCCTTTGGATTTAATTCCTTTACCTGTGAATGAGCATGTTAACTTGGATAGGAAGAAAAAGGCAGAATTCGTTAAGCAAATCCATGAAAAAACTAGACAAAACATCAAGAGGAGAACTGAGCAATATGCCAACCAAGCTAATAAAGGGCGCAAGAAAGTTGTGTTTGAGCCTGGTGATTGGGTGTGGTTGCATATGAGGAAGGAACGGTTTCCAGTCCAGCGGCGTTCTAAACTACTTCCAAGGGGAGATGGCCCATTTCAAGTGATTAAAAGAATCAATGACAACGACTACAAGTTAAATCTTCCAGGTGAGTATAATATTAGTGCAAGCTTCAATATTTCTGATTTGTCTCCGTTTGATGTAGGTGACGATTTGAGGACAAATCCTTTTCATGAGGGAGGGAATGATGAGAATAAGGGAGCTGCACTAAGAGATCCATTGCATGTTCCGACAGGTTCAATAACAAGAGCAAGGGCCAAGAGATTCCAACGGCCTGATTCAAGACACTTGGGCTGATTCTGAAGTTTTAAAGCCCAAGATGAGCCCACATGAAGACCAAGGCTTAATTAACGTCATCGGCAATTAATTGGGCCGAATAAGAGAAGCTTAGGCCTGAAGCACAAGTTGGGGTGTGTGAAGGAGATTTAATTTCAGTTTTTTCCTTTTTAGTTTTTAGAGAATAAAGAGTTGATTTGTTTCCCAAATTAAGAGGCTGATTTGTTTCCAATTTTAGCTTTCCAAATAGGGAGCAAGTCAATAGTTGCATGTTTTAGTTTTAGTTTTAGTTTTATTGTTTTTCCCGTTTGTAAGGCCTTTGGCTGATTTCTCTTTTTTTCCTTTCTTGTCCATTAGGGTTTTAGTTTATAAGGAACCCTTTAATGTATTATTTTGGCAGACTTTAATTGAATTAAAAATTGAGAGGATTCTTTTTTTCTCTTTTTTTCTTTTAGAACTATTTGAACTTATCAGATTTTCTCTATGGCGTTCATCCTTGACTTATCAATCAAGTATTACATCCTTGATTGTGGCGTCCTCCTTATACCAAGGTTCACATCTCTTTATAGGTGTTGGGTCGCAGTTTTCCATCCAAAAACCAGAGCTTAGAATGATCTTATGCATCAAACCGGCGAGGTTCATATCAGTATGATAGGGCAGGGGTTGTACGACCAAGTGGTGGAGGTCTTATAGAATTTGACTCGACTGTTTGGATTCCGATAGTCATCGTATCTGCGTAATTTTTGTATTCGATATTATTTTTGTATTTTAATAAGTTTGACAAAGATCTTTCTATATATTAAGGGTCGACTCGGCCATATTAGCGTTCATTCGTAATGGGGTCAACTTGACCGTTATTTATTAGAGAATCGCTTACATGCGTAATGGGGTCGACTTGACCTTTTTTATTACAAATAATTCACGTATATGCATAATGAGGTCGACTCGACCATTTTTATTACAATCGCTTATATGCGCAATGGGGTTGACTTGACCGTTTTTACAAATAATTCGCGTACATGCATAATGAGATCGAATTTGACCATTTTTATTAGAGAATCGCTTACATGTGTAATGGGTTCGACTAGACCGTTTTTATTACAAATAATTCGCAAACATGCGTAATGAGGTCGAATTCGACCATTTTTATTAGATAATCGCTTACATGTGTAATGGGTTCGCCTAGACCATTTTTATTACAAATAATTCGCACACATGTGTAATGAGGTCGAATTCGACCATTTTTATTAGATCATCGCTTACATGCATAACGGGGTCGACTCGACCGTTTTTATTACTAATAATTCACATATATGTGCAATGAGGTCGACTCGGCCGTTTTTATTACAATTGCTTATATGCTTAATGGGGTCAACTCGACCGTTTTTACAAATAATTCGCATACATGCGTAATGAGGTCAAATTCGACCATTTTTATTAGAGAATCGCTTATATGCGTAATGGGGGTCGACTGGGCCGTTTTTATTACAAATAATTCGTGTACATGCATAATGAGGTCGAATTCTACCATTTTTATTTTAGAATCGCTTACATGCGTAATGGGGTCGACTCAATAGTTTTTATTACAAATAATTCATGTACATGCGTAATGAGGTCGTCGTTTGTCCCTAGTACTAATCCCCTAACTCCCTGTATGTGATGTCGAATGAAGATATTGAGAATTGTATTGATTCTGAATTCATAAATTTTAAATCCATGAATGCAGGACGTCGTGTCGTTTTGGACCCTTGAGTGCAAGGCTTGAATATGTCATTTGAATAAGTCATTGAGTTCCTGCAAGAACTTGTTTGATGGCTTGTCGAAGTCGACAGCTCTTCATTATAAGTGAACGAGCTTTTGAGAAATGTTTTTCGTGAGCTCAGTTTTGCACTTAGTTGCAACTAAGTTTTCATCATTGCTCTTGAGTAGACTTGTTAGTCTCAAATTTAGATGAATTCAATGTAGTAGAGAAAATAGAAAATATTGAAATAGGCAGGGTTAGAAATGATACTGCTTTAGGTGTAGAGCGTTCTAGCTTTTATGTAATTCCTGACCGTCGATGTCTAGTAATTTGTATGCTCATCGCCATTTTACGTCTGTTATTTGGTAGGGGCCTTCCTATGTCAGACCTAGTTTTCCTGCGCCTTATTTTCAGGTGTTTTGAAAGATTCGTTGTAGCACCAAGTCGCCAATTTTGAAGGTTCTTATCTTCACATTTTGTTGTAGTGTCAAACTACCTGCTGCTGGTATGCTTGTAGTCTTAAGGCTGCTCGCTCTCGACGTTCATCTAGGTGGTCTAGTCCGAATGTGAGTTCTAGGTTGTTCTGTTCTTCACGGGGATTTTCACTTCGAGCAGTTGCTAGTCTCGTTTCGATAGGGATTACCACTTCAGAGCCATAGACAAGTGAAAAAGGTGTTTCTCTCATCAATCGACGAGGAGCAATTTTATACAACCAATGGATCTCAGGGATTTTATCGGCCCATTCACCCTTTTCGGCTTCTAGCCTTTTCTTTAATGTGTTTACTATGGTTTTGTTAGTCGACTCTACTTGTCCTTTAGCTTGAAAGTAGCACGGTGTTGAGAAGCTCAGTTTATTTGTACTTATCGCATAAATTTTTGAACGTACAAAATGAATTGGGTCCCGTTGTCGGTTACTATCTCTCTAGGTATGACCCATTTGGTGAAGTAGTCTGTTAGGACTAGCATGTAGACTACATCGCAAGGGGTTGCTGGAAGTTTACCTACAATGTCCATTCTCCATTTCATAAAAGGCCAAGGGGCCGAAATTGAATTCAACATACCTAGAGGAAGGTAGGATACTTGAGCAAATCTTCACATGTGTTTAGGAGTCGGATCGTATTGTCGGCCAGTAGTATCCAACTATGACGGCTCGATTCGATAGGCTTCGTGTGCCAGAATGGTTTCAGCGTTCTTTGTAGTGTAGACTTTTGAGAACGTCGTAGGCCTCGCGTGGTGTTAAACACCTCAAGCAGGGACCTTTGAACAATTTTTTATAAAGCTTACCATATAAAACATTGAACTTTACAGCCTTTGCTTTGATTTTCCTTGCTTCGGCTCTATTCCCTGGTAGGATGTCGACTTGCAAGTAATTCATTATTAGGTCCATCTAGCTCGAACTTTGGTCGACTAGTGCAACTATTTCTTCACCATGTATTGTGGGTAGTAAGAGGTGTACGATAGGTATCGACTTAGATCTATTAGTAGTTGTCGATCCCAACCTTGCCAGTGCATCTGCTCAGGCATTTTCTGACCTTGGTACTTGCAAAATCAAGAACTCATCGAAGGTTGACTATAATTGCTTGGCTTTTGCTAAGTATGTTGTCATTCTTTTGTCTTTGGCTTTGTATGATTCATTCATTTGTCGAACAACGAGCTGTGAGTCACTTTGCATCTGAATATTTTTTATTTCCAAGCTTTTTATCAGGTTGAGCCTAGCAATTAAGGCCTCATACTCAGTTTTGTTATTTGTCGCACGGAAATTGCAGTGTATTAACTGCTCTAGTATGTCTCTTGGGGAGATTTAAGCATAAGTCCGAGTCCACTTGCTTTTATGTTGATGGATCTGTCAACAGATAGAATCCATTTTTTGTTTATAGGATTCTTCGTGAGAGCCAGTAGTTCTTGTTCAGCCTGTAAGTTTTCACATGGGGTAAAGTCAACAATAAAGTCAGTAAACACCTGAGATTACATTGTTGTACGAGGTTGGAAGGTGATGTCATGCTTGCTTAGTTTGATTGCCCTCTTCGTCAATCGATCTGAAAGTTCAGTTTTATGCAATATATTTTTTAATGGGAAGGAAGTTAATACCTTAATTGGTGGCATTAGAAGTATGGTCTCAGCTTGCTTGTGGCCATGACGAGCGTTAGGGCCAATTTTTCAAGTCGACTATATTTGGCTTTGGCATCGATAAGGGCTATACTTACGAGTATGCTGGATGTTGCGAACCTTCTTCCTCCATAACCAGTACGACACTTACTGCCATGTCGGATATCGCCAGATATACAAATAAGGTTTCTCCATCTTTGGGCTTCAACAGCAAAGGGGATGAAGTCAAATACTCTTTCAAATCTTGTAATGCCTTTTCGCACTCTTCACTCCATTCAAATGCTTTATTTTTCCTTTAGGTGTTGAAAAAGGGTTGACATCGCTCAGACGACTTGGAGATGAATCTGTTCAGGGTTGCTACTCGACCTATGAGTTTTTGTACGTCTTTAATGCATTTTGGTGAATCAATTCCTTAAATCGACCGAATCTGATAGGGGCTTGCTTCGACACGTCTTTGGGTCACCAGATAACCTAATTTTTTTTTTTCAGAAGATACGCCAAATGAGCATTTAGTAGGGTTTAGCTTCATACCATATTTGTCAAGCATGTCGAACGAATGTTTTAGATGTTCTGTATGTTGTTGGGTGATCAAGAATTTGACCAGCATGTTGTTAATGTAGACCTCCATTATTGAGCCGAGCATTTCGGTGAACATTTTGTTGATCAGTCGTTGATAGGTTGCATCTGTATTTTTCAAACCAAAGGGCATAACTTTAAACCATAAAATACCTCGTTTAGTGATAAAAACAATTTTTTCTTGGTCGTTTGGATGCATCAAGATCTAGTTATATATAAAAAATGCGTCCATGAAGTTGATAAGCACACCCATATTTTAATAAAGAGAGTTTCTCCATATAATCCACAAATTATCTATTTACACTACAATTAAATATTTTTTTTTATTAATGACAATTTTAACTACAATTAAGATTACTAAACAAGACAAAAAAATATATATATATTCTAAAGACACTTCAAACTAATTAAATTATTAAAATAAGAAATTCTCTCTCCTAAATCATTAGAATAAATATTATGGATTTAACTCTCTCTTCTAAATCTATTATTACCATATTAAACACTCTCTCCTAATTACTCTCTCTCTCTCTCTCCATTTTTTTAAAAAAAAAAATTCATATCTCCATACTTTCTCAATCAATATCTGATTAATAGTTAAAGAAAAAAAAAACTTATGAATATTTTAGTTTTTTTGCTAGTAGTAATAAATATATATATATATATATATATATATATATATTAAAAAGTCAATACTAATATTTTCACGAATTAAAAAAAAAAAAAAAGTAAATATATGAAAACTTGATTTGTTACAACTAGATTCAATTAAACACAAATTTTTTAAGACTAATGAAAGAATTAAAGTTCTCTAAGCAATCACGTACCTATAAAAGTAACAAAAAAACATTTTCACGAATTAAAAAAAAATAAAAAAAATAAATAAATAAATAAATAAAAAAAACATAGTGCTTGTTTTTTGAGTTTTTTTTTTCTTAATATATATATATATATATATATGGTTCTTAAAATTCAAACTTATTCATAAGTTTTTTTTTTTTCCTTAATTGTTAACCTTGTTTGAAAAAGAATAGAGATAGAAATTAGAGATATGTGTTGGACGAGAGAGAGATTAATATGGTAATTAAAAATTTAGGAGAGAGCGTTTAATATGTAATATTTAAAAAGATTACTCCTTAGATAAATCAAAAGGCTACGATGGTTTGTCCTAACTTTTATTAAAATAAAATAGGGTGTCTTTAGAAATTTATTTTTAAAAATGGAGTGTCTTTAGAATAGGAGTGCCAAAAGATAAAAAGGAAAATCTTGGAACAAAAGGAAGTGTATTTATAATTTTTTTTTAAAAAAATTTAAATTTAAAAGAGGTGTAAAAAGAAAAAAATGGATTGTCAAAAGAAGCTATCTATAATAAAAAATTTAATTACAAAAATATCCCAATAGGATTTTACCAATAAGGACAAATTAGTTTAATTAAAAATAAACCAAATACTATGTAATTACAATCATATCTTCAACTATATTACTTTATTAAATAAATAAAAAAATAAATACAAAATAATAAAAAACTAAACCCTAATTCTATCAACATTATTTATCAGTAAAAAACACTTAATTATGATATTAAAAATTTAAACTCCAATAGTAAATATTAGTAATAAGAATGTTAAAACAATTTAAAAATGATTTCATCAGGTTTTACTAGATTCAACCGGACCGATTACATCAGGTTTAAGTCAGAGAACCGTATTATTCCCGATAGTGTCAATGCTAAGCTTCTTGGATGCCATGGTCCCTTGTCCAACTGTCAACCCGGAAGAGCATTCATTGATGCAACATCTATGTTCTATGTTATGTTGGCCTAGAATTAGCTTCTTTGAAAAACTTCATCAAAGTCTATTATTATGTGTTTTTTTTAATGTAGTGTTAATGAACTGCAAATGTTCTATGTTCTGTTTTGTTTCAAACCGATTATTGGTGGAGGATTTAACTTTAGTTTGTTTTTAAGAATTACTTCAATGTTTTAGGAGTTGTTTTGAATTAAAAAATAATTAAAACATTTATTTAAATAAGGGTACTATTGGTATTAAAATAATTGTTAATAGTAATGTTTTAATTTTAAATTTTAAATATGGATGTACTTATCATATTTATTAGTGTTAATATCTGTACCAATAGAAAATCATACCATGTGTCAACATCATAAAATTAAAACAAAAATATACAATTAAATATAAAAAATATATATTAAAAATAGTAAAGAAAAAAAATGAAGAAGGTCTTTGCCTCTCCCACCGTGGGGGCATTTTGTACGAGGCCGACCTCCTCCCCATAAATTGTGCCTACTACTTGAAAATTTAAGAGAGCAGTCCTCCTCGCAAGGGAGCAGGAGGTGGCCTCATCCCAGCCTCCCCCGTTTTTTTTTTTTTTGGAATATTTATATATTTTAGTTATTTTTTTTAATTTTTAATAAATATTTTTATGTTTTACTTAAAAGTGTTTCTTTAATTAGTTAATTTTTTAAAATTAATTTTTATATATATATATATATCAAGTTTTATTGTTTCAATGTTAATTTTTAAGTGTTGTTTCAAGTTTTTTCCAATGTTTTTTGTTATATTATAAGTTTATTTTTTAATTAGTTTAATTAAATTGTTTTTATAAAAACAATCGGTGACACATATCAAATTTTTATTAGAAGTTATTTAAATTTAAGCAGTCAAATTTTTAAAAGTTTGGAGGCAAAATCAAAATTTTGGTCTGAAGGACGGCCTAATTGATGCGTTTTAGAAATTTTATTGACCGAACTGATAATTACCCTTTTAAATTATACTGATAGAGAATTTCATGTCTGTGTTTTTTATTTATTTATTTATTTATTTTTTTATTTTTTTATTTTAAAGAATGTTTGCTGTTTTTCTTATTGAAACAATAAAATGCATTTATCCAATCAATTTTGACTTTTGACTATTAAAATATGTGCAAACGAGTTATGTTTTAATCTATAATGTGCCCGATGCATACAAGTTTGCACCATGAATCATATGGTTAGTACAAATTACTATTTTCCCTTACGTTGACTCTTTACCTCAAAATCATTTGATGAGTTTTATTATGAATGTTTTGTAAATTAGAGTATTTGTCGCATATAAAAATAAAATAAAATAAAAGGGTGGGGATATTATCACCAATAAAACTTAGAGAATGAATTTGCTAATCCACACTTTTTGTGGGTAAGCATTACCTCTCTCCCCAGCACTTAACATGTGTCCAGGGAGGGGGTGCTTTTGTTAATGTGTTTTAATAAAAGCACCTCTTTCCTGGACACATGTCAAGTGCGGGGGAGGGAGGTAATACTTACCCACAAAAATGTGGATGAGCAAAAATGCACTCTAAAACTTATTAGTACACTCATTTTTATAAGTACACCTATGTCTAAAATTTTAAAAAATAAAGGGTCAGTGATATCTAAAGCCCCTGCTTTGGTGAGGCAGTCCCTAAATGACCATTAATTTTTCGAAATGGCTCAAATTAGTCATTTCATAGAAAGAAAGTATCAATTATTGCCACTTTGCCCATTAATCGTTTGAAGTCTGTTTGCTTATGTTATAACCTTTTAGAATATGAGTCAAAAATTAGTAAAACATATTTTGCACCAGTTTTTGAACTAGTTTTTGACTGGTTTTTTACCTGTATTTTGAATATATATATATATATATATATATATATTTATCATGATTACTTTAAAAAACTGGAAATATTGACCATAAAATTCTTATAATTAAATCATTACTTTATATATATATATAATTAAATAATAAATTAATCATGAAATAAGTTTATGTCACCCCAAATTAATCAGGAAATTAATCAGAGAATAATAATAAGTTTGATGTCACCCATAAACATGAAATATTACCTATAAAAATAATAAATTAATCAAATCATTAATTTTTATATATAATCAAATAATCAAAATATATAAAATATTGCACATAAAATTCTTTATAGGTGTCATGTCACGGATAATGGTAGCTTTCTATTAGATTTTAATAGAATGACTGTCAATAAACAATGTTTTATCAAAATGATGATTTTGGAATAATTTAAACGGTCAATGACCTTTTTGGGACTCTACCCACCAATTAATGCTGTCTAGTGCTATTTTCTCAAAAATAAATATTACTAGAAGCACCTATCCTAATGCCAATAGTATCCCCTCATTAAAATAAATATATTAATTTAAGACAAATTATTTATAAACACTCTTAAATTATTATCACACCCAATTTATACAAAAAAAAAAAAAAAATTATATTAATTTTGGAATTAAATCCTCTTTTAATGATAGTCTAATTTACTTTGGAAATATCTCGAATGTAGGATCCTTATAAAAGCGAATATGTGGAACCGTATATGGGGTTTAGAGATTTTCAAACTGAAATTCTCTTATTTATACAACTATCTTTAAAAAAAATTAAAAAAAAAAAAAAAAAAACTTATTGATATCTACAATTATCTTAAAAATAAATAAAAATAAATTAAAACTTGTTGATATCTACAGCTATCGTTAAAAAAAAATATTTTGTTTATTGATAGAGTTCATAACTATACATAAAAGAAAAACAAAAACAGTATGATAATCATATGATGATGAGAAAGTTTGATACTTGAAATAAAATTAGAGTTTAATTAGGGTTTATTATATGTTAGGGTTTATCTTTTATTGTATTTTATTTTATTTTATTTTGAAAGGTAAGTCCTTTTTAATAAAGAGATATAGTTAAAGATATATGTCTAATTAATGAGTATATATAATATTTGGTTTATTTTAATTAAAGTAATTTGTCCTTATTGGTAAATCTCTATCGGGATATTTTTATAATTAATTTTTTTAACAAAATATGGGTGTATTAATAAGTTTTATGAATATCAATAACATTACTCAAAATAAAATAAACACACAAACAAATTTTATTTAGTGCTACACTGCTAGTCCCACCAAAACTCCTTAAAAGGTGTTATTTACCCCAATTATCATTATATTTTTTATAATAAAACTGGACTGATCTAAGAGGAAAAAGCATCATAAATGATCATATGTTGAAAAACCCTTAGACAGTATCTATATATAAAAAAGATAAAAGAAAAGTAAAAAGAGATAAAAAGCAACAAAGCACAAAGAACCAAGGGGAAAACAACCCCAAACAAAAAGAGGCACGCATGCCACACAAAAAAGAAAAAGAAAACATCAAGAAAAACGAAAAGACTCTTGCCCATGCAGTCATTGTCAACTAAAGTAGA
Source organism: Acer negundo (assembly GCA_035582765.1). Classification (NCBI taxonomy): domain Eukaryota; kingdom Viridiplantae; phylum Streptophyta; class Magnoliopsida; order Sapindales; family Sapindaceae; genus Acer; species Acer negundo. The sequence goes on from CM069234.1 coordinate 20,885,260, forward strand.
ACAGAACGACGGGGTAGAGAACCACCAAGAATCACCCTGAAGTTCCAAAGCATGCTTAGAAAATGTATCTGCAACCTGATTCCCCTCCCTGAAAATATGGGAAACTTGAAAATCTATCTGCGAGATCTGGAAGATGCAGCGCTGCCACGCTTGACGAACCCTCCAAGGAACTATCTCAGAATGAGAAGAAAGAAGCTAAACCACATAAGAAGAATCGTTCTCAAGCTAGAGACGATGCCACCCATACTTCCGTGAAAAATTAATGACCAAAGAGGCCGCTAAAAGCTCAGCCTCAAACGCAAAAACATCCAAGAGGAATAGCAAAGCAACCCTTCACAAAGGCTCTGCAGTTCCGAAAGATACCACCACAACCACCAACCCCCGGAGAGCCCATATCAATGCCATCTGTATTCACTCTAATCCAACCAGGAGCCGGAGGTGACCAAATCACACTCTTGATCACCAGGGCTTTAGAAGGGCGACCTTGAAGAGCGAAACAACGAAGAATCAAAAGGTCGTCTATACAATTACGCATACAACCAATATCCAGGCGATTAGCCTCTGAAACTGTACACCAAACCAAAGAAAGGATGGATCTAAAGTCCACTGACTTCCCTTCAAAGATCCACTGATTACGGGTAGTCCACACCCCCCATATCACTGCATGGATAGCCATTTTCCATAAAATCCTAACCTGCTCACTAAAGGAAACTAACATGGCCTGTAAGAAGAAGGATTGCCAAGTTTAGGTAGAGACACGTCGCTGGAAAGCTGAGAAAACCGCCTCCCAAAGAGCAACTGCCAAGGGACAATGAAGAAAAAGGTGATCTGCAGATTCACTACTAACCCCACAAATACTATAACGAGAAGCCAACCAGAACCCAGACCTGCAAAGACAATCTTTAGTTGGAAGCCTGTTAACCATAAGACGCTAGGTCAAAGCTGAGCGAGAGGGGGGGGGGGGGGGGATAAAACGGGACCAAACATCTCTCTACCAAACAACCTGAGGAATATCACAGAGAAACTAGGAATAAGCAGTCTTGCAAGAAACACGACCATCTCAAGAATTAGCCCAAACCAAAGAATCCACAACAGGAGAAATCACAATCCGATCAATCCGAAAACACAGATCCGGGAAGCGCGCTCGGAAACAATCGTCCAGCACATATCTACCCTCATGAATAAAATCCGAGACCCTTGCCTGGAGTGGATTAGCTAAATAATATGGAATCCCTAAAAGCTCCAAAATGGGGACCCCCAACCAATTATCCCACCAAAAGTCCCGTTGAGAGTTCTCGTCAATCAGCCAGATACCTTTCTTAATAAGGGAACTATAATTTGTACAAAGAGAAGACCAAATCGAGGAGGTGACCCCTATTATCATAATATATTATACGAGATTTATGATATACAAACCCCCTTATATAAATATTATGTCAAAACCATTCATAACATGATGAAATTTAATGAATTTAATAGGATCTTTTGCACAAATGATAAGAAAAATGAAATATATATACTTATAGGAAAATTTTCAAAATGTTTTGAATTCTGGAAATTTTTGTAAGCAAAATATATTTAAAAATGGGAAAATATAGGACAGATTTAGAAAAAAATAGTTTTCAAGTTGGAAATATTAAATTTTTTTTTTTTCATAAATATATTTCATTTTTCTTATCATCCATGCAAAAATCGATTAAAATTCATTATTTTCATCATGTTATGAATGGTATGGACATAAGATTTATGTAAGGGGGTTTTCATGTGAGTAGTCTCATATATACATATATATTGAAAGATATATTCATCATATATGTTGAATCTGAAATTTGAACTATAAAGACCGTATGAACATATGAAGCCAAAAAAATAGTTGAAAATACTAAAAGTTGAGTGCTACTATATAATAATAGTTAAAAAAAAAAAAAAGTCTAAAAATCAGCCTAAATGATATAGTAAGTGATTTGTTATTATTATATAATTTATAAAGAGATATGATGAATGATATGAAAATGATAAATCACTTCAATCCCCACATTATTTGGGTTGAGTTTTGTGCTAATTTTTGTGTTGCGTATCATCTAAACTAAGGTTGATAAAAATGTTAGCAAAATTGAGAAATCTAGCTACTTAATTTATGAAACTCTTGACAAATATGTTATCTTGTGTAAAGGTGAATTAATGCTTCAATTCAGTTGATTGTACACGCTAAAAATACTTATATCATGTCATTTTACGTTATTTGAGTGGGTTGAACGTCAAATACACTATAACATTTCATGCATGAGGAAATTAATGAGCGAAAGTCTTATTTTAAACATTTTTAATTATATTAGCAATTTCACGTGTTTCATGTTCTTTCCTTTCATTCTTTCAAAAAAAAAAAAAAAAAAGTGTTTTTTTTTTTATGGAAATGGACCGACCTAAAATTAATTGCTCTCATCATGGATTGAACCATCAACCTTATGGTTAAAAATCACAAACCCAAATCAACTGATCAAAAAAAAGAAAAAAATTTGTTCTTTCCTTTCATTATTTTGATATTACATTAAGAGGGAAATCTATGTGTTTTTTCATTATTTATATAGTTTTTGTGGAAACCAACAAGCTAGACGAAAGACAAACGGAAAATCCATGTCTTTATTATTATTATTATTTATTTATTATTATTATCATTATTATTATTAATTATTGTTAATTTTTTTTTGAAAAAGTTATTGTCGTTATTATTTTTGTAGATCCAACAATGACAAAAGATAAATGTTTGAAATTAGTTGAGGAATTGTTAATTTTTGAAATTTAGATCATAGGAAAATTTTAGCAAATATATATAATGGAGTTTTAACATACTCATCATGATTTGATCACAGATTTATATTCACTTGAATTTAAATACGAATCCACAATTTAGTTTAGTTAATAAAATTAAAAATATTTTAAGAATTTATATCCGAGACCTCTTGATCAAACACACAACTGTATACTATTTTAATTTATTTTAACACAGTTGGTTTTAAAAACTTATATCAATAGAAAGGGACAATAGTTTCAACGCTGCATTTGCTAATTGATGAAGCTAGATTTAATTGAGACTTATTAAGTTATATATGGATTATTAAGTGATTTTTAAGAATTTAAAAGCAACACTTCTTGGTCAAACAAGTTTTAATACAATATTGAAACATTATTCATTCAAAAAACTTAAAGGGTATTCGACTCACAATATTAAAATTAATTTCAAAATTTTGGGTTTACTATATACTTTGAATTTCCAAATAGTATTTTCTTAAGTTTTTTTTTTCCTTATTAGTAATTATTATTATTATTATTATTTTTTAAAAAAAAGTAGAGAGTTTTTTGTTTTTGTTTTTGTTTTTTATCTGAATCATAAGCCACGTATCCAAGCACACCACAAACTGATAACTAATAACCAACAACAATATGAAAATTTAATAATATTAGACGTTTCAACTTACCATGTGCTCGTTCAATAAATATGGGGATGCCATGCATTATTTATTTATCATAGATAATACATTTTGATTTGACGGTCCTATTACTAAATTAATGAGAACGCCCCATCCAAGTTTTTCTAGTAGGGTACAATGGTTCAAAAGACGAAAGCATTTATGGATATATAAATGGTTAATGTAACTTCCAACTACGAACAGAAAATACAGATGTTATATGGGGCGAGGAGGTGTTTCGTTGGTAGGTCAAGTAGTGGTGGTAGTTTTGATGTTGATATATGTGGCTGCAACCTGCACCATAATTGGGTGGCTGGGCCGGTGATTATTAATCGTGTTTGTTAATTGTTAGTTACAGGGGCAAAATTAGAGGGAACCCATATTGGCAATATCCCCCGACCAATGAAATTATTATATGTATTTATTATACATAAATTCTTATATTATAGTATGTAGGTAATACATTATGATATTATTAGTATAAATTAGTTCTTCAACCCGAGCATTGTACAGGTTGTTTATACCGAAATTTTTTATGCAAACATGTTTAAACCTAATGAACATATAGTTTTTCCTTTTGATAAATCATCAATCATCATCAGATTTCCCCAACAATTGATTGTTATCCACTCTCCACCTTATATATCTGATTATTATTATATATAATAATAATAATAATATATTAAAAATAATATTTATAATTACCCCGTGTGCACTCCCATATGAAAAATAAGAAAAATGGCTTTTATATTATTTATTATTATATTATAATACGATATATAATTATTATTATATTTAATAAAAATAATAATAACATTTAATGAAGTACATGTCCCAAGTCCTAACCACATCAAAAGTAGAAATATGCGGGCACCACAAATTGTAAATCAAAATTCATACTTATGGTTTTTAATTTTTTATGTTTTTTTATTTTTTATTTTTTTATTTTTTTTATCTAAAAAAATATTATTGTTATCTGTAAAATATTCTAGACTAACAATTGAAATTATTTTATAATATGAAAGTGACCAAAGAGTCAAAAATACTATTGAAGTCGATGATGCATTATACAAACTAAAGATTCAGAATATTGAAAAACATAATATACAAACCACATAAATTAAAGACATGAATAAAAAAAACACCACCAACACAACTATTTCATGACTTCTAAGAGAGAGAGAGAGAACAACTCATTTATACGATGTCTCCCTAACCATTATAGGAGAGATAATGTTTACTTAACATTGATAATTTGAATTCTTATGGATGTATTTTCATTTTCTGAAAAAAATAAAAAATAAAAAATAAAAAGACAGAGCAACTCATTAATCTTCCTTTCCAAGCAGAGTGAGAATGAAGGATTTAACTCCAAAAATGTCCTTGGCCACAGCTTGATCAAGAGACACAATGTTCCTTTTTTCTCGTGTACAGTAATAAAACTCCTTGATCTCTTTCAAGTGCTCTACCATGAAACAAAATCACAATAATACCGAGTGTATTTTTGCTCACCCATATTTTTGTAGGTAAGCATTACCTCCCTCCCCAACATTTGACATGTGTCCAGGGAGGGGGTGATTTTGTTAATAATAATGCTTACCAATAAAAAGTGTGGATGAGCAAATTCATTCTCCATAATACTTGCATAATAAGAAATTGAAACAATCACAAACGCACAAATATACAAATGTTTTCACCTGTTGAATTAAAATAATATTTAACTAAAGCAAAAATTTAATAAAAAAAGGGAGAAGAGCTTGCCTACCTACGCAACAAATTTTTGGGTTGAAAGATTCAGTTGCAACTTGTTCTCTACAACTTTTAAAGCCTTCAATTATAACCTAAATCGAAACCTATATAATTAATAATATAATATATGACATAAAAAAATAATGAAAAAAATAATGAAAAAACATATATAAGACGGACCAGGATCCTCTCCTCATCTCACCTTATCCTCACCTTTTCCTCACCTTTTAGAGCATGTGATTGGTTGTTAATAAAGTATCAATCACATATTAACCATTCATTAATTGCAATGTTTATGTTTCATAAGATTAAGTGAGGTGAAGAGAGGATCCTGGTTCATATAAGACATGTGATTATCACCCGATAATAAGAAAATCACCAGCTTTATATATGTGCTTAGTGAATTATAAATCATCTAGCTTCTTTCAGGAATCAAGAACAGTTAATGCATTTTATCAGTCCTCATCCTCTTCACCGCATTATGCAGATCTTTTAAAATCAAAAACAAAATAGAAAGAATCAATCATGATTTGGAGAGTTAGAACATCTCCAATGCTATAATGCATTTGGAGAAAATGGAGTGTCACATAGGATAGATATTAAAAAAGTTAGAAAAACTCTCTCCAATGCTATTATTTAAGTTGAATATGGAGATGATGTGGACAAAAAAAAGTTAGAGAATATAGAGTTGAGTTTCTAATTCTAGAAACTCTCCTAGAAATGCTGACTATGATTTCTAACCTTTTCCACCAATAAGATTAAAGCTTTCAATTCTTTCCATAAATAAAATTAAACCTCATTTAATTGTAAAATAAAAGAGGAGAGAGAGTGTAATAATTGTTTTATTATAATTGGAGATAAAATGGATATATATTTGACTTTAGAAAATTGCATTGGAGATGTGAATATGCATTTCTCTAATTTTTTTTAAAAAGTGGACCCATAATAAATAGAAATGCTGATATGACACTATTTAGAAACTCAAAAATGCATATTTACATTGGAGATGCTCTTATACATCACCACCTTCACCTAACAACTTGTATGAAAAAAAAAAAAAAAAAAACAAAATAATATATGACTATTTGAATGGATAGCATTTTATTTCTCTATGCAACCATCATGCATGTATATATTTATATACATAGGAATTGTTTGGATAAGAAATTCAAGAGTCAATACATTGTATTTGTGAATCTAATTAAATTTGATTAAATAATTTTTAATAAAGAATCGTATCAATTTATTCATTTAGGACACCGGAAAGTTAACTTTCAATTAATAATACTAAATACAATCATTTAGGACACTTAAAAGTTATAACTTCAATTAAAAAAATATATAACAAAATTACTAATATAGATGAGAGATGGTATTAATAACATAAGATAACTCATGAAGTCATGGTTGTTTTTTTATTATAGATTATTGTAAAACAAAATTATATTTTAGTAAAATTCATCTAGAATGGAGTGAATTGTAAATTTAATTCTGAATTTAATTGATTTATTAATGTCTAATGATAAGACTTTTGGTTTACTTTTTTATCAACAAAACTTTTGGTTCACTTTAATATTTTAATTAGAAACTTATTTAGGTTAGATTACGTATAGCATTAATATTAATTAATAGATAAATAATGATATATTATATAAACTAATTAAAAGCTATTTTTTTTTTTAAATATCAATTCTACATAAAAATTAAGAAGAAAGGTTATTGTATTAGCTATTATTATATTATTATATATGATATATAATTATTATATATAATAAAAATAATAAAATAATTTAATAAAAGACACGTGTCACTACCACATCATATTTATAAAAAAAAAAAATTATCGATATCATTATTTAATATTACATTTTTTTATTAAAAAAAAGACATTCTTACTTTGTTATTAATGTATTATATATTAACCATATTTAATATCAAACTTTTACTTTGTTATTAATGTATTATATATTAACCATATTTAATATCAAACTTCTCTCACGGCGCCATGTGATGCTAGTGAAACTCTATTATTATATATATATATATATATACGATTAATTAATAAATATCTTCCCTATTTTATTGTCCATGAAATTGGAAGATAAAATCAATCTATTTTCCTTCCTTAATTTTAATTTTCGGATTAAGATCCCCTACCCATCTTATTTGTGCTCACCTTTTAAACATCCGGTGACATGTGACAGTTAAACAAATGAATGGTTAGGATTCGTTTGTCTTATTTTTTTTTCCTCTCTTCGCCTAACAAACGACATCGTATTCGTATCTGAATCCCCTCATTTCGAAGTTTTTTTTTCTCTTCTGGGTTCTTCACAAAATTGGTTTTTTCTTTATCAATTTTCATGGAATCTAGGGCCAAACCCTTTGCACCCAGCACCAACAACCAAACCAGAGGCAAAGTGACAAATATAGTTAGTATAAGACATTTGCCGAATCGGACAACAAAAACCATCCCAAGAACCCATCACAAATATCACATTCAAAATAAAAAAATCAATACTCAGACAAACAAATTCACAAATCACAAATGGGTTTCTTTCAATCCATCACCAAATCACAAATGGGTTTTGTTACAGAGTAGCCAATCAATGGAGAAGATGAGAACCAACTCCATCATCGGAGATGGAAACCCAAATGGGTTTGGGTCTCCATCTTTAATCATCGATGATGGAGATTGGAGATCCAACTGGGCCTGTGTCTACTAATTCACTAAAAAAAACAAACTGTCTTTGTTGACAGTTTTAAAAAACTGTCAAGAATTGCAAGTTCTTGAGAGTTTTTTCAAATTTTTTATTTATCTTTAATAAAAATTTTAAACTTTTACTTCCTATTTTCAACACCAAACAAAATCCGATATGAATTTAGCTTACAATAAGATATCGGTTTTTGAGCAAACTGATGTTCGATAGGTAAAATTTTAAATTTAATAAATTTATTTTTAAATCATTCACTTTAAAAAAATTCAAAAAAATAATTTAAAAAAATTGTTTATTTATTTTGCTCTCTCTTGTTTCATACTAAGAGACACGTTAATAATTCAATTATCCATATAAATTAGTAATCTGAGTCTTACATTTGTTCATTAAATTGTAAGATACATGTTGAGAAATATCTCCCCTGTAGTGAGAGTTTTATTCCAAATCATGCTTATTACAATTGATGCTACAAGTCTCATGTAGACCATGTTTGGTTGGATGGAATAGACTGGAAAAAAAGTCATTTTATTCATTTGGTTTGTTAAAATGTAATGGAATGATGATTCCCATTGGAATGGGGATTCCATTGGAATGAGTATTCCACTATTTTGGTGGAATTGCATTCCATCAAAAAACCAATGGAATGCCCTTCCATTCAAAACTAAAATTTATATTCCATCATATGCCCCAACTCTATTCCAAAAATACCCTCCTTTCCAAAAATAATATATTATTATTATATATTATATTAATGATATATAAATATATTTTATATTACACATATATTATATATTATATTATTATAATATATATAACGATATATAAACATATTTATATATTATATTATTATTTATAATATATATTATATGTATTATATTATTATTATATATATATATTATATATTTATATTATATAAATATATTATTATATATATATTATATAATATAAAATATATATTATATATATATATATATTTATATATATATATTATTATATGGGGTAGTAAACATCGCTACCTGTTGTTTACTTATAAACTTGTTGAGCAGGTTACCATTTAATCCAAGACAATTTAAATTTTAGCTTCATTAACTGTTCCCTAGGTAAAAAAATCATTTCTTTTCAAATTTAAAAAGCAATCAATGCAGTTGACAAAAACAATAAATGTGTTTGAATTTTAAAAAGCAATCATTTATTTTTAAAATTAAGTCTATTCCCGTTATTCGATTTGCATTTGTACTGTGTGACAACACTCGATATGAGTAAACATCATTTGGAATGTGTGATAACACTCGATACAAGTGAATAATTAGAAAAATAATAGGGGTGGTGAATCTAATGTCCATCAAAGAAAGAGGATTGATAGAGCTTTGACTACAAGCATACAACCCCCTTGTCCGAGTGTCCATTGATGGATCATTTTCTGACTGAGAATTTTAATTTTTTTGGTTGGTAAGAGAAGTCTTTTTTTCTTTAAAATATTTTTTTTAAAGGAAATAATTGACAATAGTCCCACACCAGGCATATATGCCCATTGTACTTACATCATTCAAATCAATAACAGTAATATGTATGGAAAAAAACAAACCAAATTATAATCTAGAAACTTGATTTCTTCATGTGATTTTTATAGATATAACATGCATTTATGTTAAAAAAAAAAAAAAAAAGTTAAAAAACCTTATCAAAGTCAGACTATCCTAGGCCTCAAAGGGTTCTAGCTCATCAAGAAACAAGCCCAAGAACCTCAAGACCCAAAGCCCATCTTTACTTCAACATGTTTATATGCTAGGCCCAGTTGGGAGGCCTATTGTTCTTTGTGTAGGCCACTTTACTACTTATAAACCATTTTAATCCCTTTTCTTTTTTCGATATGGGATTTGCATTACAAAGTTTTTCAATAAAACTGTTACACCTTCTACAACAAGTGATATTTACATAATTACGTTGTGATTGTATTAAAGTAAGTGATATTTACATAATTACATTGTGATTGTATTAAAGTATTTGCGATCACACAAAATATTTTAAGTAAAAAAAAAAAACCTTATCAAAGTTAGACTAGCTTAGGCCTCAAAGGGCTTTGGCTCGTCAAGAGACAAGCCCAAGAACCCCAAGACCCAAAGCTCATTGTTACCTCAATAGGTTTACATGCTAGGCCCAGTTGGGATGCCTATTGTTCATTGTAGAGGCATTACTTTACTACTTCTAAATCATTTTAATCCCTTTTCTTTTTCCGATGTGGGATTCGTATTACACTGTTTTTCAATAAAACTGTTCCACCTTCTATAACGAGTGATATTTACATAATTACGTTGTGATTGTATTAAAAAATTTGCTATTACACAAAATATTTTAAGTTAAAAAACATTATCGAAGTCAGACTAGCTAAGGCCTCAAAGGGCTCTAGCTTAAACGCATCAATAAATTTTCTTGGATAAGGGGATGCAGCTAATTTTTTTTTTTTGGGTAAATAAATAGTGTCATAGAAAAAGGAAAGAATGTACAAATACAAGGGGCATACCCTAGGAAACAAAGAAACCAGAGCATAAAGGCCCAAAACAAGCTCAAAAACAAGAGTTAAACAAAAGCTTTAACAAAACAAAAACCCAACAGGAAGAGCAAACAAACAGCCAACAGCACAATGATCATCTAGAGGTGATATTCCAATTCATAGTACTCAAAGGACAATCCTTCAAATTGATAGAACAGAGCCGGCTAAGAATAATGTCAATAATTGTCCAAGCAACCTCAGCATTAGGCCTTTTAGAGCTCTTAAAAATACAACAATTTCGTTCTCTCCAAATAAAATAGACAGCCACTGTAAGACAAAACTTTTTAGTCACAGTGGAAGGAGAGTTCCCTTTCCAATGAATGGAAATCCAATCAATTAAATCATTCCAGCTTAGACCAATCCAAGTGCAACCACACTTGTTCAAGAGTTGAGTCCAAATGGCTTTGCTATACAAACACTGAAAGAAAAGGTGGGCATGAGTTTCATTTTGAGAATTGCAAAGGACACACGTAGCAATAACTTGAGGATCGTAGCGCTGAACACGGTCCAAGGTAGAAAGCCTACCTTTAATAGCCAACCATAGGATGAAGCCTGAGCTTGGAACGATCTTAGGAATCAAACTGGCGAGGTTCGTATCAATATTGCCAACTGTAAACTTTGCTGGTAAAATAGTTTCATTTCACACTTGATTTGATATCAGGAAGAATCAAATGAAGAATCCCTTCCATGTCCAACAAATTTAGGTCAATTCAAAAAGAACCAGGAAGGATCAACATGTAATTCTTAAAAATAATATGAAAAAAAATTGGGGAGTAGCACTACATTTTGACAATATATATATATATAATTAAAAAAATAGAGGTTCCAACTCTGAACAGAACAAAAACTCCAAAGGCTTGCCATTGCTATCTTACCTGCCTACCTCATGAATCTTGGAATGTTAATCTATACATTCATTGCAATGAAAAATTAAAAAGAAGCAAAGAAGCAAAAAAGCCTATATGAGAAAGCAAACAACTGGCAAAGGGGAAAGAAGCATAAAAGCCACACATCAAAACACGAACCTGAAATTGAAGGAAAGAATAGTTGAAAATTGAAATACATACCTGAAATTGAAGGACCAAAGGACGAGACCAACGAGTCCACGACCTTGCTGATTGACGAACGACTAAATGAGTTGAAGACGACGAGCGGTGACCGGGCTAGTAGAAGACGACTAGTGGAAGATGATAGATCGACGACGAGTGGTAGGCGAGGAAAGTGTTTACGGCTTCAAGTGTAAAGTGTGTGGGTGTGAGCGTGTGGCTACTCTGAAACTGAAGAGTGAAGAGAGAAATTAGGTTTTTTTTTTTTTTTTTTTTTTTTAATACTATGTAACCGGTTCGGTTTACCGGTTTTGAGGGTCAAACATGAAAAAAACCGAATTGGTCAATTTTTTAAAAAGCCAACCGAACTGAACCGGCTATCTAATAAAAACCAGAAAAAAAAAACCAGTCCAACCGGTTCGATCCACTAGTTTAGTTCGGTTGGTCGGTTTTCTGCCCACCCCTACTTGAAATAATAATAAAAAAAGAAATCAGCCTGAGCTTCGTGTGACTGAGAGAGATGATAGGCGTGAACTTTGCATGAGCTTTGTGGCAGTCAGTCTTTTGGTGTGGCTTTCATGCCATGCCAAGTCGACTTCCGTTCCATGCGTTCTTTGGTTTAGTTTTGACCTCAGAACTTGGAATTAGATTCTGTCTTCAGAATATACACCCAGACTCAATCACAAATATGGAAAATTACATAACTTTTCACTCTAAGCTCGAAATTGGATTTCGGTTTCCGATAAAAACACGGAATGTCTCAAATGTCTCAAAAATCATCTGAAACATATAGACAAGTCTCCGAATCGCTTGGAACTCATCTAGGGACAAATCCACACACAGTTGGACTTGTAAAAATACGAAAAATCTTAAAAATATATTTCTTTAAAAATACAACAAGATTTTACCAACCATACCAAAACAAACACAAACACAGAAGTGCTCTTGTGAGTTGAAACATAAATGCACACAATCGTGGAAACACAAATGCAAAGTAATATGAGAATGCATGTAAGTATGTGTATGCACCTAATCTCTTCAAGAATCAAGTCAAGTGAATTACCTTTCGCTCTTTCACTTAATCTTGAAGCCACAGAGATGCTTGGAAACTTGCCATTGGAACCTAAGCTACCCATTACATAGACATCCCTAAATGTGGTTCCATTACATAGACATCCCTAAATGTGGTTTGTCAATGAAATAAGCCAATCAAAATATGAGGCACTTACAGAGCCCTATATGCTAGCCTCACATATGTCTACCTTACTAGACATGTATATAGGACATTTCATATAATACGTTGTGTGTGTCTCCCCTCGGTTCATAGCACACAACTAACTATCATTCAAAAGGAGATTAATCTAATGAAAGCATTAAATACTTAAAAACATCCATACAAAACACAAGCACATATGAATAAATTCGGTGGTATATATATATATATATAAAGTCAAGGGTTGGGTTTCATCAAAACTTAGCACTAGAAATTTAGCTCATGTTACAAGATAAAGCCGTACAACATATATAAGTAAATAAATACATGGCTCTACAATAAAAATGAAAGAGAAAGAGTTTTAGAGAAAACTATGTGGAGTTTCTCTTCTTCTTGTCTCTTCTTCTCCTTCAATGGTTCTTCAGCTCCCTTTGCCCAAAAATAAGAAGTGATGATGGATGTGATCAAGAGATGTGGTGGATGTGTAGGATTTTAGGGAAAGGTGGAATCATGGTAGTTTTCTTGGAGAAGGAAATGGTGATGTAAGAGGAATATCTAAAGATGATGTCTTGGTGAATATTCTTGGGTAAAGAGTGGTTAGTTAGGTCTAAAAATAACAAAGGGTTATACAGGGGAATGAATTAGGTTAAGGGCAAGGAGGTAAATTCCTTAAAATAAAGCTTTTCCTGGTAAAGAAGTGACCTAGGGGCGAGTTGGAGAGTTGCAAACTCGAGAGGATAGCAACCTTGGGGTGACCTGGTTGGGATGGCCCTGAGGTCGCTTTTGTGTTTGTTTTGGCCTCTTGAGCATTTTCTGCTTCACTTCAACTCCATCCAAGACCGTTATGCTCAAAATCTAACTTAAACATGTACAACTTATTTAAATGGTTAAAAACACGATTTTACTCGAGAAACGAACACAAAAAGACAAGAATATAGGGCTACACATATTGTAGAAGTGAAGCAATCATCGTCCATACAATTACGCGTACAACCAATCTCCTGATGATTAGCCTTTGAAATTGCAAGCCAAACAAGAGAGAGGACAGATCTAAAGTCCACTGACTTCCCTTCAAAGATCCACTGATTATGGGTAGTTCACACCCCTTAAATCACTACATGGATAGCTACATTCTAGAAAATCATAGCCTGCTCATTAATGGAAATTGACATGGCCTGTAAGAAGAAGGATTGCCAAGTTTCGATAGAGACACGTTGTTGGAAAGTCTAGAAACCATCCTCCCAAAGAGCAACCTCTAGGGGACAATGAAGAAAAAGATGATCTGCCGATTCACTACTAACCACACAAATATTGCAACGTGAAACCAACTGCAACCTAGATCTACAATGGCGATCATCAGTAGGAGGCCTGTTTAACATAAGACATCAGGTCAAAGCTGAGCGAGATGGATGAATAAAATGGGACTAGATATCTCTTCACCAAACAACCTAAGGAATATCACAGAAAAATTGGGAATAAGCAGCCTTATAAGAAAAATGACCATCCCGAGAATTAGCCCAAACCAGAGAATCCACAACAGGAGAAATCACAATCTGATCAATCCAAAAACACAGATCCAGGAAGCGCGTTCAGAAACAAACTTTAAGCACCCATCTACCCTTCTGAATAAAATCCTAGACCCTCACCCGGAGCGAATTAGCTAAATAATCCGAAATCCTTAAAAGCTTCAAAATAGGAGTTATATATTTTATTATTCAACTAATCTCTTCATACATTTCTTTTCATTACTAAAAAATAATAATTTTGGTAGATATATATATTATACCACCTACTGTTTTATCTTAATGTACAAATGATATTATATTATTATAATTTTTTTTATATCATTTAGGATATTTCCTGTTTTATTTATTTTCCAAATAAAGAGTCGATTTGTTTCCCAATTGAAGGGCTGATTTTGTTTCCCAAATGAAGCTTTCCAAATAAGGAGCAAATCAACTAATTACTAGTTTTAGTTTTTTATTTATTTCCTAATTTTGTTTGTATTTATTTTTCCCGATTGTAAGGCATTAATTGCCGAATATTTTATTTCATTTATCTTTCTTTTTAGGGTTTAGATATTTTTTGTATTTAACGGACTCATTGATGTATTATTAAGAAGATTTTGGAATGAAATAATTATTTGAGAGAACGTTTTCTCTTTGGTTCTTCATTGAACTATGAACTTATCAAGGTTTTACCTTGTAGCGTTCAAACATTGACTTATCACTCACCTTCTTCTCTTCTTGAGTGTGGCATCTACAACCTTCTTGATACCGTTGGTTCTTATTTCCTTATAGATGACGGGTCACGGTCCCTTATTTTCTTTGTTTTTTATAAACTTGAATTTAGAAAATGATCCTCCATTACCATATATTGGTTTCGGGTCTCATTACTCTTGGTGAGGTTCATATCAGTTGGTATTAGAGCTTAGGCTTCTAAAATCAGGTTTGATCTATCCCTTTTTTTTTATTTCTTTTATTTCCGTGTTATTAAAAAAAAATTTGATTAGATTTTGTTTCAAAAAAAAAAAGTTTGATCAAGTTTCGTTTTAAAAAAATTGATCAGATTTCGTTTCAAAAAAAAAAAAAAAACTTGATCAGATCCGTTATCAAAAAAAAAATAAAAAATTTGTGCGAGCTCATCAGAGGGAAAAGCCAAAAATCGAGTGAAACACGAGTGTGAGTGCCATCATTATTGAGAATAAACACGTGAGGGAGTGTTTGTGAGGCTTACTAATTTGTTTTTGCAGGTTAAAAAAAAAATGTCTGACGATGCACCAGAAAAGATTGATTTCACGCTTTTAGTTGCAAGAGGTGATCTTAGTGCTCAAGCAAAAGAAGATGATGAGCTACAACGTGACAATGTCTTTTACACCCGATGCCATGTTAATGATAAGGTTTGTAGCTTGATTATTGATGGGGGGAGTTGTACTAATATGGCTAGCACTACTATGGTGGAAAATTTGAATTTGGCCACTTTGAAGCACCTAAAACCATATAAGCAACAATGGTTGATTGATAGTGAAGAAATCAAGGTGACTAAACAGGTGTTGGTGTCTTTTTTCATTGGGAAGTACAAAGATGAAGTCTTGTGTGATGTGGTACCGATGCATGCGAGCCATATCCTTTTGGGCCGACCATGGCAATTTGATAGGCGTGTAACTTATAATGGTTATAAAAATAAATACTCTTTTTTACTCAATAGATAACGAATCACTCTTGTACCCTTAACCCCAAAACAAGTATATGAAGATCAAGTGAGGTTAAAAGAAAAGAGAAATGTAAAAAAGGAGAGGGAGAGTTCAAAAGCAAGAGAGATTGAAATAGCAAAAAAAGAAATCACGGCTGATGATAAAAAAAAAGAGACAAAAGATAGAGATATTGAAAGAGAAAAAAAAGAAATCACGGCTGTTGAAAAAAAAAAAAAGATAGAAAGCAAGTGAACTTCTATAAAAAACAAGTGAGTTAAAAAAGGCATTGTTTTCAAATCAGTCAACTTCTTGGCCTAGTGTTCTTGTTTTACTTTTTCAGGAGATTGATGAAGTGTCACAGGCTATCAACAACATTATGGTGAAGATTCGAGGACGAATCCTTTTGAAGAGTGGGGGAATGATGAGAATCAAGAAGCATCATCAAATGATCCAATGCTTGTTCCAATTGGGCCAATTACAAGGGCCAAAAGGATCGAAGAAGCATTTAATGGGGTTTGATTCTGAGCAGCTGAAGTCCAAGTTCGGCCCACATGAAGACCGAATTCGGGCTGAACTTCGTGGGCCTCTACAGAGAGCATCTGAATTCAGATCGTCTATTATAATATGTTTTCAGAAAGCCTAACACGATCTCTACAGATGTTAGTAAGACTCCATCCTCCAAAACAGATCACAACAGGCCCAAATTCGGCCATCTATTTTGTTGCGCGTGAGGAACAAGCTAGGGTTTGGATGAGTCCGAATTTTAGGATATTTCCTGTTTTATTTATTTTCCAAATAAAGAGTCGATTTGTTTCCTAATTGAAGGGCTGATTTTGTTTCCCAAATGAAGCTTTCCAAATAAGGAGCAAATCAACTAATTGCTAGGTTTAGTTTTTATTTATTTCCTAAATTTGTTTGCATTTATTTTTTCCGATTGTAAGGCATTAATTACCGAATATTTTATTTCATTTATCTTTCTTTTTAGGGTTTAGATATTTTTAGTATCTAAGGGACTCATTGATGTATTATTAAGAAGACTTTGGAATGAAATAATTATTTGAGAGAACGTTTTCTCTTTGGTTATTCATTGAATTATGAACTTATCAAAGTTCTACCTTGTGGCGTTCAAACATTGACTTATCACTCACCTTCTTCTCTTCTCGAGTGTGGCGTCTACAACCTTCTTGATACCATTGGTTCTTATCTCCTTATAGATAACGGGTCACGGTCCCTTATTTTCTTTGTTTTTTTATAAACTTGAATTTAGAAAACGATCCTCCATTACCATATATTGGTTCTGGGTCTCACTACTCTTGGTGAGGTTCATATCATATATATATATATAGGATTGCAGGTAATAAAATGTAAATTAGTTGGACAATAAAGAAGGTGAAATTGCCAGCCTAAGCCAGAGATACACAAACCGAAATCGTAACATTAATTTACTTAAAATTTTCTTAACATATCTTGGAGTTATTTATTTAATTTTTTTTTCCATGTATTTAGGCTACTAAGCGTTGATTTTAACTCCCTTACTGATCATGTTTTCTCGATAGACTTCAGTGATAAATTTATAGAATAATGATATACAAATATGTGGAATAAAGTATGAACGATAAAGAAAACACACTGTAGGGAAAAATAAACAAATAAAAGTGTTACACGCAGCGGAAGCGATACTAAAGACGATTTAGTGACTTTTAAAATTTTTCCTTTATGAACCTTAAACCCTTTTAATCAATAAACATGCATATATATCAACAAAAGTAAATTACCTCTTGTCGCGTGATCCGATTGACTTACGTCGATGGTAATCCGCTAGACCTTCAATCCGAGCACGAACGTGGATCACCTAGGAGCGTGGTCTCCCTTTCCTTTGAATTGCAAACCTGTGAATGGACTAAACAAATACTTTCTTTTCTTTGTTAGTCACAAAACAATCAAAAGAATGTCAAAATTATTCCGGTCACTTTTGAGTTCACAATCTTATGATCGAAACTCGCGTGAACCTAGATCGATATCGTATACACAAGCTTATTGATGTTTAAGCAATTGTATACTATCAAAGAATAATTTTTCACTCCTTTTTGTCTCTCTAGAATAAAAACTCTCTTAGAATTAAGAAGAAGAAGAAAGAAAATAAAAACTCAAGCACCAATTAATTGATGTGGCCGAACCCTATAAGAACATATATATAGGTTGGCCGAATTTTTCTTCTTTTTCCTTTAGGGTTGCCGAATTCTATGTAGTATCTAATTAGGGTTGGCCGAATTTCATCATGTCACTTATATAGGGTGACTGAAATTCAACCCTAATTCTTTTTAACTTTATAGACTTCAAACCCTAATCCAACTCTTTTATTTTTATTCTTTTATTTGACTAAAAAAAAAAAGACTCCTTATTTGATTAAATAAATAATACTAATTTATTTATTTACTTATCAAACAAGTCTTTTACTTTTAGGAAAGATTTGTTTCTTTAATTAAACAATTAATCAATAAATCAATTAATTCTTATTTAATTAAAACAAATGAAACAAAATAATATTTTTAGGTCAAAACCTTAACCTAGCCGCCCCACTTATATATAAGATGGGCCTAATATTATTTTCCTATTTCATTTAATCCATTGGACTTTAAATAAAAAAGCCCACATGTGAACCAGACCCATTCTTACTAAAAGAAACAAGCCCACATGTCTTTCATTAATATATTAATATAATTGAGCAGCCTATTATTTAAATAATATGCAAATTATATTCTTAATATATTAAATGCAATTCTAGATGGACCCTTAAATTGGTCCGGTAGAATATATCAAGTGATCCATGCAAGTCCGTGTGGATTGGGGATCTTGGCGGGCCATCTAAATTTAAGCTTCAATAGACATAACCTAATCACAATCAACAAATGATTCACTTAGGTCCGATCCATTAATTTTAACTCATTCCACTAAAGAGCTAAAACTGAACTCTTAAATAAAGATAGAAAAGGAAAATGCTCCTCATTCATACCCTAGACAATCATATTGGAGATAGTGTATCCTCGTGATTAATATCAGTAATCGCCAAGAGTTCATAGACCGCCTATAACTCTCCAAGTTACCATATTTACTCATATGACCACGTTTTGAACTTGGATATTTTGACTTGTCCAGAAGCCATGTTTTCAATAGACACTATTGAAAACTCAACGTTGAGATTTAATATCCAATTACCTCAAAACATCCATATGATGATATTATACTCTCATTTAATTAAATGGAGCCACGATGTCCATATCTATAAATGAAGTCCTCTATCGATTAACAAATGAATATCACCAAACTATCAAGGATAGACTATGCGATATAATCGTACTCATGATAACTCAAATGATAACTTGCAACCATATCACATCATTTATCTCAGGATTAAGATAGAGATTAAGATAGACTCTCCGATTGTCCTGATAATGAAAAGACTATTATCTATTGACGGTTCTAGATAAAGCTTTTCATTGTGATCCAGTTCAATGCACCCAGTGCACTAGATCCTTTTGCTCGAAGACACTCCGATGATTTTAGACTCATCATATCTCATTTGATCCCACTCAAATGCTAGCAAAAGAATTCTACAACTTTAACAAGATAAAGGTGCCCAACCTTTAACTTAAGTTGTGAACAATATTCAAGACTAACTAAAGAATTGTGTCTACCACATACATATCCAGATGTACGAACAATTCTTCTTTTCCCATAGTCTTTAGACCTTATGATTATTTACTTTGACAATTATAATATAAACTATAAATGCTATACGATTTGTTAAACCAGAAATCTCTTTATTAATATGAAAAAGATTGTTAATTACAACATTACACTCTTGCTATTGAGCATAATCCTAACAATCTCCCACTTGCGCTATAGCAAATGTGTCATATCTCTCAAGCCCATATTCTCTAGATGCCCATCGAAACTCTTCTGAGGTAGAGCCTTTGTGAAGGGATCCGCTAGATTTTCTGCTGACGCGATTTTGGTAATCGTCACGTCACCTCTTTGAACAATCTCCCTTAAAAGATGATACTTTCTTTCAATGTGTTTACCTCTCTTGTGACTTCTTGGTTCTTTCGAATTAGCCACTGCTCCACTGTTGTCACAGTAGATAGTGATCTGCTTATTCGCACTAGGAACCACTTCTAAGTCAATCAAGAATTGGCGGAGCCAAACAGCCTCTTTGGCAGCTTCGCATGCAGCAACATACTCAGCTTCCATGGTGGAATCAGCAATACAAGATTGCTTGATACTCCTCCATATAACTGCTCCTCCTCCAATAGTAAACACAGCCCCTGATGTGGATTTTCTGGAGTCAGAATCTGATTGGAAATCAGAATCTGTATACCCAACGGGAACCAAATCCCCTCCAGAGTATACAAGCATATTATCTCTCGTTCTCTTAAGATACTTGAAAATATGCTTGACTGCCGTCCAGTGATCAGGTCCAGGTTTCGATTGAAACCTGCTAACTATGCCAACAGCAAAACAAATATCTGGTCTAGTACAGAGCATTGCATACATGAGACTTCCAACTGCCGAGGCATATGGAACTCTACTCATGAATTGCTCTTCATGCTCATTCTTAGGAACTTGTTCCTTAGAAAGCTTGATTCCATGTCTGAAAGGTAACATACCTTTCTTGGAATCCTGCATGGAAAACCTAGACAAGATTTTGTCTATGTATGAAGCTTGGGATAATGCAATCGTTCTATTCTTTCTATCCCTTATTACTTGGATACCTAGAATAAAACTTGCTTCTCCTAAGTCCTTCATATCAAATTGTTTTGCTAACCATTCTTTTACTGATGTTAATACACCTACATCGTTTCCAATGAGTAGTATATCATCAACATAAAGAATCAGGAAAACCAACTTGTCGCCTTTAATCCTTTTATATACACAAGGTTCGTCAGGATTCTGAATAAATCCAAAACCTTTGACAGCTTGATCAAACCTTATGTTCCAGGATCTGGATGCTTGCTTTAATCCATATATGGATTTCTGCAACTTGCATACCTTATCCACTTGGCCCTTTTCAATGAATCCCTCTGGTTGCATCATGTAGATGCTTTCGTCAAGACTTCCATTTAGGAAAGCTGTCTTGACGTCCATTTGCCAAATCTCTAAATCTAAAGATGCTGCAATGGATAAGAGTATCCTAATGGATTTAAGCATGGCCACAGGAGAGAAGGTTTCCTCGTAATCGATACCTTCTTTCTGTGTATACCCTTTAGCTACCAATCTAGCTTTAAAGGTTTCCACCTTTCCATCCATACCTCTTTTCCTCTTGTATACCCACTTGCACCCAATGGGTTTTATCCCTTTAGGCAAGTCTACAAGGGACCAGACTTTGTTATCGAACATAGATTCAATCTCGGATTGCATTGCCTTTTGCCAATGGCGACTATCAACATCCTCCATAGCTTCCTTGTACGTATAGGGATCATCGTCGTCCGGGAGATTCTCCACTGATTCTCCCAGACCGATGTATCTTTCGGGTTGTGTTCTAACCCTCCCACTACGATAGGATCGGAACTTACAATTGGGTTAGGTTGTGCAACCTCTCGTGGAATTGTATCTCCTGACATCTCATTCAGGACAATTCTACTTCTAGGCACAAAATCATTCATATAGTCCTTTTCCAGAAATTTAGCATTTGTCGAAACAAATACTTTAAGATCTGAAGGACTATAGAAATAATATCCTTTAGTTTCTTTTGGATACCCTACAAATATACATGTTTCTGAACGGGACTCCATCTTTTCTGTCTTTCCTTTTAACACATGCGCAGGACAACCAAATATCCTTAAGTGTTGTAAACTAGGCTTGCGCCCAGTCCACAACTCATGCGGTGTTTTAGGAACAGACTTAGATGGTACATCGTTTAGAATGTATATAGCAGTTTGTAAAGCATATCCCCAAAAAGAAATAGGAAGCGTTGAATAACTCAACATAGACCTAACCATATCCAAAAGAGTTCTATTTCTCCTTTCTGCTACCCCATTCTGTTGAGGTGTACCTGGTGCAGAAAACTGAGAAACTATCCCATTATCAATAAGATATTGCTGAAACTCACCAGATAGATATTCTCCACCACGATCAGATCTCAAGATTTTTATGTGTTTTTCAAGCTGATTTTCCACTTCAGCTTTGAATGCTTTGAACATGTCAAAAGCATCCGACTTATGTCTCATGAGATACACATAACCAAATCTTGAGTAATCATCCGTGAAGGTGATGAAGTACTCATATCCACCTCTAGCTTGAATGCTCATAGGTCCACATACATCAGTGTGTATCAATCCTAAACATTCAGTGGCTCTTGCACCTTTGGCAGAGAACGTTCTTTTGGTCATTTTACCTTCCAAACAAGATTCACAAGTTGGTAGATCATCAACCTTTAAGTCACTTAAAGGTCCGTCACTTACCAATCGTTTAATCCTATTAAGGTTAATATGACCTAAGCGTAAATGCCAAAGGTAGGTTTCATCTGTTGATAATTTTACTCTTTTATGATTAGGTTCCGTTATTTCTGTGTCTAACGAGTGAGAGATATTTCTATGCAAAAAGTATAGACCGTTTTCCAATGTACCTTGGCAAATAATTTTGTCATTCTTACTAATAATAAAAACTTTATTAAAAGTAACCGAATATCCAAATTTATTCAAACAAGAAACTGAAATTAAATTCCTCTTGAATTGAGGTACATAATAAACGTCTATTAAATCTAAATGCCTTCTAGAATCCAAATAAACTCTAATATCTCCCACTGCACTTGCAGACACTAACGTTCCGTTGCCCAAGCGCAAATTGATTTCATTCTTACTCAGCTTTCTCCTTTCTTGAAACCCCTGCAAGGAATAACAAACATGATTAGTGGCTCCTGAGTCTATGATCCAAGAATCTGTAGAATCAGCCAAAAAACATGTTTCTAGATAATTCAAATTACCTTCTTCCTTCTTGTTCTGGGACTTTGGGCAATTTCTCTTCCAATGTCCCTTTTCACCACAAAGGAAGCATTTCCCTTTGATCTTGGTTACTTTCTTGGTCT
The DNA here is from genome assembly GCA_035582765.1 of Acer negundo. Classification (NCBI taxonomy): domain Eukaryota; kingdom Viridiplantae; phylum Streptophyta; class Magnoliopsida; order Sapindales; family Sapindaceae; genus Acer; species Acer negundo. The sequence goes on from CM069234.1 coordinate 20,908,277, forward strand.
CCTTCTTGATAGGCCCAAGTTGCTTTTTCTTCTGTTGTTTCTTGACCTTTTGACGGGCCTTAACAGTAGCAACTTTACCAACCATATGAATCTCTTGACCTTTGCCTTTCACAAGGATCTTTTCAGCACTTTGAACATCTTGCATCAGGCCTTGTAAGGTGTATTCCTTTTTGTTCAAAGTGTAGTCCAATTTGAACTGATCAAAGGAATCTGACAATGAATTGACAACCATATCAATCTTTGTCTCACCATCTATCTCAGCGCCATGCAGTTCAGCAATGTTGAGATGTGCTATGACTTTCATCATGTGATCTTTCACAGCCTGTCCAGGTTTCATCCTAAGATTCATAAAAGCAGTCACTGCCTCTCTCTTAGTCGTCCTAGACTTCATAGCAAACATCTCCTCTAGAGACATCATTATATCAGCAGCGGACTCCATTCCTTCATGCTGCTGTTGCAACACGTCGGAGATAGTGGCCATAATGTAACATTTTGCCATATTATCTGAAGTCTTCCACTGCTCATACTCATCTCTACACATTATGCTAGATTCATTATTAGGAGCAGGTGGTTTAGGAGTAGTTAGAACAAACTTATGTTTTTCACTTTGCAGTAACAACCCAATTTTCCTTTTCCATGTGACATAATTATCTCCAGTTAAAGTGTTATCTTTCAGGATGTTCATAAGTGATGGGGTCATGATTTCTGAATAAAACAAAACATATATAAGTAAATAATCATGATAAAGCACTTTTAAATATTTATCTTGAATTAAATAAATAACTCAATCATAAAATTCAACGGTGATCTAACACCCATAAATGTTACGCCTCCTTTGGGAGTTCGCACCATTTACTAGTTAGACTAGGTCCCACCTAATTGTTAACATAACAACCAGCGTTTTCAATTTTAGCCTTGCAATTTTACTGACAAGAACTCTTGGGAGGATATCAATAAAATTACATTGAGTGTGTTACCAAGATATCGACCCTCAATTTTCTCTCACGAAAATCCCTCCTTGGGGAGTAGATCTCGTTTGAGTCCATTGTCTAGTCTATCCTTGTAAGGAAGTATGTTGCTAAATTCCATTCATGGACGCCCCTTGGGGGGATTACCAATAAATAATAAAGCTCAACTAACCTTGGAGGCCATAGGTGTTACCAAAACACCTTCTCCCACTCAATTATTTAAGGCGTGTGATTAAATCCCATAGAATGATTTACCGAGTTATCTAGATGCCAATTTAGATACCTAAATCATTCAATGCATGTTCATACCAAAAGAGCTATATGCGTGGCACTCCTATTCTATATGTCATGTTATCATACAATAACAAATATTGTAATATTTAAGCATAAATTAAATAGCAACAATTTTGGCCCATCCTAGAAAAACAAGTAAATTACAATTTGTCAGGAATACAAGATCTTCAGGTGGCCCATCAACCATACGCTCATCCTTCGGCCTTCTCCCATGGGCGTGCGCAGCCCACAACCCCACAAAGGGGCTGCCTTGCGCAGCCCATAAGGCCACACAAGGCTGCCATGCGCAGCCCACCAAGATTTGGGCTTGTCATGCGCAGCCCAATCCACTCCTAGGGTGCGTACGGTGCTCGTACTTGGTTCCGGTTGCTTCGTTTTGCTTCGTGTCTTCGAATCTCCAAGACCTAAATATATTACGGCAGTATATATATAATAAATACTGCAGTATTAATTTTTTTTTTTTTTTTTATTCACTGCAGTAATTTTACAAACCAAAAACTGCACATACTAAAAATAAATAAAAAAAAACTGCAGTAACCCTAAAAAAATACTGCACATATATATAAAAAAATAAATCCTAGCAATCTACCAAGAAGGAATTATGGCGATAATAGACCACCCTTCTTGTTACAACTCCGAAACAAAAATTACATTGAAAATCTAGGGCCAAAATCGAGCAATAACAAACCACATAAAATATATATAAATCCATACATCACATGTAATTATATATTTGAATACCTAGAGTGCCATCTCTTTCTAAACATGCATAATCACAATAAAAAAAAATAGATCCACGTATATATACGTTAATTAATTAAAAGGGTTCAACCTAGGCTCTGATAGCAATTGTTGGGAAAAATAAACAAATAAAAGTGTTACACGCAGCGGAAGCGATACTAAAGACGATTTAGTGACTTTTAAAATTTTTCCTTTATGAACCTTAAACCCTTTTAATCAATAAACATGCATATATATCAACAAAAGTAAATTACCTCTTGTCGCGTGATCCGATTGACTTACGTCGATGGTAATCCGCAAGACCTTCAATCCGAGCACGAACGTGGATCACCTAGGAGCGTGGTCTCCCTTTCCTTTGAATTGCAAACCTGTGAATGGACCAAACAAATACTTTCTTTTCTTTGTTAGTCACAAAACAATCAAAAGAATGTCAAAATTATTCCGGTCACTTTTGAGTTCACAATCTTATGATCGAAACTCGCGTGAACCTAGATCGATATCGTATACACAAGCTTATTGATGTTTAAGCAATTGCATACTATCAAAGAATAATTTTTCACTCCTTTTTGTCTCTCTAGAATAAAAACTCTCTTAGAATTAAGAAGAAGAAGAAAGAAAATAAAAACTCAAGCACCAATTCATTGATATGGCCGAACCCTATAAGAACATATATATAGGTTGGCCGAATTTTTCTTCTTTTTCCTTTAGGGTTGCCGAATTCTATGTAGTATCTAATTAGGGTTGACCGAATTTCATCATATCACTTATATAGGGTGACTGAAATTCAACCCTAATTCTTTTTAACTTTATAGACTTCAAACCCTAATCCAACTCTTTTATTTTTATTCTTTTATTTGACTAAAAAAAAAGACTCCTTATTTGATTAAATAAATAATACTAATTTATTTATTTACTTATCAAACAAGTCTTTTACTTTTAGGAAAGATTTGTTTCTTTAATTAAACAATTAATCAATAAATCAATTAATTCTTATTTAATTAAAACAAATGAAACAAAATAATATTTTTAGGTCAAAACCTTAACCTAGCCGCCCCACTTATATATAAGATGGGCCTAATATTATTTTCCTATTTCATTTAATCCATTGGACTTTAAATAAAAAAGCCCACATGTGAACCAGACCCATTCTTACTAAAAGAAACAAGCCCACATGTCTTTCATTAATATATTAATATAATTGAGCAGCCCATTACTTAAATAATGTGCAAATTATATTCTTAATATATTAAATGCAATTCTAGATGGACCCTTAAATTGGTCCGGTAGAATATATCAAGTGATCCATGCAAGTCCGTGTGGATTGGGGATCTTGGCGGGCCATCTAAATTTAAGCTTCAATAGACATAACCTAATCACAATCAACAAATGATTCACTTAGGTCCGATCCATTAATTTTAACTCATTCCACTAAAGAGCTAAAACTGAACTCTTAAATAAAGATAGAAAAGGAAGATGCTCCTCATTCATACCCTAGACAATCATATTGGAGATAGTGTATCCTCGTGATTAATATCAGTAATCGCCAAGAGTTCATAGACCGCCTATAACTCTCCAAGTTACCATATTTACTCATATGACCACGTTTTGAACTTGGATATTTTGACTTGTCCAGAAGCCATGTTTTCAATAGACACTATTGAAAACTCAACGTTGAGATTTAATATCCAATTACCTCAAAACATCCATATGATGATATTATACTCTCATTTAATTAAATGGAGCCACGATGTCCATATCTATAAATGAAGTCCTCTATCGATTAACAAATGAATATCACCAAACTATCGAGGATAGACTATGCGATATAATCGTACTCATTGATAACTCAAATGATATCACTTGCAACCATAAGTCCATCATTTATCTCAGGATTAAGATAGACTCTCCGATTGTCCTGATAATGAAAAGACTATTATCTATTGACGGTTCTAGATAAAGCTTTTCATTGTGATCCAGTTCAATGCACCCAGTGCACTAGATCCTTTTGCTCGAAGACACTCCGATGATTTTAGACTCATCATATCTCATTTGATCCCACTCAAATGCTAGCAAAAGAATTCTACAACTTTAACAAGATAAAGGTGCCCAACATTTAACTTAAGTTGTGAACAATATTCAAGACTAACTAAAGAATTGTGTCTACCACATACATATCCAGATGTACGAACAATTCTTCTTTTCCCATAGTCTTTAGACCTTATGATTATTTACTTTGACAATTATAATACAAACTATAAATGCTATACGATTTGTTAAACCAGAAATCACTTTATTAATATGAAAAAGATTGTTAATTACAACATTACACTCTTGCTATTGAGCATAATCCTAACACACACGACACACAAGACAAAGAATTTATCGAGGTTCGGCTAACTTTGCCTACATCCTCGTGTGAAATCTCTTGAGAAATCACTAGCACTATGAAGAAAAAGGATTGGTTACAAGAAACTTATTGCCCCCATAGCTAATTCTCCAAAATCTTGTTAGAACCTTTCTATCACTCTTGCTCTCTTACCCTTATATGTTTGCTGATTTTTATAGGCATAGGACTTGGGTTACATTCCTTGCTAGAATAGGACTCCAAAATCCTCCTAGAATAAGAAAAGCTAACTTATTTCCTTATCCTAGTTGATTTGAGATTCTTGAGAAAATCTAATTTCCTAATCCCAATAGGAAATTATTTGCACACTTTATTTTCTCTTTATCCAAATAGAATTCCTTCCTAAGCCTTGGCTTGGGTTTTAATGAGCCAAAAAACACAACAATCTCCTCATTGGTGAGTCAAAACCAATAAATGAATGTTGTACCCTAGAATGTCTTCAAACCTTCTTGAAACAACTCTAGAAATCTTCAAGAACTTTCATCTTGGCACAATTCTTCTTGTAAGATTGAGTTTGTTCAAGCAAAACTTGAACATCTCAGTTGTTATTGGTTTAGTCAAGTAATTTGACCCGTTATCTTCTATATGAACCTTCTCTAGTGTAACTTCCTTCGATTCTACCCAGTCTCTAATACAGTGATAACGAGCCTCAATATGCTTTGATCTTCCATGAAACACTTGATTCTTAGCTAAGTAACTAACACTTTGGTTGTCACATCTAATCACCATGGAACTTTAAGTAATTCTGAACTTTCTTGCAAAACTATTAAGCCAAACCGCTTCTTTTCTAGCTTCCGCAAGTGCAATATACTGTGCTTCAGTAGTGTATAATGCTGTAATTGATTGTAGAGTAGCTCTCCAACTAATCGGTCCACCAGCACTAGTGAAAACATAACATGTAATGTATCTTCTTTTTTCCAAGTCCTCCCTAGCCCACATGCTTCTTTCTCTTGTTTTTAAACAAGATTCTTAGACTCTTTGTAGCTTTCCAGTAACTCAGAATATATTTAACTGCAGACAAATGCTCCTTTCCTGGATTCGTGACACGCTTGCCTCAAACAACAAAAGTTACTCCCCGAAATCAATGCTACCGGGGTCCTAACCCCCAAACCTACTCTCTCCATGCTCATATCAATTGCATCCATGCCCAATTTAGGCATTAAAGAAAAATAGACAAAGGACTCATAGACCCCAACACCTGTCATCTTAATTTGGTATCAAAAAATAGTAAGCACCCTATTGAATGCTAAATTGTCAATTGTGAATATGATAATAGGAATCAATTATGAAGTACTGACATAGTGATCTAGGTGTTTTTTTTGTCAATTTTAAAGACATGGATGTATATCTAGTGGCGGGTGCATGAGAGGGCTACCCCGGGCTACAGCTCGGGTGACCTTCTTTCAAAAGTTAAAAAATTATATATATTATGACTAATTGTACAAACACCCTTGATATTAGGTCTAATTGTATTTATATGCAAATTTTGTTTATAATTGCACTAACATCCCCTACAGTTAGTATAATTTATTTCATTTATTTATATCACATTGAATGCTTGCTTGTCATCTTTGGAAATAACTCGAGAGCTTCAAACATCTAAATAAATAACCTCGAGCCGTTTTGAACTATAGACAGTTGAAACCGAAAAAGGTAATGAAACTTGGATATATATATATATATATAAAACGTGTCTAATAATATCTAGAGGGGGGGGGGGGGGTGGTGAATAGATTTTAATTCGGTTATTACCAAATTTTCATGCTTAGTCAATAATACTAAAATAACCCCAATCTAGTCAATACAATAAATCAATAAGGAAAAACAATGGGCTGTTATGTGCTCACACATGGTCATAAAATCCACTACTTGTAATGGTGTTTACAATCTAGGTTGAACACATCAAACCCTACACCGTTACTAACCCACCACTACTACCCAACAGGCCTCTAATAGCGATTCTAGACCTAAGGCGTTTGAGCACTACACACCAGTAGTCACAAGAATTAACTCTCAAAGAGAAGAGATTAACAATCTAATGTGAATATGAGCAATATTCAAAGTGCATAAATGCAAGGTCAAACATTCAAGCTTATCTAGGCATGGATGAACATGTAAAAGACATTCCTAGATATTATGTAGCTATATGACATGCATACAACTTAGCTATATGTGTAAATCAAGTCCTATATGTAATAGCTATCATAAACAACTCACAAAACACAATAAAAATGCAATCTTGAAACTAGTCAAGTCATAAATGAGCTATCTTGTAAAGCAAGAACATGTGAAAAGATGAATATAATGTTCTAACTACAAGTCATGTGAGTAATAAAGACAACCCATGTAGAATCATACCTAAAAGATGTTAGATGATGAATGAACCATGAAAGAAGATGGGTTTTTGGGTTTTCATTAGAAAAGATCAAATCTTAGTTACTTTTCTTTGAAGACACTCTTAAGCTCTCTCTTTAGTTAATTTGAAAACTCAAAACCTAAAAATAGCTAGAGAATAGGATGTATTTATAGAGGAGTTTGTGAGAATGTGAAAGGTCATCGTTTAAAAAATACACCAGCTATTGACCTTTCTCGGTATCGCTGTTAAAGCTATAGCGATCAAAAGAATAGTAGGCTCTGTGCAAGACACCGCTGTGGAAAACGATAGCTGTAGAAAGAGTAGTAGGCTCTGTCCGTGAGAGTGTTGTCTCGGCCGCTATGGAAATTCACAGCGATCATAGGAGCTGTCACATGCAATTTTCAAGCAACAAGGAAAAGACATGCATTTTCAAGATCAATAAGCATGACAATGATCAAATAAGGTACAATAGAGAGATCATGCATGAAAAGAGAATGTACACCAACAAGAAACACAAAACATTGTATAAGACATGTAAGTGCATGAAATGTGTGTATGCGCAACTAAATCTCTTCAATTAAGAGTAAAGACAAGAATCTACCTTCCTTGAAGCACTTGAAGTCCACAATGAGGTCTTTGACATTTGATAAGGATTTCTTCAATCATAAGCTACCCTTACATATTTGAACCCCATTGTGGTTTTGTCAACAAAATAAGCCAATCAAAAAGTGAGGCATTTACAATCTCCCCCTTTGGCTATTTCGTGACAAAACCAACACTCCAACACTCACAGAGCAATCTCACATAAACAAAAATTGGTTGGTTAACATGATTTTCTACATTACAATAAAGCCCTAGTCTAAGTCTTGAACATCTTTATGTTAATCCCAAGCTGTAGGGAAAAATAATAAATAAAAGTGGTAAACGCAGCGGAAGCGATACTGAAAACGATTTAGTGACTTTTAAAATTTTTCCTTTATGAACCTTAAACCCTTTTAATCAATAAACATGCATATATGTTAACAAAAGTAAATTACCTTTTGTCGCGTGATCCGATTGACTTACGTCGATGGTAATCCGTAAGACCTTCAATCCGAGCACGAACGTGGATCACCTAGGAGCGTGGTCTCCCTTTTCTTTGAATTGCAAAACTGTGAATGGACCAAACAAAAAACTTTCTTTTCTTTGTTAGTCACAAAAACAATCAAAAGAATGTCAAAAATTATTCCGGTCACTTTTGAGTTCTCAATCTAATGATCGAAACTCGCGTGAACCTAGATCGATATCGTATACACAAGCTAATTGATGATTAAGCAATAGTATACTATCAAAGAATAATTTCACACTCTCTTTTGTCTTTTTAGAATAAAAACTCTCTCTTTGAATTAAGAAGAAGAAGAAAGAAATAAAAAACTCAAGCACCATAGATTGTGGTGGCCGAACCCTATAAGAACACATATATAGGTTGGCCGAATTTTTTCTTCTTTTTCCTTTAGGGTTGCCGAATTCTATGTAGTCTAAGATTAGGGTTGACCGAATTCTATAATGTCACTTATATAGGGTGACTTAAATTCAACCCTAATTCTTTTCAACTTAATAGACTTCAAACCCTAATCGAACTCCTTGATTTTTATTCTTTTATTTTTGACTAAATAAAAAGACTCCTTATTTGATTAAATAAATAAAACTAATTTATTTATTTCCTTGTCAAACAAGTCTTTTACTTTTAGGAAAGATTTGTTTCTTTAATTAAATAATTAATTAATAAATAAATTAATTCTTATTTAATTAAAACAAATGAAACAAAATAATATTTTAGGTTAAAATTTTAACCTTGCCGCCCCACTTGATTAAGATTGGGCCTAACATTATTTTCTTATTTCATTTAATCCATTGGACTTTAAATAAAAAGCCCACATGTGAACCAGACCCATTCTTACTAAAAGAAACAAGCCCACATGTCTTTCATTAATATATTAATATAATTGAGCAGCCCATTACTTAAATAATGTGCAAATTATATTCTTAATATATTAAATGCAATTCTAGATGGACCCTTAAATTGGTCCGGTAGAATATATCAAGTGATCCATGCAAGTCCGTGTGGATTGGGGATCTTGGCGGGCCATCTAAATTTAAGCTTCAATAGACATAACCTAATCACAATCAACAAATGATTCACTTAGGTCCGATCCATTAATTTTAACTCATTCCACTAAAGAGCTAAAACTGAACTCTTAAATAAAGATAGAAAAGGAAGATGCTCCTCATTCATACCCTAGACAATCATATTGGAGATAGTGTATCCTCGTGATTAATATCAGTAATCGCCAAGAGTTCATAGACCGCCTATAACTCTCCAAGTTACCATATTTACTCATATGACCACGTTTTGAACTTGGATATTTTGACTTGTCCAGAAGCCATGTTTTCAATAGACACTATTGAAAACTCAACGTTGAGATTTAATATCCAATTACCTCAAAACATCCATATGATGATATTATACTCTCATTTAATTAAATGGAGCCACGATGTCCATATCTATAAATGAAGTCCTCTATCGATTAACAAATGAATATCACCAAACTATCGATGATAGACTATGCGATATAATCGTACTCATTGATAACTCAAATGATATCACTTGCAACCATAAGTCCATCATTTATCTCAGGATTAAGATAGACCCTCCGATTGTCCTGATAATGAAAAGACTATTATCTATTGACGGTTCTAGATAAAGCTTTTCATTGTGATCCAGTTCAATGCACCCAGTGCACTAGATCCTTTTGCTCGAAGACACTCCGATGATTTTAGACTCATCATATCTCATTTGATCCCACTCAAATGCTAGCAAAAGAATTCTACAACTTTAAGAAGATAGAGGTGCCCAACCTTTAACTTAAGTTGTGAACATTATTCAAGACTAACTAAAGAATTGTGTCTACCACATACATATCCAGATGTACGAACAATTCTTCTTTTCCCATAGTCTTTAGACCTTATGATTATTTACTTTGACAATTATAATATAAACTATAAATGCTATACGATTTGTTAAACCAGAAATCTCTTTATTAATATGAAAAAGATTGTTAATTACAACATTACACTCTTGCTATTGAGCATAATCCTAACACAAGCTTGTAGAAAAAATCCAACCTATACACAATCAACAAGAAAGATAACTCCCAAGAGCAAGTTTGTGAGAGGTGCTTAAAACAAGAGTAATTGCAATTGCCAAAGAAAATAAAAAAAATGTAATCATGCAATGCAACTCCCCATAAATACAATACCAAGAATGGCACAAGTTCTCCTTAATCGTACTCCCCCTTTTTGTCATGAGATAGGCAAAGGGAGTCTCCCCTAATAGGTGAACATTAGCAAGGAGAGCTTGAGGCACAAGCACATATGCATCATCATATAAGCAACTTTATGCAACTCAATTAAGTAATAGAGATTCAAGGAGTTTTATTTCAAGAAAAATGTGTGACAAAGATGCTTTACATACAAGACATGTTGCATTCAAGTTCGAAAACAATGGTATTTGGCAAAACAAGCAACATAGGTTTCCAATAGAATTTATACCAATTTCACCCTTTGTCATGGAAAAAAGGCAAGGATATAGAATTTAAGCATTTCAATTTAAAGAGCAACTATATCCAACTTTATAAGCAAAACAAGAAATGAGCGACTTTGCACCTTATTCGATTTTTCTAGTTAAGATACCCATATGATAGTAGCATTGTTCAACTAATAAAGAAAGAGAGACTGTTGGATTTTCAAATCCTTTGACTGGATACATGATCCTTAATGATTATAGTCTCAATATTGCCTTTCCACACAAATTTGCAATCAAGATTAGCAATCAAATATTTCACATTTTTCAACTCACACTTTTCATCTTAAGCATGTCATTAACAAGAATCATCATGTCATGGAGATCAATTATAGGTTATTTAAAAAGTACTCTCAAAGTACATCTCCTAGTCCAAAAATGCATATTTGAGCATAAATATGACATGGATTACAAGCAAGGCAATGTAGCACACTTATTAAGAAAAATACATATAAGCAAGCACAACCAATTATCTCAAGCAATTAAATAAGAGGCATAAAATTTATCAATATAGCACAATACATGATCATGCAACTTTGCTCTCTTTGCTTGAGCTCCCCATATGGGGTCAAGACCTACCATTTCAACCCAAGTGACAAATCCCAATAAACTTGCCAAGGTTCCCAAATCTAAGGGTGTCTAAGGGTTTGTAAGCAAATCCGCTAGTTGTTCATTTGTTCCCACATGTTCCAATGCAATGGTTTCGCTATCAACTAGCTCTCTTATGTAATGGTGTTTAATGTCAATGTGCTCAGTCCTAGAATGTTGGACGGGATTCTTGGAAATGATTATGGCACTCATGTTGTCACAAAACAATGTAAGAGTACCTTGCTCTAAGCCATAATCGGCTAGCATTTGTTTCATCCACATCAATTGAGTGCAAGCATTACCGGCGGCAATGTATTCCGCCTCGGCCCTAGATTGGAAAATTGAGTTTTGTTTCTTACAAAACCAAGAAGCCAAATTGTTCACAAGAAAGAAGCAACTGCCTGATGTACTCTTCCTATCATCAAAATTTTCCACCCAATCGGCATCATTAAATCCAACAAGACTTGGATTAGTGTCAAAGGGGTACCAAATCCCATGGTTTGAGGTACCATTCACAAACTGAACTGCAACAAAGTGAGACTCTTTAGGACTAACTTGGTACCTAGCAAAAACACCTACACTAAATGAAATATCGGGCCTACTTACTGTCAAGTAACGTAAGCTACCTATCATGCCACGATATAAACTTTGCTCAATATTCTTTCCACTAGCATCTTTGCTTAGTTTTAAGGTAGTGCCCATGTTTGTGTCACAATGTTTGGCATTCTTAAGGCCAAACTTCTTCACTATGCTCTTTGCATATTTAGCTTGAGATATGAAGATCCCATCATGCATTTGCTTAATTTGAAAGCCTAGGAAGTAATTTAGTTCACCAACCATGCTCATTTCAAACTCATGAGACATGACATCAACAAATTGTTGCACTTTTAAGTTATTGGTGGAACCAAAAACAATGTCATCAATATAAATTTAAGTAATGAATAACTCATCTTTGGTGCACTTGATGAACAATGTCTTGTCAACACTACTGAAAATAATACAAACATAGTTAAATTGCTTAAAGCATACCTAGAGAGAGGGGGGGGGGGGTGAATAGGATTTTACAACTTTTTCAATCCCTTGAAACAAATATTTGTTTGTCCCTCAAGGTAGCTTTACATACAACATATAATCCAAAAGCATCCGTACATAGACAATATAATCATGTGATCATTTAGGCAATGTCTACATATATAAGGAGTTGTATGAGGTATAAAACACATAAAATCTCAACAACAAAGAATACTTGTATTATGATATTGTTCAAGGAATTACAAGTGTTAACAAATATAACTAAACATCAAACTAACAATATATAAAAGAATAAAGAATATAAGAATGATCAAATCTTTATTGCTTTACAAATCACACTTAACACATCTTGATTCCAAAACTTCACAAGTGATGAATGTACTACAAGATAAAGAGCAAACATATATATATATATATATATATACAAGTAATAAAGAGAGATATGAAGAATTAACACATGGGATGTTTTAACGTTGTAAAACCTACAAGGAGGAAACATCCACGGGTTGAACTACAACCATTGGGTACTATATATATTGGATGGTAAATTAGAAATTCCACAAAGTGACCAATCCTAGATCACCAACCCATGTAGAGTCTATGTCTACTCAATCCTAATGGAAAGTATGAAATCCCTCAATGATGCGAAACCATCACATATTGGACAACATACCAAAGCAACATCGATGGAAGATTAGAAATTCCTCAAGAGTGCATACACATCCCGTGTACCCTGCTCTATTGGAGTCTATGTCTATCAATACACCTAGGCCTACAAATAATATAGTTAACTCTCTATCCAAGGCACTCATGCCTCTAGAGAGCCTCCCTTGCATAGCTATCCGGACCTTCCCGATCCTAGCCATGACTTCTTGCTTGCCTATTCGAGTTATCCTAACTCTAAACAAGACTTCTTGCTTGGCTATCCGAACATCAAGTTCTAACCAAGACTTCATGCCTTTCACAAGGACTTCCTAGATTTCTCAATTAAATCCTAGAGAAAAGAAAAAAATGATTACTCAATTAAATCCTAGATTTATCTAAAAACACATACACATACAATAATCCTAGATTACATCAATCATAGGATAAAAATAAAATACAAGGTCATTTATCATCAAAATGATTCAATAAGGTCTCAAATAACCTTAGATATCAAACTAATCACAATACAACTCTCAAACATGTGAAAATCATAGAATCAAAGAAACTAGTTCACATATGTCTCTAGTTAGACTTTTGATTTGGTTTAATTATGAAGCTAACTTTCTCAATAGCATTCACCATACATATACATACATATTAAAGAAGAAACCCCAAGTAAATTGAAGGTTATAAAAGAAGAAATCCCAAAGAGATAAACACTACCTTGGATTCTCGAGCTGGTTTGGTTTTCTATGTGCAACCACAAGAAAAGTCGATCAAATAGCTGCCAAATCACTTGGAAAAGGAATAGGACTTGATTATGAACAATCTCCAACTTGAATTACTCAATTCCAATTTTTTATGAGAAAGTTATGATGTTTGGAAGGTGAGAAAAAGTTAAAAGAAAATTCTGCACATGAGAAATTTTAATTTTCCTTCTTCAATGAAATGGGAGGGAATTGGAAATATTTAAAAGGAAGAGAGAGAGAGAGGGAAAGAGGTAGCCAACCAGCATGTGCCATGTCAGCACCACGTGGGCAGAGGTTCATGATGGCCATGTGGCACACGTGGCCACCAAGCTTGGCCGTTGGCCTTGCTTGGTCTTCTCACCCTCCGCTCTCGTTCTTAAACCGTATTCGGGCCTTCGAACTCCAATTTCGAATCCGTCTTCGGATTAAGAATCATCACTCCCACATGCACAATGATGACTATAAAACTTTGTAAAAAGGTTGAGAATTCATCTCGGAAAACGACGACGAATACAACTCAACGAATGAGAACGCAAAATAGCATAGCTACATCGTTTGGACTCGAAAACTAAAGAATGAGTAACTGAAATGATCGGGACTCAATAAGGAATCATAAGAGATCATATTCAAGTCCAAAAAAAATAAATTGAAAACAAATAGATACCAGGTCACACACATATGCCGTTTCCTAGACATAGTCCTAGAACATGCATTTTTCAATGATCATCAATTTAAATCTAATGCAAGAGCATATATTTCCAACTATGTGAAAGTGTTATACCAATGATATAAAATCATGCAAGGACACATATGAATGTCATGTGTGAGTATGTGCCCAAGCCTTGTAAAAGGAATGAGGTCTAAAATACCTTTATTGAGCAACTTAGCACATTTCTCTTTGAAGACTCTATCATGCATGTGTTGTGGTCAAGTCTTTCTTTGAAGCTTCGAATCATCAATTATAAGACCACTAAACAATACAAGGAAAAACACCGCTTTGATATGGAATACATGCCAAGACAAACGAAAAACCTAACAATCTCCCCCTTTGGGAAATTCCATATCAAAACCCCTATACATATACTAAAATAATTTCAAAGAAAATTTGGTCACAATGAGTACAATGAGTTACACATTTCTAGATAAAATTTCCAACAACAAGTCTTGAACTTCATCTTTGTCTTCTCTTGATATCACATAAAAATAACTTGAAAGCACAAGAATATCCAAGAGACAACACATATGGCAATATTCATTCTTAGGCAAGAATTATAAAACATTTAAGTTCAAATGGATCATGTATGCTCCCCCTTAATACATGCTATCAACAAATATTCTAGCCAAGATCACCAAAAATATTACATGCCATAAAGTTCAAACTTGATACCAGAATACACCAAAAAACAAAGAAACAACAAATGAGACTAAGCAAGCTAGAAACTATCATATGCCATATCTCCCCATATTTCTCCCCCTTTTAGACATTATATGAAGCCAAAAAAGAAAGAGTAAGAAAATATACCTCATAACCATTTCTAGCCACTTTTGTCACCAAGGAAAGTTGTCCGATTGGTTGACCTTACATAATGCTTTGAAGTAGATGCTTTGTTTTCCAACTCTTTGATCTTCACATCTTGTAGCACTACCTTAGCATTGAGCTCCTCAATCTTCCTTTATGACGCCTCAAACAATCTACGTGACTCTTCAACCTCATTCTTCAATTATGTAGCCCAACTTGGAAGAATATGTGTGCTAGATACATGTCTTGAATCATAAGATTCACCAAAGAGCCTAAATGTATCACTACATTTTCCCTTTTCCTTATATGACATGGTAGCAACACGTCTATCACTAAACTTCTCTAAAGGAGGTAGTGGCACATCATCATCATGTTTCTTCAACCCTTTAGCTAAACGCAAATGAGAGATAAGCCCTGGATATGACAAGTTCTTTTCCAAACGAGTTGAACAAGCCACAATCTCAATATGTTCTATATGTTAGGATTATGCTCAATAGCAAGAGTGTAATGTTGTAATTAACAATTTTTTTCATATTAATAAAGAGATTTCTGGTTTAACAAATCGTATAGCATTTATAGTTTATATTATAATTGTCAAAGTAAATAATCATAAGGTCTAAAGACTATGGGAAAAGAAGAATTGTTCGTACATCTGGATATGTATGTGGTAGACACAATTCTTTAGTTAGTCTTGAATAATGTTCACAACTTAAGTTAAAGGTTAGGCACCTCTATCTTGTTAAAGTTGTAGAATTCTTTTGCTAGCATTTGAGTGGGATCAAATGAGATATGATGAGTCTAAAATTATCGGACTGTCTTCGAGCAAAAGGATCTAGTGCACTGGGTGCATTGAACTGGATCACAATGAAAAGCTTTATCTAGAACCGTCAATAGATAATAGTCTTTTCATTATCAGGACAATCGGAGGGTCTATCTTAATCCTGAGATAAATGATGGACTTATGGTTGCAAGTGATATCATTTGAGTTATCAATGAGTACGATTATATCGCATAGTCTATCCTCGATAGTTTGGTGATATTCATTTGTTAATCAATAGAGGACTTCATTTATAGATATGGACATCGTGGCTCCATTTAATTAAATGAGAGTATAATATCATCATATGGATGTTTTGAGGTAATTGGATATTAAATCTCAACGTTGAGTTTTCGATAGTGTCTATTGAAAACATGGCTTCTGGACAAGTCAAAATATCCAAGTTCAAAACGTGGTCATATGAGTAAATATGGTAACTTGGAGAGTTATAGGCGGTCTATGAACTCTTGGCGATTACTGATATTAATCACGAGGATACACTATCTCCAATATGATTGTCTAGGGTATGAATGAGGAGCATCTTCCTTTTCTATCTTTATTTAAGAGTTCAGTTTTAGCTCTTTAGTGGAATGAGTTAAAATTAATGGATCGGACCTAAGTGAATCATTTGTTGATTGTGATTAGGTTATGTCTATTGAAGCTTAAATTTAGATGGCCCGCCAAGATCCCCAATCCACACGGACTTGCATGGATCACTTGATATATTCTACCGGACCAATTTAAGGGTCCATCTAGAATTGCATTTAATATATTAAGAATATAATTTGCACATTATTTAAGTAATGGGCTGCTCAATTATATTAATATATTAATGAAAGACATGTGAGCTTGTTTCTTTTAGTAAGAATGGGTCTGGTTCACATGTGGGCTTTTTATTTAAAGTCCAATGGATTAAATGAAATAAGAAAATAATGTTAGGCCCAATCTTAATCAAGTGGGGCGGCAAGGTTAAAATTTTAACCTAAAATATTATTTTGTTTCATTTGTTTTAATTAAATAAGAATTAATTAATTTATTGATTAATTGTTTAATTGAAGAAACAAATCTTTCCTAAAAGTAAAAGACTTGTTTGACAAGGAAATAAATAAATTAGTTTTATTTATTTAATCAAATAAGGAGTCTTTTTATTTAGTCAAAATAAAAGAATAAAAATCAAGGAGTTCGATTAGAGTTTGAAGTCTATTAAGTTGAAAAGAATTAGGGTTGAATTTAAGTCACCCTATATAAGTGACATTATAGAATTCGGCCAACCCTAATCTTAGACTACATAGAATTCGGCAACCCTAAAGGAAAAAGAAGAAAAAATTCGGCCAACCTATATATGTGTTCTTATAGGGTTCGGCCACCACAATCTATGGTGCTCGAGTTTTTTTTAATTTCTTTCTTCTTCTTCTTAATTCCAAGAGAGAGTTTTTATTCTAAAAAGACAAAAGAGAGTGTGAAATTATTCTTTGATAGTATACTATTGCTTAATCATCAATAAGCTTGTGTATACGATATCGATCTAGGTTCACGCGAGTTTCGATCATTAGATTGAGAACTCAAAAGTGACCGGAATAATTTTTGACATTCTTTTGATTGTTTTTGTGACTAACAAAGAAAAGAAAGTTTTTTGTTTGGTCCATTCACAGTTTTGCAATTCAAAGAAAAGGGAGACCACGCTCCTAGGTGATCCACGTTCGTGCTCGGATTGAAGGTCTTGCGGATTACCATCGACGTAAGTCAATCGGATCACGCGACAAAAGGTAATTTACTTTTGTTAACATATATGCATGTTTATTGATTAAAAGGGTTTAAGGTTCAAAAGGAAAAATTTTAAAAGTCACTAAATCGTTTTTAGTATCGCTTCCGCTGCGTTTACCACTTTTATTTATTATTTTTCCCTACAATTGGTATCAGAGCCTAGGTTGAACCCTTTTAATTAATTAACGTATATATACGTGGATCTATTTCTTTTTATTGTGATTATGCATGTTTAGAAAGAGATGGCACTCTAGGTATTCAAATATATAATTACATGTGATGTATGGATTTATATATGTTTTATGTGGTTTGTTATTGCTCGATTTTGGCCCTAGATTTTCAATGTAATTTTTGTTTCGGAGTTGTAACAAGAAGGGTGGTCTATTATCGCCATAATTCCTTCTTGGTAGATTGCTAGGTTTTATTTTATTTTTTTTATATGTGCAGTATTTTTTTAGGGTTACTGCAGTTTTTTTTATTTTTTTTAGTATGTGCAGTTTTTTGTTTGTAAAATACTGCAGTGAATAAAAAAAAAAAAATTAATACTGCAGTATTTATTATATATATACTGCCGTAATATGTTTAGGTCTTGAAGATTCGAAGACACGAAGCAAAACGAAGCAACCGGAACCATGAACGAGCACCGTGCACACCCTAGGAGTGGATTGGGCTGCGCATGGCAAGCCCAAGCTTGGTGGGCTGCGCACGGCAGCCCTGGAGTCCTCATGGGCTGCACACGGCAGCCCCTTAGTGGGGTTGTGAGTTGTGCTCGCCCGTGGGTTGGGCCGAAGGATGAGCGTATGGTTGATGGGCCACCTGAAGATCTTGTATTCCTGACAAATTGTAATTTACTTGTTTTTCTAGGATGGGCCAAAGTTGTTGCTATTTAATTTATGCTTAAATATTACAATATTTGTTATTGTATGATAACATGACATATAGAATAGGAGTGCCACGCATTTATCTTTTTTTGGTATGAACATGCATTGAATGATTTAGGTATCTAAATTGGCATCTAGATAACTCGGTAAATCATTCTATGGGATTTAATCACACGCCTTAAATAATTGAGTGGGAGAAGGTGTTTTGGTAACACCTATGGCCTCCAAGGTTAGTTGAGCTTTATTATTTATTGGTAATCCCCCCAAGGGGCGTCCATGAATGGAATTTAGCAACATACTTCCTTACAAGGATAGACTAGACAATGGACTCAAACGAGATCTACTCCCCAAGGAGGGATTTTCGTGAGAGAAAATTGAGGGTCGATATCTTGGTAACACACTCAATGTAATTTTATTGATATCCTCCCAAGAGTTCTTGTTAATAAAATTGCAGGGCTAAAATTGAAAACGCTGGTTGTTATGTTAACAATTAGGTGAGACCTAGTCTAACTAGTAAATGGTGCGAACTCCCAAAGGATGCGTAGATAGAAGTGGTAGTTTAATTCAAAAATTCTTGCCTCATCACTGTCCAATGAAGTAATCATTAAATCTTCCCTTTCAATATCCGAAAGATGTCATGGGATAATTTCACGATTATTTCAACGAGTTGATAAATTATCATGGTAACTGATTCAACAGCTATTTCACTCCCACTGGTATGAAAGATCCATGCAGATTTCTATTCCTACTAGGATGTAGACTTCCACTTCCACTAGGGAAGGAGGATCCATGTAATTCCACTCCTACTAGGAATGGAGGATCAAGTTAGATTTTGATTTACCACCACTTGTGTATTAACACAGATCATCCAATTCCTAAATAAGATATCTATATTAAACTCGCTTCTACTAAGAAATTCATTATCTAATAATGACATCTTGTGATTCTAATTCGGTCACACTTCTATCTAATTGTACACCATCCTTTATTTAATCCTTTGCAATGCACAAAGTATCAAACAAAGATACAATTCTTTTCTTAAATCCAATTTCTCATTTCTATGAGTTGGATAATAAACATAACCTACATACCCCCAGGGTTGTAGATTATTTAGACCAGGCTAACTACCTGTCCAAAATTCATAAGGTGTGGAAGTGTCTGATCTAGTGGAACATGACTCAGTAGGCAGCAATCAATTAAGCTATTTTCTAGTAAAATACTAAAAATTTACTTGCGTCTTCACAAACTTAACCATTTCCAATAACATTTTATTCCTTCTTTCTGCTACACTATTTTGCTATGGAGTCCTAGGAATAAATAAATATCTTTTCATACCTTTCTTGCTAAACAATTCCTTGAACCAATCAGAAAGATATTTACGTACTCGATTTACTCTTTAAACTCAAAAGTTTATTATCTAATTTGATTATCAACCATACAATCTATTGCAATCCAATGCTTTCGATTCATGGCAGATCAAATAAACATGACCGAGAGGTCTAAAGATATCCATGAATGTAACTAGATATGAATTTTCATGTCTAGCCTTTACACTCATTCAATCACAAATGTGTTAATGAATTAGTTGCAATGGAATTCTTGATCTAGTTCCTTACTAAATGGTTTTCTAGTTGTTTTTCTTACTATATAATTTGAATGACTTTTTAGATAAATGAGTCCAATTAGTCCTCTCTGACTGATATACTCATTCTATCTAGTCTAACAAGACTTATTCAACATGCCAAAATATCGATATCATCACCATTGCAATGATTGAAAAACAAACAAAATTATAACCGGCCAAACTGACGTATAATACTATAAAACCATTGAACAACTATCGAGTACCATATGAATATAATTTACTAAAATATTATTCATCTAACCATCATGATTATTAACGATAACCCGAATCAATGAGGAGAACTGCGGACACTAAAACCCAGTTAGATCTCAAGTGTATATTAGAACATCATGGAGTACATATTTAAGCTACCATGCAAACCCAGTTTGTAGGTATTTAACTCCAAAATTGTTCAAACACATATACATTTTGTTTCTAATAATCTAACTTTACTCAACGTATGCTTTATAGTTTCTTATTGGATGGTATATCTTCACTTATCCACCGTCCACAAAGAATGAGATTTAGAAGGAAAATACCCAGCCATAAACTTTAGCATAACTTAAGAAATTCTTGAGTTTTGGGTTTTACGCTTTTTGACTCAATGTATTCACGAGCGAAGAAGACCCAGCTTGTTACAATTGTAACAAATCATTTTAGTTTTGTCCTTCCTCAATTCGTTATCCCTTAACTTCTTGCATATTTCAATCTAAGATTAAGTGGCTATGACTAGATTCTCTTCTCCTTTTGGAAATATCTATTGCCACTAATATGCTCATAACTAAAAGTATTGTACAAGTTGGAATTTTTTATATAAAATTGGCTAGAAGACTAAGCTGCCTCTTTAAGCGCTCATCTTCTACTACCGAAATGATGCGATCAATACGTGTCAGATTAATTTTATATATTCCAACTATCATACGAGATCAACTCGTTTAGTCGGTGTATCATGTTTTACATCCTTATTGGAGGTTGCCACTAATTTTTGGCACTTCTTATAAGTACTCAAAACTTGATACCGTACCAACTAAAATTTTAGTACTCGAAATACTACTAAAATTTCCCTTCAAGCCAAAATCTAAAAGGTAAACCACTTTACTTAAATCCTATTGTACTTGTAAAACATACATGTGAGGCTTCTATTTAAGATACTCTGCAACTGTGAGTAATTTAACTTCTAGCTTGCCAAGCCTCCACATCTTGTATGTCAAGCAAATAAGTACTATGCAAAGGTTCAATCATGATTCATGTTTTAGTCTCAAGAGGTTCTTACTCTTAAAATATACTAAATCTGATTGTATCTATTCCCTAGATTACACGATTTAGTTTATCACTTTCAAATTCGCCATAATATTATAGATATATAATCTATATGTTATGCTAATCTATGTAGAGACATACAATCTACTATGCAAGCATATTAACTTCCAAAAAATACACACATTTAATTTTGTTGCAAACATAAACCAAAAAAATGATAAAATAATTTAAGGTACATAATCGAAAAGGTCGTCAAGCTTCTAATCATCTTCCGTTTCCAAAAATTTAATTATCATAAATTCAATACTTTGTGCAAAATTCTAATTATAATATTGTACTCAACAATTTAGAATTTCCAAAAATAGGTGATCATAAATAATAGAAGAATACAATGCACAAGTCACTAGAAACATTTTATGGGGTCAAACCGATTCTTACTACAAAGTAAATAAACCCAAAATATAAATTATTAATGTTTTCTACAATACAGGGCTTTGCATGCTATTCATTCTTACTTCTCACATTCATATCGATCACCACTGAGAAAGACTCTCTAAGTCTTCATAACTCATTTAACCATCATTTTCTCGAATATTGGTCATCTATTGTGTGTGTAATAACTCATGTGCCTAGCACTATGAATATTCATTGTGAATGCAGTAGATCGCCTCACATTCCCAAGAATGTGGCAGTCTTCTACGATTTCTAGTTCACACGCTATTTGACCAAAATACATTGTGGTACCTTAGTCTAACTTTTGCAACTTTATAGATCTATTAACTCGTCAAGAAATTTCATTAAAAGATTATCCACTGCATCTCTCCACATAAAAAACACGAGTCCAAATTGACTATGGCTATATGTCTTTAATAAGATTCATGAAATCTTCTCCGTTAAGACATATCAGAAAAGTCACAAAGAAATTTTTGTCTTTTAATAACCTTGTACATTTCCAATGTACATTCTAATGAAATTTCATATTCCCGATTGCATAATTAATTGGATGAGAATTGTAATCGAAGGTATTTCAATATATATATAGCTCTCACTGAAGCTAAATTTCAGTAATAAAAATTCTTATAAGAAAATTCCATGACCTTTAGAAAATGGTGACAAATTCCTGTTTGAAAATTTCACGATGGCCGAAAATGCCACTGGAAGCCATCATTGGAATCCGAACTGGAAACTATCACCAAAATCAGCACTAGAATCGTGCCAAAAAAACGTTACCAAAAAACGCATAGGAAAACGGTCATAGGAATCCGTGTTGGAAACCTTCACCAAAAAATCATACTGTTACCGAAAACTAGACTGAAAACCATCACCGAAAATCGTGCCCAAATCGTAACCAGAAACCTTACTAGAAACCATCACCGGAATCCGTCCTGGAAACCGTCATCGGAAGTCACGATAGAAATCATCATTGAATTTCAAAAGCATTCAGGCATTCAAAAAAAAAAAATCCTAATCATGGCATTTCTACCGGAATACAATCCCAACTAGGCTCTGATACAAATGAAAGAATATTCTATATGAAAAAAAATAAACATAAACGAAATTCGGATCATTACTGTTCACCATACGGAATCCAAATCTCTAAAACGGAAACGAATTGAACACCTAGGATTGTATCACCGGTCTGAGGACAATCACGGAATCGAAAAGTTCTTTTAGCCACAATGCATATACCCACACTCTAATTGAAGATGAGAAAAAATTCTACAGATTTTCTCCACATCTATTTCTTGCGTTTCTCTTTGTTTTGTGTTTTTCACAATCACTTGCACACAAGCACATATGCATGCACACACTCTCTGTGTTTGTTGTGTTTGTTGTATTGCACATATACATCTCTCTGTTTCATGCTCCAGCTGTTTCATGTTCCAGACAACACCCTCTATTGCCTCTTGCATATTGCACACACACATAGAGTTGCCAGACATCCCATTTTCCAAACAAAATACACGTTATGTGTATATATTTGTAAACCGTTGAAAAACAATTTTCTTGCATGATAACTGTCCATGCGGTAATAACAATGTATGGGCTTGGGCATGGGCTTGGTGTACATGGATTTTGGGCTATCCATGTATTGCTTATCTTGGTCCACTTGGGAGTATAATGGATATCCAACCCATACCCAAATATACTAATAAATAATTTTATTGATTTCTAGAGACTGCCAGCGATCTATATAGTTGTTTTATTAATTACTAGTCACTATCGAAACCATGTGTATGACTCATAAAGTTTCCTTGGTTTGTAAAGATGCATGTTTGTACATAGCTGGTCGATTTCAATTGAGCTGTCCTCTTATAATAATCGTTCGTACCAACAACAACAAAAAATGGCATGGATGCGAGTAATATTCTGACAAACTCAAAATATCTCACATGGGCATTATTTGTTTTTAGGCTGACATATGCAGTCTCATGAATATATTCCGACTGTCAAGCAAAAGCAATTATTTTTTAAGAGATCTTCGTAATATGAATGAATTTTAGAGCATCTCCTATATATGAGTGGGTTATGAAAAAAAGAGATGTCATATTAAATAATAGACAATTTATTAAAAAAATATATATTCAATGCAGATATGTATATATTCAACCTCATGCTAATGTGGTAAAAAAAATATTAAACATTGTCAACATGAACGTCTAATTTCAGATATTCTGTTCCATAGCTATTTTGTCAGTTGACTAATTAAGCATTTAAAACTAAAATTAATTTTTTAACAATTTTTAGTAATGAAATAAAATAAAAAGGAAAAAAAAAATTGAACACTTCATTAAAAATAAATGTGTTTTAGAACGAAGTATTGAAGACCAAATTTTTAGTTGATTGTCTAATAAGTCTGTCTTTATGCCTCAAAGGAAACCAGTCTCTTAACATTGTTGTAATTATGTCAACAATTTTAGGTATGTAAACCACTTTTTCATTGGAGATACTCTTATTAATAATAGAGAATAAAAATGTAAACAGTCGAACAATAAGAGACATAATAAATCACTATCCAATAAATTTTGGCATAATTTATGTGAATTAATGGTGATGAACTTTTTTCTTTTTTTTGAAATATTACATAAATTTGGGGACTTTTTTTTTTTTTTTGGAGGGGAGGACTCAAATCCATGACCTCGTGACATATTAATGGTGATGATTTACTGGTGTAAAACTTTGACTATTCATTTAATTTATAGTGGCAACAATTATTTTTAAGATTCAAATTAAATTTATAATAAAATTTACTCTTACTTAGTTTTCATTATGTAATCTATTAACTATCGTAAAAACTAGCACCGCTCTGATACCAGTTGTTGCAGAAAATCTGTGAACACAATCATGTTGGTGTGAAAATTGTCAAGACACAAAATAATTAGACAAAATCAAAGCAAAGCGAAACAAGAGAAATTTACGTGGTTCAGCGTAAAGCCTACGTCTGTGGGCGGAGATGAAAAGAAACTCACAATGACCAACATAGATTACAAAAGAGTGTCTTAGAATCACTCACAAAACCTAAAACCCTATTACACTCAAAGAACTCTCTAACGGTTCAAAAGAGACTTTTTTCCTAAAAGATCCTATAACTATATATTTATAATATGGGTAGAGACAAAATAAAAATCTATATCAAATAAGGTCACTAACTAATTTAAGCCACATATTAACAATTCTCCACATTTGCATAAATTCGTACCAAGGTCTACGGAGTAGAAATTCAATATGTCATCTCCTCGAACAAACCTCTTATGGTAACCCACAAATTGAAAAAACAAATCAAGTCCAAGCAGTTCCTGAACTTGAGCACAAGAATAGGCTTGGTCAACTTATCAACTGGTTTTCTATTGTAGCAATTTTCTTGACTATAATTAATATATATTTAATATATATATATATATATATATATATAAATCCATTTGTCAGTTGACACATTTGAAATAGAAGCTGAGATATAGATTTGCAATATTTAGCATTACTTTAAAAATAATATAGACTAAAATTTATGGTTATTTATTCAAGATTCAATAATAGTGTTTGTTTAATCAACATATTTTAATTATATAAATCAACACATTTTTTTAAAAATAAATAAATAACATGATTAGCAACAAATATATAAATAAATAAATAACATTTCAAAAGTATGTTATGGTATAGAGTGACATAAGTAATTTTAAGAGATAAACTTTTTTATTTTTAAGGATATAATAAAATCTGTTAAAATATAATTGAGAAAATGTAATTTTGATATATAAGAAGTAAGAATTACAATTGTTAAAACAAAATCTATATATTTTGATTTATATTTGAGATATAAATAAAGAAATAATATATTTAGAATCAAAGATAATCTCTATGTGATTAAGAGAAAAATATTAATAATGTATTATATAAAAGATTTAGAAAATCTAAAAATGAAATAGGGAAAAAACATAAAAATATAAAAGTTTAGGATGCTACTAAAATTAAGAAAAAGGTAAATTTATAAAACTTTAAAACTTCAAGGGGTAGTGGCCCCCGCTAATCCTAAGGTGGCTCTCTGCCTGGGCGAGTGTATCACAAGCACTTGGTTTACAACATCGGTTTTATCCGATGATGATCGAATCTAGAAGATTTGAGCATGCTAAGTTAGCTTTATGGTGTCAGTTTTTTAGATTCTCGATGGATCGATGTAAATTTAATGGAGATGGTTCGACTACTGCTTCAATTTTTGCTTCGATTTTCTCTCCGCACAGTGCCAAATTTAAAACGGACACTTGAGTTGTAATCACTAGTCTCTGAGGATTATTTCCAAGAAAACAGTGTCGGTCAACTAGCCGACGGCAGTTGTATGTAGGGTTACACATTGGGGAAATGGGGATGGATATAGGTCCTCCCATTCCCATCCTCATCCTCATCCTCATCCTCATCCTCATCCTCATCCCCATTTTTCAGACCCTTTCCCATCCCTTCCCATTTTTTCATTTGGAGAAAATGGGGATGGAGAATTTTGGAGGAGGTACCTCCATCCCCAATCCCAGTTCCCCATTTTTCTCCTTTTTTTTTTTCCCGTTTCATCCGGTTCCCCCGTTTTCCTATTTCCCCGTTTGACTAAAAATTACAAATTAAAAAAATTAAAAAAAAATAAAAATAAAAATTTCATTACAAATACAAAATAAAATCCATTAGTGCATTACAAATATAAAAGAAAATCCATTACAAAATGAAGTATTCCAATAATCCATTAGTGTAAATGAGGTTTATATAGTTAGGTTTAAAATATATATATATATATATATATAATAGATATATAAGTATATTTATAATGTTTTGGGAGAAATGGGGAAATGGGGATAGGGAGACCTCCCCCCATCCCCATTTCAATATATTAGTGGGGAAAATGAGGAAATGAGGATTGGGCAGGGTCTCCTCATCCCCATTCCCATTCAATTTGGGGATGATTTTCATCCCCATGCCCACCCACTTCCCTATTTCCCCCCAAAAAAAATTTCCTAAATGGGGATGGGGATTCGGAGAAAAAATTCCAACCCTAGTTGTATGGTATAAAATAAGGGTGTGGTTCGATCTTTCAGTAGATTTTCATGTCATTTTCTTGTTCTTTTCGCAAAGTGCCTTTAGGATTTATTGTAGATCCGATGACTCTACTCACAATGGTGTGGGAAATGCACCTTCCCGCACCGTGGCGATCTACTACCTATGTTTTTTATTTTTTTTTATTTTTTTTTATTTATTTATTAATAAAATTGTATTGAAAAACGATCATATGCTGAAAAACGCTTAGACAGTATCCATATATAAAAAAAGATAAAAGAAAAGTAAAAAGAGACAAAAAGCAACAAAGCACAAAGAACCAAAGGGAAAACAACCCCAAACAAAAAGAGGCATGTAGGCCACACAAAAAATAAAAAGAAAACATCAAGACAACGAAAAGACTCCCGACCCATGCAGTCGTTACAAACTAAATTAGAATAGAACGGCGGGGCAAAGAACCAACAAGAATCACCCTGAAGCTCCAAAGCATGCTTAGAAAGTGTATCTGCAACCTGATTCCCCTCCCTGAAAATATGGGAAACCTGAAAATCCATCAACGAGATCTGGAAAATGTAGCGCTGCCAGGCTTGACGAACCCTCCAAGGAACCATCTCAAAACGAGAAGAAAGAAGTTGAACCACATAAGAATAATCGCTCTCAAGCCAAAGACAATGGCACCCATACTTCCATGCAAAATTAATGGCCAAAGAGGCCGCCAGAAGCTCAGCCTCAAACGCAAAAACCTGACCAAGAGGAATAGCAAAGCAACCCTTCACAAAGGCTCTGCAGTTTCAAAAGATACCACAACAACCACCAAACCCAGAGAGCCCATAGTAGCGCCATCTGTATTCACTTTGATCTAACTAAGAGCTAGAGGTGACCGAAATCACACTCTTGATCACCGAGGCTTTATAAGGGAGACCTTGAAAATTGAAACGACGAAGAATCAAAAGGTCGTCCATACAATTATACATACAACCAATATCTAGGCGATTAGCCTTTGAAACTGCACACCAAACCAAAGAAAGGATGGATCTAAAGTCCACCGACTTCCCTTCAAAGATCAATTGATTATGGGCAGTCCACAACCCTATATCACTGCATGGATAGCCTGCAAGAAAAAGGATTGCCAAATTTCGGTAGAGACACGACGATGGAAAGTTGAGAAAACCGCCAAGGGACAATAAAGAAAAAGGTGATCCACAAATTCACTCCTAACCCCAGAAATACTGTAACGAGAAGCCAACTGGAACCCACATCTGCAAAGATGATCCTCAGTAGGAAGGCTGTTCAACAAAAGAAGCCTGGTCAAAGCTGAGCGAGAGGGGGGGATAAAACGGGACCAAACATCTCTCCAACAAACAACCTGAGGAATATCACAGAGAAACTGGGAATAAGCAGTCTTGCAAGAAACACAACCATCATAAGAATTAGCCTAAACCAGAGAATCCATAATAGGAGAAATCACAATCTGATCAATCCGAAAACATAAATCCGGGAGCACGCTCAGAAACAATCGTCCAGCACCTATCTACCCTCATGAATAAAATCTGAGACCTTTCCTCAAAGTGGATTAGCTAAATAATCTGGAATCCCTAAAAGCTCCAAAATGGGGACCTCCAACCAATTATCCCGCCAAAAGTCCCGTTGAGAGTTCTCGTCAATCAGCCAGATACCTTCCTTAAGAAGGGAACTATAATTTGCCCAAAGAGAAAATCAAATTGAGGAGGTGACATACCCTCCATGAGGCTTCTGCAAATGCCTGAGATACCTCTTCCACAGAAATGAGAAAGCAAAACCATAAGAGGTTATAAACTTCCCAGTAAATTTTCGCAAAAACGAGTCATTTAGCAACCCAAAATCTT
Organism: Acer negundo; assembly: GCA_035582765.1. Classification (NCBI taxonomy): domain Eukaryota; kingdom Viridiplantae; phylum Streptophyta; class Magnoliopsida; order Sapindales; family Sapindaceae; genus Acer; species Acer negundo. The sequence continues at coordinate 20,936,941 of CM069234.1, forward strand.
TCTGACCAAAACCACCCTATGAGTAAGGCCTACAACAATGATTCTATGCGACCCGAACCAACTTAGTCTCCTCATAGGAACCAGTCCATAAAAAGTTCCTCAACTTGCAGTTAATCAGTAACAGCAAAAAAAAGGCCACTTGTAAATCATGAAAGATTGTACAAATGAACCAGTGATGACCGACTTAATCAAAGTAGCACGACCAGCCAGAGAGAGGAACTTGCTTTTCCATTTAGCGAATTTAGACAAGATCTTATCCGCAATAGGTCTTAACACTGCCTTTTGAGGCTAACCCCGAAACAAAGGGACTCCCAAAAAAGAAAATAGAGGTTGCCCAATCTGTATACCGACTAGAGACTGCAAACTACCAACCCTAGAGGGGGAGACAGAAGATCCGAAATAAATCGAAGACTTACCTCAGTTAACCAACTAGCCTGAAATATCACCATAATCCCTAAAAGCATCAATGATATGCTTCAGATTATTTTGAGTACCTCTGCAAAAGATCAAAACATCATCTGCATATAGCAAATGAGTTGGAGCCAAAAAACCCCTTGGGGAAGAAATTGACAGAATCTGAGAAGAACCCACTAACCTCATTAATAATATACTCAAGAAGTTTTCTGCAATACCAAACATAAGCGGAGAGAGTGGATCTCCCTGATGAATCCCTCTAGAGCAACAGAAATACCTCTCTGGGACTCCATTAAATAGAACTGAAAGCCTAGTCGAACGAAGAATGTCGTCTATCCAATCCACATAAACAGAAGAAAACCCAAAAGCCTGAAGCATTCTGTAAAGGAAAAACTTATCCTAGGTGTTAAAAGCCTTGCGGATATCAATCTTCATGGATAAGTTACCCCCATAGCACTTCTTCTGCAACACATTCACACAGTCAGAAGCCAAAGCAATACAATCTTCAATATGCCGGTCTTGAATGAAGCTGAACCGCTAAAGAGAAATAATCTTAGTGGCAACCCGAGCTAAAAACAGAAAGTTACTAAGAACAATTTGTCGAAACTAATCAATCGAAATCGAGTCTCTCAGTTTCGGAAGAAGAACAATGAAGCTGGAATTGAGACCTGGGAAAATAATTCCAGTGATGAAAAAACCATGAACAGCGAGGATCACATCACTACCTACATCATCCCAAGATCTTTGATTAAAACTACTAGAAAACCCATCTGGCCTAGGGGCAGAAGCAGCATCCATAGCAAAGACCGCAACGTGAATATCATCTGTAGATGGAACGCTAGTCAAGAAAGCGTTCTCTGCGGTAGTTACCAAGGAAAGAATCACATTATCTACAATAGATAAATCTCTCCTAACTTGAGAAACATCCGAGGAAAAGAGGCTAGAATAATAACTAATGATATGATCCCTGATGGTAGGCTGATTCGTCGAGAGAACCCCATTAATCGAAAAGGCTGATATAGTGTTACGATACTGCCTACGTTTGATAGAGGTATGAAGGAAAGATATGTTCTGATCCCCATCACGAAGCTACCTCACTCTAGACCGGTCACGATAAAAGCACTTCTGTCTGCGTAATAACACATCAAGCTCAGAATGAACACTCGCCTCGGCCATTAAAAGATCAACTGAGAAACCCTGATTAGACAAATCCAGCTGAATATAATGAAGCTCAGCAGACTTCCTAGTAATGGCAGACTTAAGATCCCTAAAAACCTCTCCATTCCAAGACTTGAGAGCCTTCTTCAAGTTTCTTAGTTTATAGATAACAACCTGAGGAGGGCTAACCACAACAGAAGAGCTCCAAATCCTACGAACAATAGCTATAAAATCAAGATGATCTAACCACATGCTCTGGAACAGAAATGGTCAATGACTAGAAACCTCAAAATCTGATAACCGAACCAATAATGGATAGTGATCAGAACAAATATGGGGAAGAGCCACACATGAAATTTCCCGTCAATAAGAAATGTAACCATCTGAAACAAAAACACTATCTAATCGTCTCTTAACTCTAGTGCGGTTACTATGACCTCTAACCCAAGTGAATCGAGCACCTTGAGAACGAATGCCAACCAAATCACAATCATCAATCATCAACTTGAAATCCTCACAAAAACCACGGGCAGGAGAACGAGAACCCAAGGCCTCATGAGCATTTAGAACCGCATTAAAATCCCCAACAACCAACCAGGAAGAAGAAACCAAACTAACCATATCTAGAAAAGACTGCCAAAGAGACCTATGAACTACTACAGAAGTGCTCGTACAAACAAAAGTGTAACAGTGCACCCGAGAACCAATCGAGAGCGAAACAGTAAGATGCTGATCATGACAATGAACTATCTGAGCCTCAGGAAATGAAGCACAAGTGAAAACCCAAATAGTAGGAATCAACCCACCCCTATCGTTCATACCCACCAGGCGAAGACCGAGCGAAGACCAGAAACGTGAAGAGATAGAGGAAAAATCAACCATAGGCTCTGCAATACAAACCAAAGCAAGTTTATGTAAATGACATAACTCTCTAAGTAGCCGCCTCATAGGCTCACCCCGGATCCCACTACAGTTCCAAAAGAGAACATTAATCATCGAAAACCGTCGAAGGAGCCCAGCATCCAAACTTTAAAGAATCCAGCCTACGCTTAACCCTCAAAGCTCTATAAGCAATCTCAACATCAACTAACTCACCCCCCCTCCACCTGGGAAGCCCATGAAGAATCTGTAATGCGGTGAAGCTCGGCCTGAGAAGCTGACCACGGACCCGAGCACTGAATCTGCACCCTAGGATCCACAACTGAAGAACAAGAATAACCAGATCCATCTCGTAAACTACTCTGATCCACATTGACATTCGAAGCTGAAGACACAACTGCCTCCTCATATGATCGATTGCTTGAAACCACATAAACCCTAACGTGCCGACGAGCTGTATGACCCAGACGAGAAGATGACCTAGATAAAATGGTTGAGACCATAGGGCGAACCTGATTGACCACCGAAGAACCCTGAACAACAGTCCTCGAATAATGCACTACCCCTACCGCTGAACTGACAGAACTAATAGAAAGATAAACACCGAGGAATAAGAAACCAGAAACCATAACAGAATCAGTGACCCCGTCATCAAATCCTAAATCCTTGCTAATCTGTAATGCCTAGGAAATCATTGGAGGAACCGAACATGAAGCAACTTCCGAAATAGCTGAGATAGTAGATGAAGACGGATTTGAAGAAAGAACCAAACCCGAGATCAAATTAGACCCTACTGAAGTGTGGATAACCACTGAATCATGACCACTTACATCCTGGTGAATAGCTAAAAAAATATTGGATAATGGGACCTCCTCCTAAAGAGCAATAATAGGGCGATAAACTGATTTAGAGGAATGGGTCCGAATAGGTTGAAAACAATCATCCCTAAAAACTCTAGAATCCCTCGCTATATCCTGGGTCGATTTTGTAGAACTACTTAGAGAAACCTTAGAAGACTTATTTCAATGACAAGAACTAGGCAAATGACCTATAAAAGAGCAAGTGGAGCAAAACGTTGTGAGATTCTCATACTCAACAGCTATAAAAGAACTATGAAATTCATGCCTCACCAGCAATACTGAAGAAAGCAACACTGATGACACATCCACATCAACTAGAACTCTAGCATAATGACCAAAATCCCCATCACTAGTAGCCTTGTCCAACCGCAATGGCACCCTAATCCCTCTAGCCAAGTCAAAAATATTTTTTGGATGCTAGTATTCCCACGATAGATCAAAGAACCTAACCCAAACCTGAGCATTTGTGGACTTTTGTAGCGAAGCTTTAAAATCTAGGACCCAAGGCTGTAGGCGCAGAATACCTGGCTTTAGATGAACCGAACCGAACCGAACCCCCAAACATGATTCCTCTCAGTAAGAGACTTCAAAAGAATCTAATAATAACCTCTCCCTAGAGATATAAGACGGCAATCAGAATTTAGAATCCAATGCTTGCTAAGTCTTGCCTTAAGATCCACAAGCTTCCAAGGCCGCTCATCACTGGAAAGTACTACACTACCAATAAGAGCATTCCTACAAAACCAAGACGGGCCTGAAAAGCAATCAGATCCACCCGAACATAAACATACCCCCCTTCTTTGAGGGAACTGATGGCACCGGTAAAGTCTCAATAAAAGGAGATTTGAAGAGACCAGCAAAAGACTTACCACCCTGGACAATAGGCACTGAACTTTGAATGAGACCTGCAACTGAATTCGGAATAATCACCGAAACATCCCTCTCAGGATGTGGTGGAATCGACTCACCAACTAATGAACACACCCTACCAGATTCGAGAGGAACAACCCATGAAGAGGAATTCACTTCACTCACCGTACTCAGACCAACCTAACTAGTCGACGTTGAAGACACCGCTACCGGAGATGAAAGAGACAAAGCGGCCTCCATTCACATAGGATCCATATAGCTCGATATGGATGCAACTCAGTGCGAAAGAGGGCCAAAAACGTAAAACGGCGGTGTAACCTTAAAAGAAAAGTTAAACCAGTGCAAAAATTTGAAACTGACGTAAATCTATGAATAAAACTCGAAATCATGATATTCTTGATTCCATATTGCATGAAACTTTGTGATCTACAACTTTTATGTAGAACGGAAGATCAGAATCTGACCGAAAGATGCTCAAAATTACAAAACAGCACCGAAACCTATCCCTAGAGAAACATACCAGAACAAAAAACTTGAAATAGACGTAACTCAGTGACATGAACCTCAAATCACAAAGTTCTTAATTCTAGGTTGCATAAAAAATCACGATATACAATATTGAAGAATGACAAAATAACTGCATCTTACCGGAAGTGGGCCAAAAAGCAAAACGGCGGAGTAACCTTAAAATAAAAGACAAACATGTGCATAAACTTGAAACCAATGTAACTCTGTGTAAACAACTCCAAATCACTAGATTCTTGATACCGAGTTGCATGAAATTTCACGATCTACAACTTTAATCAAGACCATAAGATCAAAATCTGACCGAAAGATGCTCATAATCACAAAACGGCACCGAAACCCTAAAACCTAAGCACCCAGCCATGCGGAACTCGCAATGGTAATTTATATATGTAGATTAATTGCTAGTTCTTTCTACACTCATTCTGGCGATCTGCTGCTCTAGAACGGCCACTTCCCTGCTAAAATTTTCCTCCTGATCTCCTGGTTCTTAATAGGGCTCTAATACCAAATGTAGGAAAAATAATTTTCCCAAACTATTTGTAATCTTGTTTTTTGTTCTAATCAATAGTTTATTGATTCTTAGTTTTGATTATTTCTTATGGTTGAATTAAATCAACTTGACAAGCATATTTCAATTCTCATTAGAATTGAGATAATCTATTGTGACCTGGACTAAGAAATCTAATTTGATTAACCTTACAATTTATTAACCTAATGAAACGACTTTTTTTAATTCCTAAGGCATATACTACTTAGACTTCAATATCCCAAATTCCTTAAATAACAATAAAAAACTAAACTAAAATAAAAGAAAAAAACAATTTCAAGCTGGCGAGGAGAGGCGATATCCATGATTTGGATCTGGTTCCTCTTCTTACCTAATTTTTTTTCCTAACCTAGTACAGGATTTCGATACATGGCAATTAAAACATTGTTGGCTGAGAAATTTTTTTTTTTCTTTGCTAGGTAAATGATGTCGCTCTTCCCTAACAAAATACAAAACTCCTAGAAACAATAAAAACTCCAAATACAAACTCAATCATACTTTGCCCCATTTTCCTATGTCGCCATTTTTGATATACACTTAGAGAATTTAACAAGTAGATTGTTTTAACAAATGAAAGTAGATTCAATTTGGCAAGAGTTAAAACAATACAAGTTAAAGTATGTAAAGAAACTAAAAGTACTCAAATCAACACAAGATATTTTTATGTGGTAAAACATCAAATTGAGGAAACATCTACTGGTTGATACCACAACCACCAAAAAACCGTATTCCACTATGACGATTAAAAGATACACAATCAAAAAGCAATCAACACATGATCTACTCACTAAGATAACACTCATATTCTACCCTCGGGCCTAGTGAACCACTTTGCTTACTTCCTACCCAAGAAGTGGCTATCACACCTCTCAGAAGTAACTTCTTATCCAAGACGTTCACTGATGATGCCTATTTCTACACTTGGTGTAGCCCTGTTTCCTATCTTTTTGCATTCATTTTTCTGGTAAAACCAAGTATTTAACGCTTAAAATAAGTTTGTGCAGGTTTCTTACCTTCCAAGGTCATTTTGCCAAAGAAAGAAGAAGTTTGGGGCAAATATGAAATTCTTGGAGAATTAGATGGCACAACCGTTGTACACCCGTCCTTCGTACAACGAGTGAACATCAGTTTTACTCCAGAGGATCACCTCTTCTTACTCATCTCCAAATGACTCTACGAACAACAGTTTTTTACTCCCCTTGATGTCGCCCTATTGTCGCCATGAACCAAACCGCGAACCATCTCTATTAGAATATGATTGATGGGGAAAATTATGGAAAGACCCCCTAGAGGGGACAAAATGGCAATTTGACAAGTCCATGGGTATTTTGGTAATTGACCATTCGTGACCAAATTTGAAAACTCTATAAGTACATCAGTATTTTCCCCTTTTGGACAACTCTTGGAAATCAAGAAACCTCCCTCTTCCAGCATTTCTAATCCCACCATTTCTCTTCCATCCCAAACTTAACATCTAGATTACTTTCCCCCAATCATTCCTTTCTTCCCATTTTCTCCACATATCTCCTTAGTCACTTCCCATTTGACTGCACCTATCTAGACACATTCTCACCATCCACTCTTTGCATAAGGAGCATCAAAGGCAACGGAAGGATCAAGATCTACAAAAGGAGGCCCAAGGGTGATTTCCTAATATTTTACTTGCCTTCCCTTTGATTGTAATATGCGTAACTAAACCCCCTTTCTAGGGGATTGATGTGAGAACATTTGGATTGGGCTTTGCTTAGGCATTATATATATTTTAATCTCTATTTGTGTTCTATTCAATTTATAATTAGATTCTATTCATTATATAATTGACATGTATACCCACTAGTTGATTATAGTCTTGTTTAAGATTATTGGTTATATAATCTTGATTGGATTGACACCCTTGATGGATTGAGAACATAGTGAGTAGGATAGATTGTTGGAGGGTATATCAACCGTGATAATCTAAAAATTTAATTGTAACAAACCGATTACGCCGTGACCCCCTCTCCTTAATCGGTTAGGCATTGCGGTGGGAAGTTGTTTAGAGTTCATATTGATGGTCTAAACATATTCAAGAATACAATTGGTTAACATTTGTGAGGTTGGTTCACTAAATTAGTTTGAGAAGCATTTCCTATAATCCACTTGTGATCCCATTAATTCCCTAGCAATTATCTTAATTGTTTATTCCATATATATCTTATCTAGATTTGTTGAGCATTCTATTCTTTTAGTTTTATTAGTTTTATTCGGTTTATTTAACATGTATATTTGATGGCTTGACAAACCCTTAAACCATCCATTTCTTATGATTTACTTTATTGCATTTAGGAATTGTTAATTTATTCAACTAATTACTCTAATTCCCTGTGGAACAAATCCTAACTTACCACTTTACTAAATTTTACATCTAAGTGACTATTTAAGAAGTGAAAATTGGTTTTCAAAACGCACACATTTAAAACATATTTTGTTGAGTACAAATGATGCTCATCAAAATTGGCGCTGCTGCTAGGGAATTAAAGCGATAGTTGAATCAGTTAACTTTTCTTAGTAGTGGTTAATTTTTAGTTTCTTAGTTGTTTTTAGCCTTTTAGTTCCTTTTTATTTCTTTGGTTGTTTTTGTTTCTTTTTGTTTTAGGATTCTATGGATTTCTTCACGGATTATCAAAGGTCAAGCTACGATACTCATAGGAATAGCTTCAATACAGATTGGTGGACTAACCAAGATTCCTTCTTATCATACAAATCAAACGCCATCAATGATGAGAGAAAGAATTTCATAGAGAATCATTTTCGGGAGATTGAGAACATCTAAGCTTCTGAACAAGAAACCATAGAGTTATTCCAATCCGCACAACAAGCACATGAGAAGAAGATAACCAACCATGTGTTACCTAGCCGGCTGGACCAATCAATAGAGTCAGATTCCTAAGCAAGGGAGGACAAGGAGCCGTGTACATGCTTTTGTACAAGTATTTGAGAAGAGTATGGAAATGGAGGAAGAACCGCTAAGGAACCAAGAGCGAAACACGAAATTGGAAGATACATTGTCTTTGCTTCAAGAGATGTTAGCGAAAATCTCCCAAGAGAAGGAAGAAGTGAGCGAAGAATTGGAGAGAAAGTTACAACTCGTGATGAAAGAGTTGGAAGATAAGGAGGCCTTGTGAAAGGTGAAAGTGGAAGAGCTTGAAATGCAAAACAAGAAGCTCAGTCTTGAAGTAAACATGCTTAGAGAGGAGAATGGTACCTTTCGGAGAAAGGTAGGAGATGTCTCCAACAAGAACAAGGAGTTGGAAATACATGTTGGGAGACTTGAAGTTGAGACGAATTCCACATCAAAGGAATTCGAAGACCTTGCAAAGCTATGAGAAGAATTTGAAGAAGAATATGCAAGGAAGACAAGGAAGTTGCGTATGGAAGTGGACCAAAAAGCAAAAGCTTTGGAAGAAATGAAGAAAGTACTTGGTAGGATGGATGAAGCCCTCAAGGCAGCCAAGGTCAAAGAATGTGACTACATAGTCAATCTAGACAAGGTGGAGAAGGAGGTCAAAGCACTACAAATGAGACAACACTATGGACCTCATAGTCACCTACCAAGATGGAGTTTTCTTAACCATCCTCCTACTTGCTATTTTTGCTTGCAAAAAGGGCACTTTAAAGCTCATTGTTTAAATTCCATAAGAACAAAAAAATGAGAGAGTCTAGGAAAAAGAAAAATACAACTAGAGTTAGGAAAATTTGGATGAAAAAAGACTTGGCTAACCAAGTTAGACCCAAGGGAAAAGAATAGGGAAAATCAACTCAACTTGTTTGGGTTGTGAAAAAGAATCAATTTCCAAACTTGGTAAAACCTCCTTTAGTTGATGTCACCCCTAGCACAAGTACATAATTTAGAGAAAAAAAAAATTATTTTATTTTTATGCTTTATTTGTTTACTTATTTCTTTTGAATAAATGGTGTTCCAAGCTCTTGTTGGCAATTGCATGCATTGAGTATATTTTTATTTGCCAAAACTTTCTAATGTGCTTTGTGCTTATGTAGATTTTCTATTGCTTCTTGAGGAAGTGTGTTGTGTTGCTTGTGCGATAAAAACAAGATTTCTTTATCTCTTGGGATGGAAACAAAGACAACTTTCGAGTCTTGCAGGGACGAGCAATCCAAGAGTGCTCATAAAACAAGCAAGAGTCTTATCCTTTTTAGGAAAGCAACATTTTGGAGTTTGAAGTGCGGGAGCACCATGCCACATCTTGCCTAGATGTTAAATAGTGCTCTTGGTGGGAGGCAACCCACCTAGGTACAATTTCTTTCCTTGCTTAGTTTTAATTTGTTTAATTTCTTTATTTTATTTTTGCTTAGAATAAGGGTGTGAGATGATTGAGATAGTGGATCTTGGACTTTGATGACATATCATTTTATATCCTTGGATTAGGGATGATAATTATGTTTGAACTTCATTTTCATATCTATTGTGATGAATATGTGCTTAGTGTAATTAATGTAACACTTGATTCTATTCTAGGGAAATTTTTTAAAATGGACATTGATGTTGTTTTGACTCTTTGATTGTGGATGTATGTTTTTTTTTTTTGGGTAAATAAATAGTATCATAGAAAAAAGGAAAGAATGTAAAAATACAAGGGGCATATCCCAGGAACCAAAGAAACCAGAGCACAAAGGCCCAAAACAAGCTCAAAAACAAGAACTAAACAAAGGCTTTAACAAAGCAAAAACCCAAAATAAAGAGCAAACAAACAGCCAACAACACAATGATCATCTAGAGGTGACATTCCAATTCATAGCAATCAGAGGCAAATCCTTCAAATTGATAGAACAAAGCCGGCTAGGAATAGTGTCAATAATAGTCCGGGCAACCTTAGCATTAGGCCTTCTAGAGCTTTTAAAAATACAACAATTTTGTTCTCTCCAAATAAAATGGACAGTCACTGTAAGACAAAGCTTTTTAGTCATAGTGGAAGGAGAGTTCCCTTTCCAATTAATGGATATCTAATCAATTAAATCATTCTAGTTGAGACCAATCCAAGTACAACCACACTTGTTCAAGAGTTAAGTCCAAATGGCTTTGCTATACAAACACTCAAAGAAAAGGTGGGCATGAGTTTCGTTTTGAGAATTGCAAAGTACACACGTAGCAATAACTTGAGGATCGTAGCGCTGAACACGGTTCAAGTTAGAAAGCCTACCTTTAATAGCCAACCAAAGGATGAAGCCTATCCTCGGAATATTCTGAGGGAACCATATAATATTAAACCAGGGAAAAAGAAAGTGATGAGTTCTAAGAGGCTCTATAGCCGAAGTAGCAGAATAAATACCATTTGGAGAGGGGAGCCACCGAATAATACCATCCAAAATGGAGTTTTGATTGTAAGAAGGCATATCACTCTTAATTTCAGCAAGAACAATTGACATAGCAACAGGCCATCTCTAAATATCACCAAGGACAATGGTATTAACCTTAACATTGATAGGGAGACCAGAATCGTAGATAACTCGGGAACTCCATTTCAAACAAATGGGGCCATCAGGGTGCCAATTATCAAACATAAGGAAGTGTTCCAGCCACTACCAATAAAGGACGGACTAAAGGCCTAAGATGAAGTAGTTTTCTCCAGTTCCAAGAACAGGCATGAGAAGCTTTCACCTCCCACAAACTTGAACATTTGAGGTGGTCGGCATGGATCTAAGAAGTCTAAAGATTATTAGTTCCATAAACTAGATTCCAAATCTGCCTAATCATTAGCGCCTTATTCCATAAAAAGAGGTCATTGATTCCAAGACCACCCTCTTTCTTGGGAATACAAATATAGGACCAAGCAATTTTAGAACCTTTGCTGCTACCTTCAACCCCATTCCATAAAAAACTACGAAATTTCTACTCAATAACCTTTAGGATCTTTTTAGGAAGACAAAGATGACTAGCCCAAAACACTTGAATACTGGTTAAGACCGAGATAATAAGTTGAAGACAACCAGCATAAGAAAGGCATGTATGTTGCGCCATGTTTACTAGTTTATATGCCTCAAAGACATTTAGGACAATGTCTAATTTAGGTTTGGGGGTATGTGTGCAACACCGTCTCTTATTTGCAAATTGTGTGCAAATCTTTTGAGCTTAATTTTTTCAAAAATTTCAAAAATCTTGTGATAATGCAATGCTTGAGCATATTTTGCGTGTTGAGATTGTACCATTGTGTGTTCGAGTAAGGAATTGTGCATTTTAGCCTTGCTTAGTTTAGATTAATTTCATGCCATTTTGGGTTGCATTGAGCAAAGCACGCTAGTTCTTTTCTCTCGATGTTAGAGTGAATACTAAATTGTTCTTGAAGGTTAGGAATTAATAGTGGAGACTGCCTGTGAGGTTCACAAACACGGCCTTAAAAATCGTATTTTGAGGAAAAGTTTTCACTCTTTAAATACTCATTCAAACACACATGTTAATATTAATTAAATGTCTCATTCGCACTTAAATATTGTTTTCCATAGAACATATGGACTGCTTGTGGATGCCTTAATTGACTTTGTGGACAAACCTATAGAGATGATTTTAGGCAATGCATGTGAAAACCACTAAATTGGCCTAAATATTTCCAATCCCTCTAATGTGTCTGCTCCATTGCCCATTTGAAGCAAAACACAATTAAGCTTTTCATTCATGAACCACATCAACATAAACCGTATAGCCTAAACACTAGACTTACCTTGTACCAAATGGTTTGCTAAAGCTTAGGGGTTGAATGTAAGTTTTGAGTTGTAGAAATTGTAAGGCGTGCACCTAGGTAAGTATATATGTGCAAACACATTAAAAAGATGAATTGCAATGCTTGAAAAGAAAAGAAAAGAAAAGCAAGCAAAGAAAAGAAAACAAAAGCAAAGCAAAGAAAAGAAAAGAAAAAAAAAAGAAAAAAAAAAAGATGAATGAGGCACAAATTGCCTAGTTGAAATTAAATGAGCTACTCAATGAAAATTAAGAGTAGAAAATGCACATAGTAAATTGTAAGCCTGGACGCCAAAGTGTGGATTATGCAAGTTGTAATGAGCAAAATGTGCTAAACTTAGAATGTATGCCTTAGTGTGACCATTGGGTGTTTGCTATCAATATTTCCCATTTGTTGACTCACCATTCACCTTAGGCCCCATTACAACCAAATGAAAGACCTATTTGATCTTTAGGGATATCCACTTTGGAAATTATGGTTGATGCATGTTCTTTTCAATTCATGGTTTTCAATTCCATTCATGAGAAAAAATTTCAGAAATTGTGTTTTTAAATGATCATGTGCAATCATATTTGATATCCTGAACATAAACTCATATTGCATATGGATTGTGAGTGAAGGCTAGGATCTGTACGAAAATGAGAGAATCCGGTGAGGATTAGATGTCGAGGCGAATTACATTCTCTACCGAATGTCACTCTAGTTTTTGAAACTTTAGCATTTTGAATGTAGGTTCGCGTTGCGCTCAATGTGTACTTAGAGTGGCATGACTTTAATCTTCATTTAGCATCTCTTACATGCATTATTTCCTAATGAGCACAACGTTGGTTAAATCTCTTCACTTTTGGTTTTACAAGTCGAATATTGACTTTTGAGTATTTTACAAAAGAGTTGGTGCTTCAATGATTGCTTTTTTGATATTTAGACGCATGTCCATGTGTGCTTATGTTTGTTTTGCTTAAGGACGAGCAAAAGATAGGTTTGGGGATATTTGATCTGACTAAAATTGGTATGATTTTGGCCCTCATTTCTGTCTCGTTAAGTTTGATTCTCGGGCATTTCCCTATATTTAATTGTGTTAAATCGAGTATTTCATGTTTATTTATGCCACAAGAGCATTTGTGAAGAAGAAGAAGAGTTTGGTGCGACAAGGAGCAAAAGGTGGTGAAACAGAGCATTGTCGCCCTTTGATGAAGCAATTGTCGCTATGGCGACAGGGAGATGCAATTGAAAGCAAAGCGTCGCCACGGTATCGCCACATGTGTCGCCATGGTGACAGAAGGATTTTTTTCATGTAGAAATCAATTAGGTACGTGTGGCTATAAGATGTCGCCATGGCGACATAGAAGTACAAATAGCGACATAGAAGAAAACATGGCGTGGCCACTAGACGTCGCCACAACAAATGGCAATGACAAATGGCCATATAGAAGAAAACATGGCATGGCCATGAGACGTCGCCACAACAAATGGCCATATAGAAGAATTAATGATGTGGCCACAAGACGTACCACAACAAATGGCCACAATGACAGATAGTTGTTTTTTGCTGCAATTGATGTCACCCCAATGTCGCCATGAACCAAATCGTGAATCATCTCTGTTAGAATATGATTGGTGGGGAAAATTATGGAAAGGCCTCCTACAGTGATAAGAATAAGGGAGCTGCACCAAGGGATCCATTACATGTTCCAGTTGGACCAATAACAAGGGTGAAGGCCAAGAGATTCAAAACAGCACTCAACGACCTGATTCAAGACACTTGGGCTGATTCTGAAGTGTTAAAGTCTAAGATGAGCCCATATGAAGACCAAGGCTTAATTAATGTCATCAAAGCAATTGATTGGGCTGAATAAGAGAAGTTTTGGGTGTGTAGCAGAAGCTTGCGTGTGAAACACAAGCTAGGCATATGGAGGAGATTCAATTTCAACTGTTTCCTTTTTAGTTTACATAGAATAAGAGTTGATTTGTTTCCCAAATTAAGGGGCTGATCTGTTTCTAGATTTAGCATTCTAAATAGGGAGCAAGTCAATAGTTGCTTGTTTTAGTTTTTATTTTTTCTTTCCCTTTTGTAAGGCAATTATTGCCATATTAGTTTTTCTGTTTGAAAGGCCTTAATGGCCGAATATTTGTTTCCTTTGTAGGTATAGGCGTGTAGCCTTTCTGTCCATTAGGGTTTTAGTTTAAAAGGAACCATTTGATATATTTTTCAACAGACTTGATTTTGAATTAAAAATTGGAGAGAATTTTTTCTCTTTTGAACTTATCAGATTTTCTTTATGGCGTTCATCCTTGACTTATCAATCGAGTATTCCATCCTTGATTGTGGCGTCTTTCTTTATACCAAGGTTCATCTCTTTATAGGTGTTGGGTCAGGGTTTCCATCCAAATCTGAACATAGAACGATCTTGGGAATCAAACTAACGAGAATCGTATCATAGAGGGGCCGAAATGGCAATTTGACAAGTTGATCGGACGTTTTTATACCTATTTTAGGTCCCCTATTTCCAATCGTTTGTCTCGTTTTTGAGCGTATTTTTGTATATAATGTTTTGTTTGAGCCTTGTGTAGGTCTATATTCCCTAAAACAAGCGTTTGATCTTAAAGATTAGTTTGGGAGGCAAAATGAGCCAAAAAGGGCTAAAATTGCAAATGCTTGTGCAGAAAACCCAACTTTGGAAAGTCATATCTCCCTCCTCAGATCAAACCACATTTATATCTTTATATATTCGGAAAGCTCCAGAAGTCAATTTTTCAGAACATTTACGGATTGTGATTCTGAGTTTTCTGCAAGAAGTTATGCTCATTTCTGTAACAATACGCGATGTTGAAATGCTAAAATGGTGTCAGGTCAAAATGGCTACTTCAAACGACGGCCAAGCCGCCATTCAAACCGTCGATCCACTCCAAAAAGTCATTTTTTGCCTAAAAATTGGAGGGTAATCTTGTCCTTTCACCCAGCTTTCAGCCCTAACCTCCCTACACTATTTAAACACCTTCTTCTCTTCTCTCCAACAGAATCCACTCCACACACTTCTTCTTCTTTATCTTCTTCCACACCAAAAGATAGAGAGAAGATTTCAAGGGCATCCATGGAGGTTTATTGCATAGAGATAGGAGTGGGCTTTGGCCAAATTTGAGCTAGACAAAGGAAGGAGCTTTTGGAGGAGGTTTTCTTCAAGGGTTGTATCTATTTCTCACTCTCTATGTATTTCTTGTTTTCTTGAATATGTAATCACCAGTTGGGAATATTTGTAAACCTAATTCGTGCTCAATATATATGTTGGTTGTTTTTATATCTAATTTGTGTTTTGATTCACTCTTGTTATTTATTGATATATCTCTTATCTTGAAATGCTTGTGTATGGAGATTGGAAATTAATATTTATTCATGGATGGGATTATGAGTAGATTAATGTAAATTAGGAGTAGTTGTAATCAAATTTCTCATTTTGTGTTTGTATGGTGATAGAAGGTCGAAATTAACTTGGATGGATAGGTTTGAGTGACTTAGAGTTAGTATTGTACCTTTGGAGGGACTCTCCAAGCATAATCTTGGCTAATTAGCTAGGAAGAGTGGATGAACCTATTAAGTGCCATATTAGATGAGGTTTGGTTCTATGTTTTTGTTAACAATTGGACTTTGGCTATTTCTCACTCTAGGGGCTTTAGGTGAGGCATGGTTAGAGTTACAATCACTCTTTCCACATTCATTGTACCTAACGTTGCCATTTTACATTTCCATGTTAATATTGAGACTCAATTTAGCATCGGTTTTTAGAATGTTTTCACAAATGTTGGTTGCGGTTTCGTGTTTGA
Organism: Acer negundo; assembly: GCA_035582765.1. Classification (NCBI taxonomy): domain Eukaryota; kingdom Viridiplantae; phylum Streptophyta; class Magnoliopsida; order Sapindales; family Sapindaceae; genus Acer; species Acer negundo. Next base: position 20,952,747 of record CM069234.1, read on the forward strand.
GTGGCTCTCGGCACACTCTTCAACCGTTAGCTCTATGAATGGGTATAAATCGGATCGAGGCAAGAACGAACCCTTAACTAAAATTGGATGAACTTAATGCATAACAACCAACTATTTGTGCACTTATGTATAGTGAACTTGTTGAACCTTGTGTGACCATTTTCATGCATCTCGCCTATCCACCATTTTATTTATCACTTTAAACACAATTCTCACCCTTCCATATTCTCTTTGTTTTTATTTGTTTTCATTTACATTTTCTTACATGCTCTCTCTCTCACACACACACACAACATTCTCACCTTTCCACTCTATTTACATGCTTACAATAATCACTGGAATTTGAAACGGTTGACGAATCACACCTCCCTGTGGAATGATACCCTCGCTTGCCGCTTCACTAGTCTATCGATAGTTTATAGCACATTGCGTTGGAAAACTACTTTTAAATAAAACAATCTTTTGATCCTCGCGATTTCTTAACGACGGAAAAAAGTGGGTATCACAAGTCCATGGGGTATTTTGGTAATTGACCATCTGTGACCTAATTTGAAAACCCTATAAATACATCACTATTTTCCCTTTTTGGACAACTCTTGGAAATCAAGAAACCTCCCTCTTCCACCATTTCTCTTCCATCCCAAACTTAACATCTAGATTACTTTCTCCCAATCATTCCTTTCTTCCCATCTTCTCCACATATCTCCTTAGTCACTTCCCATTTGATTCTACCTATTTAGACACATCCTCATCATACACTCTTTGCACAAGGAGCATCAAAGGCAATGGAAGGATCAAGCTCTACAAAAAGAGGCCCAATGGTGATTTCCTAATATTTTACTTACCTTCCCTTTGATTATAATGTGTAATTAAACCCCCTTTCTAGGGGATTGATATGAGAACATTTTTATTGGGCTTTGCTTAAGCATTATATATATTTTAATCTCTATTTGTGTTCTATTCATTTTTTTCTTAGATTATATTCATTATATAATTGACATTTATACCTACTAGTTGATTATACTCTTGTTTATGATTATTAGTTATATAATCTTGATTGGATTGACACCCTTGAGAGATTGAGAACATAGTGAGTAGGATAGATTGTCGGAGGGTATATCAACCGTGATAATCTGAACCTTTAATCGTAACAAACTAATTCCATTGTAACCTCCTCTCCTTAATCGGTTAGGCATTACAGTGGGAAGTTGTTTAGGGTTAATAGTGATGGTCTAAACACATTCAAGAATACAATTGGTTAACATTTGTGAGGTTGGTTCACTAAAGTAGCTTAAGAAGCATTTCCTATAATCCACTTGCGATTCCATTAATTCCCTAGCAATTCTCTTAATTGTTTATTTCATATATATCTTATCTAGATTTGTGGAGCATTCTATTCTACTAGTTTCATTAGTTACATTAGGTTTATTTTACATGTATGTTTGATGGCTTGACAAACCATACAACCATCCATTGTTTATTATTTACTTTATTGCATTTAGGAATTGTTAATTTATTCAATTTTTTTTTTTTTTTATATAATAAAATTGGACTAATCTATGGGGAAAAAGCATCACAAACGATCATATGCTGAAAAACCCTTAGACAGTATCTATATATAAAAAAGATAAAAGAAAAGTAGAAAGAGACAAAAAGTAACAAAGCACAAGGAACCAAGGGGAAAACAACCCCAAAGAAAAAGAGGCACGCATGCCACACAAAAATGAAAAAGAAAACATCAAGAAAAACAAAAAGACTACCGACCCATGCAGTCATTGCCAACTAAAGTAGAACAGAACGGCGGGGCAGAGAACCACCAAGAATCACCCTGAAGCTCCAAAGCATGCTTAGAAAGTGTATCTGCAACCTGATTCCCCTGCCTGAAAATATGGGAAACCTTAAAATCCATCTGTGAGATCTGGAAGATGCAGTGCTGCCACGCTTGATGATCCCTCCAAGGAACCATCTCAGAACGAGAAGAAAGAAGTTAAACCACATAAAGAAGAATCAATCTCAAGCCAGAGACGATGCCACCCATACTTCCATACAAAATTAATGGCCAAAAAGGCCGCCAGAATCTCATCCTCAAACGCAAAAACCTGACCAAGAGGAATAGCAAAACAACCCTTCAAAGGCTCTGCAGTTCCGAAATTACTCTAATTCCTTGTAGAACGAATCATAACTTACCACTTTACTAAATTTTACATCTAAATGGAATTTTAAGTGGTGAAAATTGGTTTTGAAAACATATTTTGTTGAGTACAAACGACACTCATCATATGCCTAGGGTTTCGCGTCCTGTTTCCAAAGATATAAATACCTCATTTCAGCTCTTTTCACCTTACCCCTTGCACGACTCTTGAGCTCCAAACACTCCCACATCACTCCAAACCATCCAAGAACCAATCTTTTATCCAAATCCTTCACTAAATCACCTAAAACCTTCATCAAATTACCATCTAAACCCAAATCCCACTTCACCATCTCATTTCCTTACCTAGATCTACCATAAAAATCATACCTTGGAGTAAAAGAAGTTAAGGAAAGAAGAAGTCTAGCATAACCAAGCAAGAGAGGAGGAGTTTTTCACATTAGTCTACTCTAATCCTTTCTCTATTTACATTTACTTTTTTTCATTCATGGCTTGTACTCATTACATATCTTTTGTAGCCATTTATTGTATCATGAACTAAAACTTCCTTGGCTAAGGCCAAGATGAAGCCTTTTCCTTGAATTATTAATAAAGGCCATCACTTTATCATTATTGTTTGTGTTGTGTACACTTATTTCATGTTCTTAATTATTATTGAATGTCTAGCTAACATTTGGTAATTGTTTAGTTGTTGTGTGAAGCACCGAGAGGAGAAACACACAACGTGCTCGATGAAATGAGTGATAGAAGTTAGTAAGATAGAGATATGCGATGCTAGCTTCTAGGATTCATTTGTGTGCGATAAAACTTAATGAATTTGTATGTAGTTCGGATAACTATTGAGAAATAGTTTGTTGGTGCATATAAATATTGTCTTTATCACTTGAGAGAGGTTAGAGACTAATTGAGGGTATCATGAATCTACACACACACTTGCATACTTTATTTCAATGATGTGCCTAAAATTGATGAGAATTGGATAGAAGGACTCACAGTCCTAGCCTAATTTCCCATAAGTAATATTATCACTTGCTCGTGTTTGACTTTGCTTGAGTTTGTTTACTTGTGTAGTTTCACTAATTGCATTTTATTTGTATGTTTAATTTAGTTAACTTTGAGTATTGTAATCCAATCATTCAATCTTTTCTTGTCTAAATAGTAGTTAATTAATCAATTGTGGTTATCAATACATCAATCCTTATAGAATGAATCTTATTTATCATTGTGCTATTCTCACGGCTTTGTACTATTGCGGGTGCTCTTTTAGGAGTGGTCAATTTTTAGCGCCATTGGCGGGGATTGCGTGGTTTATTGATTCTACTAGTTGATTCATTACTAATTTAAATTTTTTTTACTTTGTGTTTATATGTCGTTGCTCTTGTATGCATCATAGTACATGGAGTAATAACTTACAGGATTTGAGCTTCGATCCGGATATAGAGGGGACGGCCTGAAGAAATAGAAGGAACCGAAGACAAGCCATGGAAAAGGGTGCTTTGGATGAGAATCCAATTTCGGGTGCAGCCCAAGAGAGGCAAAATGAGCAAAATGAGCAAATTGGGGAGGATGAAAGGGTCTTGAGGGACTATGTCATTCCAATGGTGGATCAAAATATGTCATTGATCCAACTTTCGACAATAAATTTAAATAACTTCGAAATCAAGTCTCATGTTTTTCAAATGTTGGCAATGATAGGGCAATTTGGTGGCAAGCCAATGGATGATTCGAACGAGGCATTTGAGTAATTTTGACCAAATTTACTCAACTTTTAGAATCAACGGGACTTCAGACAATGCAATTCAGTTAAGGATTTTCCCTTTCTCATTGAAGGACTGAGCTAAGGCTTGGTATGATGGTCTTGCATCAAGGTCGATCACTGTATGGGATGAGTTAGCTCAAGCATTCCTTAGCAAATACTTCCATCCTAAAAAGGCGGCTCAATTGATGAACGAGATTCATGTATTTTTCCAATTTGAGTTGGAGTCAATGTATGAAGCTTGGGAGAGATACAAAGAGTTACTAAGAAAATGCCCATGCCATGGAATTCCGAAATGGTCAATTGTGGAAAATTTTTATCGAGGTATACTTGTCCACATGCTAATTTGTGTAAGCTTTGGTGGGTGGCTCTTTGATGATCAAGTCTATAGATGTGGTGTATGACTTGATAGAAGACATGTATGTAACCAATAGTCATTGGGGAAGTGATAGGAAGACACCAAAGAAAGCCCCTGGTGTGTTGGAGATGGATTAAGTGTCCGCATTACAAGCTCAAGTTGAGGCATAGACAAAGTAAGTGAGCAAGATGGGAGCTAGCTCTAGTACGACCCAAGTCAAAATGTTGAGTTGTGACTTATGCTTAGGGCCTCATGAGAGTGTAGATTGTCAAGCGGGAAACCCATTTGCTCCCAGATCCTCAGAGCAAGTTTCTTTTGTGAACTACAATAGGAACTTCAACAACCAATAAAAACCCCAAAATAATCCCTACTCCAACACCTATAACCCCACTTGGAGAAATTGCCCCAATTTATCATGGAAAGATAACCTAAATACCTATCAACTCAAAGCCAACTTTAAACCACTCGGATTTAACCAACCACAAAAAGCAGAGAGAAAGCCTACGATTGAAGAGATGTTCTCTAAATACATTGGCAAGCTCGATGTTTGCATGGAGAATCAAGACTTAGCTTTGAGGAAACTAGACACCAATGTTGATCAACTTGCACAACATTCACAAGCCGTAATTCAAAATCTTGAAGTGCAAATTGGTCAATTGGCTAGGGGGTCTCAAGCTCGCCAACAAGGGACATTAACAAGTGACACGGTGATAAACCTTAATGAACAATGCTAAGCAATTTCTCTATGGAGCGGGAGAACGGTTGAGCAACCGGAAGAAGTTGGCAAAAAGAAGGAAGACATAGTTGTAGAAGAGGTGGATGAAAAAGAGGTAATTGAGGAGGGGCTAGTTGAGAATGACAAGTTTGAAGATAGCCCACCCAAGACATCTTGTGAGCCACCACCCCTACCACAAGTCAAGGCATATGTGCCTCCAATCCCATACCACAGAAAGTCGAGGAAACACAACGATGCCTATCAATTTGCAAAGTTCTTGGAAGTGTTTAAGAAGCTCCACAACAATATACCATTTGCTGAAGCCCTAGCGTAAATGCCCACTTATGTCAAGTTCTTGAAAGACTTACTTTCTAACAAACGGAAGTTTGAAGAGTTTGAAACAGTGACACTAACGGAGGAATGTAGTGATATTTTCGCAAACAAAATTCCTCCTAAGTTGAAAGACCCGTGCAAATTTACAATACCATGCACCATTGGAACCTTGGAATATAGCAAAGCCTTGATCGACTCGGAGGCAAGCATAAACTTGACGCCCTACTCGATGTTCAAAAAGTTGAATGTTGAAGAACTGAAGCATACACATATCACTCTCCAATTGGCCAACCGGTGAATCAAATATCTTATAGTTATGATAGAAGATGTCCTATAGAAGGTGGATAACCTATATTTTCCAATGGATTTCGTCATTTTGGAGATGGAGGAGGATGTATAGATACCTCTTCTCTTAGGAAGGCCATTTTTGAAGACAGCGGGTGTATGAATTGATGTAAGAGAAGAGAAGATGACTTTGAGAGTAGGTGACGAGTAAGTGGTGTTTGACATGTCTAAGGCAACCAAAAGTCCATCAGACGAGGGTGACTGTTATAGTATGGAAGCAGTTGAGCCCTTGATACAAGAGTACTTTAAAAAGGAAAACCCTAAGGAGCTGCTTGAAGCGTGTGTAATGCATGGAGTGGTGGAGGAATATGAGAACATAGAAGTTAAAGAATGTGCCAAACAATTCAACTCACTACCCTTGAGGACACTTGGAGGAAGATTGCACTTTGAAGAACTTGGTGTGGGTAAGCCATAACTCCCACCATCTATTGAGATGCCTCATACTCTAGAACTCAAACAATTACCGTCCCACTTGCGGTATGCAATCTTGGGAGAATCATCAACTTTATCGGTAATAATTTCTACAAGTTTGTCCAAAATTGAAGAGGAGAAGTTACTAAGGGTATTGAGAGAGTACATAAGAGTAATTGGTTAGTCTATTTTGAATATCAAGGGACTATGCCCTTTAATTTGTATGCATAAGATTAGAATGGAGGAAGACTTCAAGCCAACGAAGACTTCACCAAAACATGAAAGAAATGGTGAGAGCGGAAGATATGAAGCTACTAGATGCGGGAATCATCTATGCCATTTCGAATAAGCCATGGGTAAGCCCCGTGCAAGTAGTACCGAAGAAGGGGGGATGACAGTAGTTCCGAATGAAAACAATGAGTTAATCCCACAAAGAACAGTCACCGGATAAAGAGTTTGTATCGATTATCGAAAGTTGAACAATGCTACAAGAAAAGATTACTTTCCATTGTCTTTCATCGATCAAATGTTGGAAAGATTTGCAAGTCATGAGTACTATTGCCTTCTAGACGGATATTTGGGATACAACCAAATCCCGATCGACCCTAAATATCGAGAAAAAACCACCTTCACTTGTCTTTTTGGAACTTTTGCTTATAAGTGGATGCCATTCGGGCTATGCAACGCCCCGGTCACTTTTCAAAGATGTATGATGGCGACATTTTCCAACATGATGGAGAAATTTATAGAAGTCTTCATGGATGACTTCTCGATTTTTGGATCTTCTTGTAGGGAAAAATAAACAAATAAAAGTGTTACACGCAGCGGAAGCGATACTAAAGACGATTTAGTGACTTTAAAAATTTTTCCTTTATGAACCTTAAACCCTTTTAATCAATAAACATACATATATATCAACAAAAGTAAATTACCTCTTGTCGCGTGATCCGATTGACTTACGTCGATGGTAATTCGCAAGACCTTCAATCCGAGCACGAACGTGGATCACCTAGGAGCGTGGTCTCCCTTTCCTTTGAATTGCAAACCTGTGAATGGACCAAACAAATACTTTCTTTTCTTTGTTAGTCACAAAACAATCAAAAGAATGTCAAAATTATTCCGGTCACTTTTGAGTTCACAATCTTATGATCGAAACTCGCGTGAACCTAGATCGATATCGTATACACAAGCTTATTGATGTTTAAGCAATTGTATACTATCAAAGAATAATTTTTCACTCCTTTTTGTCTCTCTAGAATAAAAACTCTCTTAGAATTAAGAAGAAGAAGAAAGAAAATAAAAACTCAAGCACCAATTTATTGATGTGGCCGAACCCTATAAGAACATATATATAGGTTGGCCGAATTTTTCTTCTTTTTCCTTTAGGGTTGCCGAATTCTATGTAGTATCTAATTAGGGTTGGCCGAATTTCATCATGTCACTTATATAGGGTGACTGAAATTCAACCCTAATTCTTTTTAACTTTATAGACTTCAAACCCTAATCCAACTCTTTTATTTTTATTCTTTTATTTGACTAAATAAAAAAAAGACTCCTTATTTGATTAAATAAATAATACTAATTTATTTATTTACTTATCAAACAAGTCTTTTACTTTTAGGAAAGATTTGTTTCATTAATTAAACAATTAATCAATAAATCAATTAATTCTTATTTAATTAAAACAAATGAAACAAAATAATATTTTTAGGTCAAAACCTTAACCTAGCCGCCCCACTTATATATAAGATGGGCCTAATATTATTTTCCTATTTCATTTAATCCATTGGACTTTAAATAAAAAAAAAAGCCCACATGTGAACCAGACCCATTCTTACTAAAAGAAACAAGCCCACATGTCATTCATTAATATATTAATATAATTGAGCAGCCCATTACTTAAATAATGTGCAAATTATATTCTTAATATATTAAATGCAATTCTAGATGGACCCTTAAATTGGTCCGGTAGAATATATCAAGTGATCCATGCAAGTCCGTGTGGATTGGGGATCTTGGCGGGCCATCTAAATTTAAGCTTCAATAGACATAACCTAATCACAATCAACAAATGATTCACTTAGGTCCGATCCATTAATTTTAACTCATTCCACTAAAGAGCTAAAACTGAACTCTTAAATAAAGATAGAAAAGGAAGATGCTCCTCATTCATACCCTAGACAATCATATTGGAGATAGTGTATCCTCGTGATTAATATCAGTAATCGCCAAGAGTTCATAGACCGCCTATAACTCTCCAAGTTACCATATTTACTCATATGACCACGTTTTGAACTTGGATATTTTGACTTGTCCAGAAGCCATGTTTTCAATAGACACTATTGAAAACTCAACGTTGAGATTTAATATCCAATTACCTCAAAACATCCATATGATGATATTATACTCTCATTTAATTAAATGGAGCCACGATGTCCATATCTATAAATGAAGTCCTCTATCGATTAACAAATGAATATCACCAAACTATCGAGGATAGACTATGCGATATAATCGTACTCATTGATAACTCAAATGATATCACTTGCAACCATAAGTCCATCATTTATCTCAGGATTAAGATAGACTCTCCGATTGTCCTGATAATGAAAAGACTATTATCTATTGACGGTTCTAGATAAAGCTTTTCATTGTGATCCAGTTCAATGCACCCAGTGCACTAGATCCTTTTGCTCGAAGACACTCCGATGATTTTAGACTCATCATATCTCATTTGATCCCACTCAAATGCTAGCAAAAGAATTCTACAACTTTAACAAGATAAAGGTGCCCAACCTTTAACTTAAGTTGTGAACAATATTCAAGACTAACTAAAGAATTGTGTCTACCACATACATATCCAGATGTACGAACAATTCTTCTTTTCCCATAGTCTTTAGACCTTATGATTATTTACTTTGACAATTATAATATAAACTATAAATGCTATACGATTTGTTAAACCAGAAATCACTTTATTAATATGAAAAAGATTGTTAATTACAACATTACACTCTTGCTATTGAGCATAATCCTAACACTTCTTTGATGGGTGCTTAATGAATTTGGGGTTGGTTCTCAAGAGGTGTGAAGAGACAAACTTTGTGCTAAATCGAAAAAAATGCCACTTCATTGTGAAGGAGAGTATTGTACTTGGAAATTGGATCTCTTCTGAAGGCATTGAAGTAGATAGAGCAAAGATAGAGGTGATTGGGAGATTGCCACCTCTAATTTCGGTTAAGAGAGTTAGGAGCTTCTCAGGGCATGTCGGTTTCTATCGACATTTTATCAAAGACTTCTCTAAGATCACTAAACCATTGTGTACTCTATTGATGAAGGATGTCTCTTTTGTTATTGATTGAGAGTGTCTCCATGCCTTTAAGACATTAAAGAAAAAGTTGGCATCCACTCCTATCATATCGGTACCGAATTGGGAACTTCCCTTTGAGCTTATGTGTGAGGCAAGCGACTACGCGGTTGGAGCGGTATTGGGGCAAAGGAAGAACAAGAGGCTACATATGATTTAAATGATGCCCAAATCAACTATGCTACAGCCGAGAAGGAACTCCTAGCAATTTTGTTTGCATTTGACAAGTTTAGGTTCTACTTGGTGTGTTCCAAGGTGAACGTCTACACATACCATGCCACCATCAAGTCCTTGTTAGCAAAAAGGGATGCCCAGCCACGGTTAATCAAGTGGATTCTCTTCTTATAAGAGTTCAACTTGGACATCAAAGACAAGAAAGGATCCGAGAACCTTATGGCGGATCACCTCTCAAAGATAGACATGAATGAGAAGGATGAAGTGCAAGTGGCCATAAATGAAACATTCACGGACAAGCAACTACTAGTGGTCCAAGAATTTATGGCTCCTTAGTTTGCCAATTTTGTGAATTTTCTAGCAAGTGAGGTCATGCTGGTGAAGATGAACTTCCACCAAAAGAAGAAGTTCCTTTCTGATGCAAAGTCATACTTGTGGGATGAGCCACTTATATTCCGAATTTATAGTGATGTTCTTATTAGAAGATATGTACCTGTGGAAGAGATAAGGGATATCCTCATGCATTGCCACTTTAAGGAGTGCGGAGGACATTTTGGAGCAATTAGAACCTCAAGGAAAGTCCTCTGATCGGGATTCTATTGGCCTACACTTTTCTGAGATGCAAGAAGCTTCGTGGAAGCATGTGACTAGTGCCAAAGGACCGGTAATATTAGCAAGAGGGATGAGATGCCGCTCAACGTGATGCTTGAAGTATAATTGTTTGATACATGGGGTATTGATTTCATGGGACCATTCCTAAGCTCTTACGGAAACCAATATATCTTGGTGGCGGTGGACTACGTGTTTAAGTGGGTGGAAGCTATAGCCACACCAAATAATGACGCTAATGTGGTCACAAAATTCCTAAAGAAGAACATCATCGCAATTATTAGTGATGAAGGCTCTCACTTTTACAACTAATTATTTGAAGCTCTATTGAAGAAGTATGGTGTGAAACACCACATCAATACCCCCTACAACCCCCAAGCAAATGGTTTAGCGGAGGTGTCAAATCGAGAAATCAAAAGCATCCTAGAAATGACGGTAAGGTACCAGAGGAAGGATTGGGATAAGAAACTCAATGACGCTTTATCGGCTTATATGACAGCCTTCAAAACCTCTTTAGACATGTCTCCTTATAGGCTTGTCTATAGAAATGCATGCCACCTTCTGGTAGAGCTTGAACATAAGGCATATTGGGCAATCAAAAAGTTAAACTTTGACATGTAAGCGGTGGTAGAGAAGAGATTGTTTTAACTCAATAAACTTGATGAAATCCGGCTTGAGGTGTATGAGAATGCCCGCATTTACAAGGAGAAAGCCAAGAAGTGGCATGATAGAAGAATTTGAAGAAAGATATTCAAGTGGGGAACCAAGTTCTCCTTCTCAACTCAAGTCTCCGTTTATTTCCCGGAAAACTCAAGAGTAGGGTGGACGGGCCCATTTACTGACACCCAACTACCCAAGTGTTCCCGTATGGAAGTGTGGAAATTGAAAATGGAGCGAAAGAGAAGTTCAAAGTGAATGGGAAAAGAGTAAAGCTTGATTGGAAGAATGCATTGGAAGAGCCAAAGGAGACGGTTCTTCTCAAAGAACCAACTTAATCATTTATCAAAGGGAGGTACCCTCTTGTAAATATTAGTTAGTTTTAATTGCTTTAATGTTTTTATTTTTATTTTGAGATTGAGTTGTTCCCCTACGGACTTGAACTATGCACTGTGACATCTTTTTGGTAAATGTGGACACAATATGGACATTGTGAAATTTAGGTTTGGGGGTATAAGAAACTCAAAGTTAGTTTAGTTTAATTGAGTATGTTTTTAAATTCTCAATTTTTATCAATTTTTTTTTAATTTTTTTATTAATTTTATTTCTTCTATTTTTCCTCAAACCCATGCATGTAACCCTTTTTGTTAGTTTTATAAATGTGCAGAGCTTAAATTGTGTTTGGGGAACTTTAGGTGCAAAAAAGGGATAAAGGAGGAAAATCACCAGTAAACCGCCCTACGTACAGCGGTTTCTGGGCGATTCACCAGCATGCATCCTCTGTTGTAAAACTGCTTACACACGCCCTACATACAACGGTCAAGGCAAAAATTGGAGTCCCAACCATTTATCAGAACACATCGTTCTGACAGTTTTCAACTAAATCGCTGTACAGGCGCCTTACACCTGCCCTACTTACATCGGTTTCGCGTTATCAGGCAATATTTACACCTGGCAAGATTTCAGCACACAAAATCTCTCAACCCAAAGAGCAAAACTTGGTCCCCTTCACGCCCTCTCTTCGAAATCGGTAAGAATCTCTCCTGAACTCCTTTCTTTTCGCTTCTTCATCCCTTCACATGTTATCCCCATCATCCCACTTCCATTTTCACACATTCTAATTCGAACCCCAATAGACTTGCCTTGAAACCCAGCAAGCAATTTGGAATACTTGCCCTAGAAAGCTAATATTCAGATTATGTGGAAAGGAAACCCCGACCCACTGATTATTAGAAATCAAGAACCGAAGGTATGTGATTTGAATGCCACAAGGGAAAACCCTTGATAAGTTCACAAGTTCTCTGAAGAACAAAGAGGAAAGCAACCTCACAATAATTTTATTAATCAATTTCATGCCTTACAAAGCTACTCATGCCTTCTTTATAAAGACTGAATATAAAACCTAAAATCAGGAAAAATAAAACAAAAACAAATCTTAAGGCAATTAAAGCCCCTTGTAGGGAAAGAAAAGAAAGAGGTCTACAATTAGGAAATCTAGGACAAAAGAAAGCAACTAATTAAGTCCAAAAATTAGGCAAGTCTACATGCCATTAATGCTCTGAAATCAGGCAAGTGATCAGCCTATTCTTGGAAGGTCTTTATTTAGACGTCCACAACAAGCTAATCAGCCTCTCCAATTGCTTTTATTACATTGATTAAACCTTGATCTTCTTTTAGGTCCAACTTGAAATGCAACTTTTTATAATCAGCCCAAATCTCTTGAATCAGCCCATTAAGTGCTTCTTTGAACCTCTTGGCCCTTGCTCTTGCAATTGGCCCAACTGGAACTAGCAATGGATCATTTGGAGTTGCTTCTTGATTCTCATCACATTCTAGGTAACAAATTTGGGGGTTTTTCACTCTAGGGTTTTAAAGTTGGGGTTTTTTTGAATTGGTTGTAATCAAGGGATTTTTTCACATCTTTTTTGTTGAAATTATGATGTTTATTGCATGGGTTGCTTCACTTAGTTAGTATTTTGCTTTTTGAGTTTTTTTTGGAGCATTATGGGTGAATTTGGTTTGAAATATTTGTTCAATTTTGTAAATTTCGACACAGTGGAGTTGTATTTTAGCATTAGTGGCCCTTGGTGGTGGAGAAAATTGTTTGACATAATTATAAGTGCTTGTGTGATATTTATGTGTGCTTTGGATTGTTTGGGAATATCCAAATTACAAAGGAAACTCTATCCGTGTGTTGCGAAAAATGGACAAAACCAAGCAAGCAAATCCGAAGGAGGACTTCTAAAGGTACCAGGGTGTCACAAGGTTTAGGTCGTGTACAGAACAAGGATTTTGCTTCTAGATTGAGGTTACTTAGGGACCGAACAATTATTTTTTAAAGAGGCATTCAGCTGGACAGCCTTTGTGATACCTCTATCCCTAGGATTGTGAGGGACAAAAAATGGGAGCTTTTTGTGCAGAATCCGAGGACAATCAACCTCATAATTGTTAAGGAAATTTTTGCAAGTATGGTTCAAAGGAGCTTTATGAGTGGGGGAGTTGTGATGGTGAGATGGGTACATGTTCATATTAGTGAAGATAAAATCAACAATCTTTTCGGTACAGACCCGGTTCCACAGGCGTAGGCATCCATTGGTTTTACTCCGTATAGCGGAACTTCAGAGAAGTTAGGAAGGCTCTTGAGAGGGAAAAAGGATGGAAGATGGGATATAGACCACCTACTTAGGCAGTTTGATTTGCCTAAAGATCTATCACTGATGAACCTATTCACTTGTGCTTCGTTGAGCCCCGTATCGCACCATAGTTCTATCGTCATCAAGAGAGTTGGATTATTGGCTTGTCACCTAGTAGAGGGCAGCAAGATTGACATTGGGAGGATCAGCAAGGCTAAGATTGGCAGTGTTGGGAATGTTGACATCAAAGGCAAGAGCAAGTCAGGTCAGAAGATTATTATATTCCCGTGCCTTATTACGAAGCTATGCCGTCATGAGGGTGTAGTGGAGTTTTTTGGTGATGAGATGGCAGTAGGCGACAAATCAAATATCAATTAGCAATCCTGGAAGAATTCCGCTAGAAAGACAAAAGGTAGGAAGAAGCAAAAGTGGATAAGAGATGACACATAGGGCGATGAGCAGTAGGATCCCAATTTTGATCTTCTAGAGAGGGATGTGGGCCTAGAGGCTAAGGGTCAAAGCGATAGCTCCGTTTAAAGCCGACTATAGTGGATTATCAAACCCTTTAAGGCTAATTGGGTTACCTAGGACCGAATAGAGAGGAAGATTAATGATCTCGCTCAGCAGTAGTATGAGGACAGGAAGGACTAGGAGGCCGAGGATGAGGATATCAGGGCTGATGTGGCCACAGTGAGGACCCAGCTGGGTTACCAGACCTATGTGAGGAGAGAGCGCCGCAAGTGACCATCTCCATCTTCTAGTACTCAGGGCTTTTCAGCTGCTGATTATGTGATGATATGACACCTGAAGACATACAGAGATTGAAGGGAGGCAAAGGCCCCATTGAGTAGGATTTTCAGGACCAACCATTTCATACCACCTTGCTCCATCTTTTTAGCTTTTAGGAGTCTTTTATTTTCAAAACTTGAAGTTACTTTTCGCATATTTTATTTCGAACTGCTATTTTCCTTGATTAGACTTTCTTATTTTGCTTACATTGCCCTTTGATTTCTCTCTTTATAATTTTAGCTTTTCTGTTAATTTTTAGTTTAAGTTGCGGAATTGTATTATGCCTAGCTTTTAGGTTTAGTTTGTATTTTGTCTTCCCTCCTGCTTCTAAGCTTACATTGTCCAATCCGCTTATATGTGCAAATGTTAGGGACAATGTTTCATTAAGGTTTGGGGGTACGGCCATCCAATGACCCTCTCACGTCTTCATTTATATTTTTCCTGCATGAGTGTCTTGCGTGCTATATCTAAAAAAAATAAAAAAAAATAAATAAATAATTTGCATGATTGTGTGGGCTTAGAGCCAAATTTTGTCAAATTTTTCTACCAATTTGAGTCAAAATCTAGAGCAACAAAGGCTTCTTATTGAGATACCTTTGGGTTAAATGAGTTATTTGAGTGAGTTATATTTAGTAGAGGTGAGAGTAATAGTTATATGGTAGGACCCATGTGTAAGGTGGTGGGGCACATGTGTTGGATGAATAAAATAATGATATTTTTGTTTTTAAGTGGGACCCATACCATAATTAAGGAAGATGAAAGTGTGAGACTCAGTCGGACTTGTTGACCGTTAAAGATAAACGGTCTACAACTTTTCAAAGATTTAAATTTGAAATAAATTAATTTTTTATCACAAAAATACTAGAAAATCAACAAAAATTCTAAATAAATTATAAAAAATTATAGAAAAAATTCAAAATTACGGCTAGTTTTTTGATGAATCAAATGACGAATCAAATCCTGAAGATGGGTTGAGGAGAGCGGTATCACGTTATGATGGTGTAGAAGGAACTCCATCTTCTCAATCAGTACTCACATTGGAGGAAAGGTTTGCTCGACAACATTTAATTCAGTCATCTACAATCCACACAAGACTGAAACACGATCTAATGAAGCACGTATGGAATCTATTTGGAGAGACAAATAATAATTTGTAATTTACGTTTATATCTTGTGCTTTCAATTATGCATGTAATTTTTCCTTATGTTTGTGTTTATGTTCATTGTTTTCTAATCTATGAAATTTAATTTTATGATGTTTCTTATTTAAAAATTAAATTTTTTAATGTTATCAAACTTGGTAATAATTTATAAATATTTAAATATATTAAATATTAGTACCATTTTAAAGATCACATTGAAAAATTTACAATGGTATTATTTTTATCAACATTAAAGTTTATAAATTACAATTTATTGACCACTTATTATAAATTAGGCATAAGTAAATATGTTACAAAAATATCACTCTTAGAACCATTGGAGCAAAAGTACATATAAACATCACTTTCAGCACTATTTGAGACCCAAATATAACTATAGCTATCACTCTCTACTGGAGATGGCTTTACTAAATTCTATCTTAACTAATTTTGTTAGATACTTAAAAATATTTTCTCCAAATCTTACTTATTCATTCTAATACCATGTCTTACTTTTGTTAGGTTATTTATTTATTTATATAGTTTTTGCTTATTTATTTATAAATACTATATAAAAATGTGTTGATTTCATGATTTATATAATTAAAACACGGCAAACATAGATATTTATGTTTAATTATTAATAGATTTTATTAAACAAACTTTTATAATTTGTAACAATTAGAACATCTTTTGGATATTAGAAAAATATTAGAATTACAATTTAAATTGCAAACTTTATCAAGTGTATGAATGTGTTATACCAAATGTAGCACAACGATGCAGGGATACACATGTATGAATTGTGCGTGTGCGTGCTTAGACCTTGCAAGAGGAAGAAGTATCTTAATACCTTAGCATCCAAGTAAGCGTTTTTCCTTTTGAAGACGATATTTGCATGAGAAGTTGCTTTTCTCCTTTGAAGCACCCTTCCACCAAGAAACACCTAAGCAACTAACTATTACAAATAAAGAGAGTTTTGCAATGGAATTAAGCCAATACAAATCTAGGACCTTACAAGCTTATTTGAGTTCGTTTTTCTTGTGTCGGAGTGATTACAATTCTCTGTCATCTAACTAGATTTAAATTCATTCGCAATGATCTTAGTACTGGTTTTCCTTTAAAACGTTTGTGTATCAAACAAATCTATTTTTCACTACTTTGCTTGCATAACAGAGATATGGTATCGGGCGATAAGAACAAAGTAGGCGGGTGGAATCGAGTGGTTTCCCATGTAAGTAGAAGCTCCGAGGATATGAAACTGCTGTTGGACGAGTTCATAACTTTAGGAAGTAATGAAAAAAAATTATTCTTAGTAAGAAGGATTTTTTTAGAGGCTCGCGTTGCTCAACTGGAAACATATATGGAGGCCGTAAAGAGAATAGATAAACCACGAAAGGTTGTTTCTCTCCGCAACCATTTCAACCTCTGACGCTAACCTTTTTCTTTGAAATATCTGGGATCAACTTCGAGGAATTTATTCTAAATCCAGTTCTATCTTTTAGATTATGGTTGTTATTGTGTAATCTACATTATTTCTTTCTTTTTTTCTCTTTTTGTTTTTTTTTTTTTTTTTTTGCTGGTTATTTGCCTGGTTTGTGATCAAAACCTTGGTACTTGTGGATTTGATAGCTCTAATGATGTGGTTTCCATCTTTAGAATAATAGTTGTGAATTTTGTTTTGTTTAATCCCATATATGTGCAGACCTTCCTTAGTCCTTATCCGATCATCTGCTCGGTATTGCTTTTGTTTTCGTTGTGCTTCTAATACAATAAAATACATCATCATTCATCATAGACATCATGTTTTTATTCTTACATGAGGTTCACCATCATCGTTCTTCAACAATGGATGATACAGATTCAAAGGTTTTAGTGTGTATTACCCATTTTTTTTTTTTATGTTCTCTCTAAACAAATATGATGCACATCCAAGCTAGATATCTCACACACCATAAAACAATTTTTTCCTGTGAATGGTGATAGACCTATCGTGTGCAAATGGTAAGTTCAGTCTTACAATATGGGCAACAATAACAATAAACTGGAAGCATAGGTTTACGGTTTGGCAACCTTACAACGATGCATTTGAGATAATGGTTTAGTAACACGACCGAACCTTAAGAGGATGAAGAAACAAAATTAACTATAACATTGATAACTAAAAATAGGCTGTTTTTATCCAGTTAACATCATAAACAACTTAGTTAGATGGGGGATAAACAATGTTGTAGTGCATCAGGCACGACCAACAAAACAAAAATTGTTGAGAACATTAAAGTCATAGCTATTTTCACGAATACGATAAAGCATTCCTAAAATGGACTAGTTCGGGTTGCCGGTGGAGACGTTCAACGAGTGCCGACGTGATAGAGGAGGTGGCGTTCCTTTTCAACCTCTCCACCTCTACCTCCAATTCATCCACACTGGACTCAAGTTGCATCATTTTTGTCCAGTTCCAATCCTCTTCTTCTTTCACTAATATCTTGTACTGTTCTAGAATGTCGCTGCATGAGAGATTTGGTGATTTTACTGACACAGTTAACCGATTGACCCAAGATGCTTGTTTCGTTATCAACGTTTGAAGAATCCATATCCTCAATTAAGCTGGGTAGGCAATATTTTTGGACACGAACCAACTTTATATAATAGGAAGAGCAAAAGAATGTATTCCGCCAAATTGTATAACTATATGTTCATAAAATACCGACTATTCTACTTTTCATTTTTTTTAAGTACTATTGTATTACGAAATTAGGGTTTATTGCTTGATCAGGGAGGACTCGAACCAAGATGCACTTACATGTCCAAGCTTACTGTATATTAACTAATACTACAATACATTATGATGTCATACTTGTATACGCAAAAGTCTCCACATTTTTTTTTCCGTAGCAAACCAAATTCGTGTAATTGAAAGTAATTTTTTGAATCGAAGCCACGTGTGAATGTGTGATGTTGTGGGGGAACATTGTTATCATCTTTGTTTATTGGAAATGTATCATGAAATTTTAATGTCAGCTCTGCATGACTGCATATCCAATTTGTATAGAACCATGTAGAAGTAATGATGGTAACATATATAGCATTATAACCTAAAGGCCTAGAGGTTGTATGGGGTTAGCTCGATGGAACAATACTGTCTTACTGATTTGACATAACACCATTTAACAAGGGTTAAAATTGAAACTGACCATATAATTAGTGGCGAAGAGATAGATACTTTATTTATTTATTTTAAATCTTTAATTTTTATTGACCCTTTAATTGAAATCTAATGGCCAATAACTAATCCAACAACTGTACTGAAAGTCTAAAACTATATAGTAGTTGAACACTAAAAATAAAAGACATGAAAATACAATGTGCAAAATGAGCCATGACTGTATTGGTAAAAATATATACTCCATTGTAAAAAAGGATACCAAAAATAACCTTTACTCTTGAAAACGCTGTATCGAAAATCGGATGGAATAGATACGATTGTTGTTCGGAAGGGAAATAAAGCCCATCTTACTAAAGGAAAACGTCTTTTACCAAACGAAGCCCAATATAGTAATCAATATATTATATATACCATGAAATAGGGTTTTGGACTGGAATTAATCAATAATAACCACGAAACAAATTACACGTGTACATATGAAAGGAAATATTATAGTCGAACAAAAATAGGCCCAATACGACGCATCAAGAATTCATATTGCAGAGAGATTGTATTCGTGGATGTTTATTTACGAGCAGACATCCAATGGGTAAGCAAAGCCTTGTAAGCAAAAAAGCAGAAACTGTGCTCACTCAAGTACTTGGAAGTGGTTAGGTTATTCCTTGAATGGAAATTGTTAAGAGTGGTTGATATTACGGGTGGGTAACATGTTTAATTTCTTGTTCATTTTCTGATTCTTAGTTTTGGAAAGAATGCTTTTATGTGAATAACCAATAGAAGCTTTAATTGAAGATATCATCGTCTGAATTTGCAGACAAGGTTTATGAATTGTTCGAACAAGTAAATCATCACTGGGGTATCTGGACAAGTCTATCTATAGCCAAGTTGCATGGTTCACAAAGGATTCAAATGTTGTATGTGGAAAGTAAATACTCCTTAATACTACCCAAATACTTTACGCGAGGATAAGACAAACAAGTTATACGAAACACGATAGCAGAACAGATACCTTACAGGATAAAAATCTACAACAATAGATTACACAATCTTATACATTACATGAGGACAAGACAAACATGCAGCATCCACAATAACCTTGCACGATTTTGCACTATAAGATTACACGATATATGCATCATCCACACTAACCTTACATGATCTTGTAAATGAAGATGTCATTTTGTACTTGTTAACGGATCGGGATTCTCTCCTCTGATTTTTTCCCCCTTAGATTTCCACTAGATGTTGACACCTAATCATAAATGAAAATACACGGTCAAGATTTATTGGTTTCTTTCTCTCTCATGCAAGTGGATGTTTCATTTACACCCTCTCTTACTTCACTTGAAACCTTGTAGGAAAAGGATTTTTTCACATGGTTAGAGGATGACAGTAAACCCTTACTAGGAACACATAGATGCCTACCTTGCATTACTATGCAAGAAGAGACCCCGTCAACATCCCTTGTAAATATAAGCACAGATAAGCCATCATGGATTGCAAAATCTTTGTAAGTAGATCAGTAACTTTTTTGTAGATGTTTATAAGGGGTATAAGTAACCTCCAAATTCTTTGGGAAGCGACCAGATTGGAGGAGTCGGTGGGAAACTTTGACTACTAAGCAACCTACGTAATTGAGGTTGGTAAATAAACATGCAATTACACCCAATGTCAAACAATTCAAAACCAATATCGTAAGGTGATATTACAAGTAAGGACTACTCAAACAACTGGATGAAAAAAATATTAAATAGATTCCATATTACAAGCATTTCCCTTAAAACCAAAGTAGAATGAAACATTATCCAAGAATTAAGCTAAGAGTGCCGATAAAGGGTTCTCAACTTTGGGGGCCTTGTTGGTGCAGAATTCAAAATTCGTGATGAAATCACCCTATGGATTAGGGTTTTAAGCCAGAGGATGGACTATCTAGACAAGTTTCTCTATTGTGACCAGGTATGTGACATATACTATAAGTGCGTGGACGCTTGGTTGGCTGAGATGAATCAAATGCTTGTTTCTAGCACCTTGATTTGTTGTGTCCCTTTTGAGCACAATTTGAACAATTCTTCTGGTTGTACTTCTTGACAATGAAATATTAATGGACATTCTCGGTCTTCCAAACACTCGGTGCAATTTTTGATCATGCCGGAAGCTAATAAATTCTTGTTTATACTTGCTGCAGAAATGCTTATTGGATTAAAAAGGTGCAGTGGATTGTCATCTTTATCTACGTCATGTCTAGGATGTAGCGGTAAATCTTCTAGAGGGATATCATTCGTGCAAGGACGCAATGACGCAATGACGACCTGATATTGGCTAAGCAACCCATGCCATCTTCTTCAGCCATTAGAACAGTTGGACATTCAACTTTCTTGTCATTAGCATAATTAAAATTTGATTGAACCTCCTTGTCATTCAAGCTTGATAGAACCCTAGACAAATATAGAGGATGTATGACAAGATTCACATCGCCATGATTGTTGTCGTTAGCAGATTTCTTACCGGCCGTAGAGAGTGGGCTTCTAGGAAATATAGACTTCCTGATTGATGGCAGAGTAAAAACTCATCAATGGGGGAACCATTTGGAATACATTCATTGTTACTAGTTGCGGATCTATATCCGAGTGAACTCACAATAGGGCTAAGTGTATATTTACACTTCTTCATGGGTAGCGGTGTACATGCCTGATCAGTAGTGGAACCAAAGGTGGCGAACGTAGATTTGGAGTTTAGATCATGAAGTGTAATCGATTGATACAGCAGTGAAATTGTTGTCATCGTATGAATAGGTGTACCGGTTGATGGAGTTTGATGTACTATATGCAGTACAGTTAACTGTTCAACTTGGCTTCGTAACTATTTGTGAAACACATACACATAACATTTAGGATTATCATAGTTATACAAAACGAAGATCTGTAAATCTAAGTCGTAAATCATTTCAACAATGGAGCCATCAATTCTAATACTTATCTTGAAGTCAACTTCATCACAAACTAAGCCAAACCGACTACATATTTTCTCTGCCAATGTTTTCAAAGTCTCCTTTAGTGTCACTGACAAAAAGAAAACAACTTTAGGGTTGAACTGTCCCTCTTTGCACTGTCCATCGTAATTCACTATCAATAGAATCATATTCCTGAAAATGTATGCAACAGTTGTAATCAGTTCCATCATCATGGAATCAAAATACATGTCTTGAATGTCATCAGAAGATCACGAAATTAAATTTCGTGTCCATGTAAGGATCGTGGAATTATATTTCGCGTCATGAGAGAAGGATCATGGAATGAAATTTCATGTCATGGGAGGATCATATCAAAGGCTTAAATCTCGTAAAACATCCCCTATTAGAGGTACAATGATACAGGGAAGGCCCTAAAACTAGACTGACATAAACCCACACAGGCCGAGACGAACAACAATAAGACCCTTCTCAATCATTTTCAAGATATGTTATATGAATATGAAAGAAATCAATCGTATGTATTTACAGTTACAATTCGAGTTCCTAAGGATACATACACTCTTTGATATTGGGGATGGCTGAAACAGATTAGGAACGCTTCAATCGCGGCAATGAATCCCGCTGGAAAAGATAATGACGAATATCAAATTGCGGGTCAATTATTTGCGTTGGGTGCCATTTCAAAGTGTAAGGGTTTGGTAGTTTGGGTTAACTGACTTGAATTGAATAAGATGATGTACAAATCAAGTGAAGCAACAAATCCCACTAGAAAAAAGATAATGGCAGAGATACAAAATTGCGGGTCAATTATTTTAATTGGGTGCCATTTGGAATTGTAAGGGTTTGGGAATTTGGGTTAACTGACTTGAATTTCAATTTAATAAGATGATGTACAAATTAGTTGGAAGACATTCATTGTAATTGGTTTTATGGATTGGGGTTTGGGGATTGCCTTCATCTGAGATAAGAAGAGAAGAGGTATCGATTACCTTATAGTAGATTAAATGATGACAAGGTCATTTTCGGCCTCTTACACCAATAACTTACAACTCTAGGGGTATACTTGTCAAAGAACCCACTAACTTCCACCACACAATCACAATATTGGTTATAAAGGGTTTTTTAAAAACTTATGGCTATATTTAAAAAGTGGAAAACCAAAGTGGATATTCTAGAAAATTAACTGTTTAAAAATATTTACAAACTTTCAAAGTAAATGATTAGTGCTGGTTCAATTTCACTGAGATTCATATTGGATGGTTCTCTTCATCTTCGTTTTCATCACCGCCACCATTAACAATTAATAAACAAATATTATCATAAAGCATCCAATTAAACATCGTAAAAGCATTAATTTCTCACATGTTTATGAAGAGCACACATGCACCATCAACCAAAATTTGGAATCTGACCCCAACACCAACAGCCATCAAGAAAGATAAGCTACTAAACCAACTACAAAATTCCCAAATTTAATACAAAAAGTTAATTTTTGGCAATATTATTCCAAGGATTTGTTAATCATTCAAGGGTTATTATAATCAAAGAATGTTTAGTTTCTATCATACATGTCTACTACTTTTTTTTATTTATTTTGTCAATGATGACCCCAAAAATGTTGCAAAAAATCGGTTTTTTTACATGCAAGAAATCGGTTTTTCAAAATTTTAAAATCGATGTAGATTCGAGTGATGTAGAAAAAAAACACGCTAAAGACATCGGTTTTTAACCGATGTAAAAACAAGCAAAAACACATTGGTTATATATAAAACCGATTTAAAAACCGCAACGTATAAATGATGTATTATGAAAATTAATCCCATCGTCCGACTGCTCTACCGTCCAGCCATCCCCACCTCTGATAATAATGACAGTAAATTGTCATTATGAGGAATTTAACTTGCAACCTCAAAGTCAAAGTGGTAAGCCTTTACCGCTAGACTACAAGATTGGATGTATTAATAATTTGAAAATATTTATATATAACCTATATGAATTGTTAGAAATAATAAAAAAAAAAACGTGTTAAATAAATTTTAAAAAACAACTTGTAAAATAAATTTAAATTTATTCCACTAATCAAAATTCTAATTTCTAAAACAAACATATATTAAAAAATATTTATTGGAACATTTAATAAAATTATATTATTTAAAACATATATAGTCGAGTTATGGGTCTATACTCTATAGGATACTAGTGACATCAATTGTAATAAACATGATTTGGAATACAACTATCACTGCAGGGGAGATATTTCTCTACATGCATCTTACAATTTAATGAACAAATGTTAGATTCGGATTACTAATTTATATGGGTAATTGAATTATTAAAGTGTCTCTTAGTATGAAACAAGAGAGTGAAAAATAAATAAGCAATTTTTTTTTAAATTAACTTTTTTGAATTTTTTAAAAATAAATGATTTAAAAGTAAATTTATTAAATTTAAAAGTTTACTTATTCAATATCGGTTTTCCCAGAAACCGATATCTTAATGTAAAATAAATCCATATCGATTTGTCTGAAACCGTTGTTTTTTTAAACCGCAATATTTAAGACATCGATTCATATAAAAACCGATGTCTAAACGTTTTTTTCTTTAATATCGGTTTTCCTGAAAACCATTGTCTTTTCAAACCACAATATTTAAGACACCGGTTCATATAAAAACCGATGTCTAAAAGGTTTTGTTTTTTAAATCGGTTACCTAAAAATTAGTGTAAACAACCAATGTCTTTTAACATTTTTGTAGTAGTGATGCTTGGTTAGTAGTGATGCTTCGTTATAATGCCTCTCTCTCTCTCTCTCTCTCTCTCTCTTTTTTAGGCTGTTGTGGTTAGAGGAGATAAACCGGTGGCCCTGGACAGCTCTAGGAAGTAATCTTCATACTTAGCTTGAAGTTATGGTTTTGATTTAAAGTTAAAAAAGGAGAGAAGGGGCCTCTTCGTTATGATTTTATCTTATTAGAGCTTCATATGCTTCTATAGTGGTTAGCAGGACCCCTTCTATAGAAGGGGCCTCTCTCATTGAATCTTAGTGGGGGGCTCTCTTCAATCAAAATCTGTCTATCTCTCTATCTATGCAACTCTTATATTTCCAATTGTAGGACCTCTTTTTTTCCCTCTTGATTTGCAACTCCACTCATATATTTTTAAATTGTAACATCCCATCTGCTTTACTGCCCCTTTCTATCATCACCCCCATAAATCTGTAATAATCACTTGCTTATATGATGTCGATGGCAAGATTGGGAACATGATAATTTTAAGAGGACACTTTTGGAATAAATGTTAAAATTTCAAGTTACTACATTTCAGTTCAGATAAAAGCCAGATTTTCTGACCTTTTTTCTCAGACTTTTAATTGATTTTCAAACTTCAGTTGATGGTTAAAAACAAACAAAATTGATAATATTCTAGATGGGCTAAAGTTTTTCTCCATTTATGTAGCTTCTCTTCATGAAGACCCTTGTTTAAAATGAATCTTTCTACCATTTTGTCGGATCTCATAAGCTATATACCTTGATTTTAGTCCAAACCAGAATATTCCAACTATGATTAACTAATATTGATATAATAATAGAAGCAAGTGGATTAATAGTGTCCAAACTCAACAGTAAAGTCATTATTGATTGTTTATGTATTCGTTCAACGGATACAAAACATCCTTTTGAAAGGTTTATATAAACATACTTTTAAACCCTGCCAAACCAACAACTGTGAAGAAAAAGCCAAATGAATTAATTTACAGCATAAAACAATTAAATTATTAGAATCATTGATTATATTTATATATATATATATTTATTTATTTGCATACCCTAAATTCAAAATCAAACACCCATCACTGCTACTGTTATTATTAATTTGTATGCCACGCCAACTAGTTCAACCAAAATTTTTTTTACTAATCATGATTTGCAAGCTTGTTATTTAGATAGTTTTATTTTTTAATTTATTTATTATGTGTGTGATCAATCTCGCCGCGTGACCAAAATTATTAATTTTATTGATTTCTAGAGACTGCCAGCGATTGTTTTATGAATTACTAGTCACTATCGAAACCATGTGTATGACTCATAAAGTTTCCTTGGTTTGTAAAGATGCATGTTTGTACATAGCTGGTCGATTTCAACTGAGCTGTCCTCTTATAATAATCGTTCGTACCATTATTATAAGAGATATGACAAAAAAATCGCATTGGTTGCGAGTAATATTCTGACAAACTCAAAATATCTCACATGGGCATTATTTGTTTTTAGGCTGACATATGCAGTCTCATGAATATATTCCGACTGTCAAGCAAAAGCAATTTTTATTTTTATTTTTATTTTTATTTATTTATTTAATTTTTTTTATAAGAGATCATCATAATATGAATGAGTTTTAGAGCATTTCCAATGTAAGAGTGGGTAATAGAAAAAAAAAAGAAAAAAAAGATGTCGCATAAGATAATAGATAATTTATTAAAAAATATATCTTCAATGCAGATGTGTATATATTTAACCTCACGTTGATGTGATAAAAAATATATTAAACATTATCAAAATGACCATATAATTTCAAACAGTCTGTTTCATAGCTATTTTGTTAGTTGACTAATTAAGTACTATTTTGTCAGTTGACTAATTAAGTATTTAAAACTAAAAGTAATTTTTTATCTACTTTTAGCAATGAAATAAAATAAAAAAGAAAAACAAAAATTGAACTCGTCATTAAAAATAAATGTGTTTTAAACGGTAATATTAGAAAGTGGAGATCAAATTTTTAACTGATTATTTAACAAGTCTATCATTATGCCTCAAAGGAAGCAAGTCTCTTATTATAATTATATCAACAATTTTAGGTATGTACACCACATTTTCATCGGAAATACTTTTATTAATAATAGAGAATACAAGTGTAAACGGTTGAACAATAAGAGACGTAATAAATCACTATCCAATAAATTTTGACATAATTTATGTTAATTAATGGTGATGACCTTTTTGGGGATTTATTATTATTTTTTTTTTTGAAGGGAGGACATGAATCCTAGACCACGTGGCCGACGTGGCATATTAATGGTGGTGATTTACTAGTGTAAAACTTTGACTATTCAATAAATTTATAGTGGTAACAATTATTTTTATGACTCAAATTAAATTTATAATACAATATATATATTTTTTTTATAATAAAATTGGACCGATCTAAGGGGAAAAAACATCACAAGTGATCATATGCTGAAAAACCCTTAGACAGTATCTATATATATAAAAGATAAAAGAAAATAAAATAGTAACAAAAAACAACAAAGCATAAAGAACCAGGGGGAAAACAACCCCAAACAAAAAGAGGCCCCACGCCAAAAAGTAAAATAAAAAGAAAAAGAAAAAGAAAACATCAAGAAAAATGAAAAGACTCCCAACCCATGCAATCGTTGCCAACTAAAGAAGAACAGAACGGCGGGGCAGAGAACCACCAAGAATCAGCCTGAAGCTCCAAAGCATGCTTAGAAAGCGTATCTACAACCTGATTCCCCTTCCTAAAAATATGGGAAACCTGAAAATCCATCTACGAGATCTAGAAGATGCAGCGCTGCCATGCCTGACGAACCCTCCAAAGAATCATCTCAGAACGAGAAGAAAAAAGCTGAACCACATAAGAAGAATTGCTCTTAAGCCAGATTCGATGCACCTATACTTCCATGCAAAATTAATGGTCGATGAGGCCGCTAGAAGCTCAGCCTCAAACGTGAAAACCTAACCAAGGGGAATAGCAAAGCAACCCTTCACAAAGGCTCTGTAGTTTCGAAAGATACCACCACAACCATTTACCCTTGGAGAGCCCATAGTAGCGCCATCTGTATTCACTTTGATCCAACCAAAAGCCGGAGGTGACCAAATCACACTCTTGATCACCGAGGCTTTAGAAGGGCGACCCCGAAGACCGAAACGATGAAGAATCAAAAGGTTGTCCATACAATTACGCATACAATTAAGATCATGACGATTAGCCTCTGAAACTGCATGCCAAACCAAAGATAGGACGAATCTAAAGTCCACCAACTTCCCTTCAAAGATCCACTGATTACGGGCAGTCCACACCCCCCATATCACCGCATGGATAGCCGCTCTCCATAAAATCCTGACCTGCTCACTAAAGAAAACTAACATGGCCTGCAAGAAGAAGGATTGCCATGTTTCGGTATAGACATGTCGCTGGAAAGCTAAGAAAACTGCCTCTTAAAGAGCAACAATTAGGGGACAATGAAGAAAAAAATGATCTGCAAATTCACTACTAACCCCACAAATACTGCAATGAGAAGCCAAATGGAACCCAGACCTACAAAGGCGATCTTTAGTAGGAAACCTGTTCAACATAAGACGCCAGGTCAAAAATGAGCGAGGGGGGGAATAAAACGGGACCAAATATCTCTCCACCAAACAACCTGAGGAATATTATGGAGAAACTGGGAATAAGCAGCCTTGTAAGAAACATGACCATCTCGAGAATTAGCCCAAACCAGAGAATCCACAACAAGAGAAATCCCAATCCAATCAATAAGAAAAACACAGATTCGGGAAGCGCACTCGGAAACAATCGTCCAGCACCCATCTACCCTCATGAATTAAATCCGAGACCCTCGCCCAAAGAGGATTAGCTAAATAATCTGGAATCCCTAAAAGCTCTAAAATGGGAGCCCCCAACCAATTATTCCACCAAAAGTCTCGCTAAGAGTTCTTACCAATCAGCTAGATACCTTCCATAAGAAGGGAACTATAATTTGTCCGAAAAGAAAACCAAATCGAGGAGGTGACATACCCTCTATGAGGCTTCTGCAAATGTCTAATATACCACTCCTGAAGAAATGAGAAAGCAAAACCATCAGAGGTTATAAACTTCCAAGTGAATTTCTGCAACAGCGAATCAGAAAGTATACCACTCCTGAAGAAATGAGAAAGCAAAACCATCAGAGGTTATAAACTTCCAAGTGAATTTCTGCAACAGCGAATCATTCAGCAACCCAAGATCTTTTAGACCCAGACTACCCTGTGAGTAAGGCCTACAACAATGATCCCAAGCGACCCGAACCAACACAAGAACTAGTCTACAAAAAGTTCATCAACTTGCGGTTGATTAGTGACAGTAAAGAAGAAGGTCACTTGTAAATCATGAAAGAGTGCACAAATGAACCAATGATGACTGACCTGATCAGAGTAGCACGAGCAGCCAGAAAGAGGGACTTACTCTTCCATTTAGCGAATTTAGACAAAATCTTATCCACAATAAGTCGTAACACTGCCTTTCGAGGCTTACCTCGAAACAAAGATACTCTCAAATAAGAAAACGAAAGTTGGCCAATCTGCATACCAACTAGCGACTGCAAACTACCAATCCAAGATGAGGAGATAGAAGAACCGAAATAAATCAAAAACTTACCCTAGTTAACTAACTGGCTTGAAATATCACCATAATCCTCAAAAGCACCCATGATATGCTCCAGATTCTTTTGAGTGCCTCTGCAAAAGATAAGAATATCATCTGCATAGAGCAAATGAGTTGGAGCCAAAAAAACCCCTTGGGGAAGAAATCGGCAGAATCTGAGAAGAACCCACTAACCTCGTCAATAATCTACTAAGGAAGTCCTCTGCAATACCAAACAAAAAAGGAGAGAGAGGATCTCCCTGACAAACCCCTCTAGAGCAATAAAAATATCCCTCTGGGACCCCATTCTATAGGACTGAAAGCCTAGACGAACGAAGAATGCCGTCTATCCAATCCATAAAAAATAGAAGAAAGCCTAAAAGCCTGAATCACTCTGCAAAGGAAAGACCAATCCAATGTGTCAAAAGCCTTGCGGATGTCAATCTTCATGGCCAAGTTACCCCCATAACACTTCCTTTACAACACATTCACACAGTCAGAAGCCAAAGCAATACAATCCTCAATATGCCGGTCTCGAATGAATCTGAACTACTGAGGAGAAATAATCCTAGCGACAACCCGAGCTAAACGATCAGCCAAAATCTTCGAAGAAATTTT
This sequence comes from Acer negundo, assembly GCA_035582765.1. Lineage (NCBI taxonomy): Eukaryota > Viridiplantae > Streptophyta > Magnoliopsida > Sapindales > Sapindaceae > Acer > Acer negundo. The sequence continues at coordinate 20,982,354 of CM069234.1, forward strand.
AAACAAAAAGTTACTAATAACAATCAGTCGAAACTGATCAACTGAAATCGAGTCCCTCAGTTTCAGAATAGCTTCGGAAGAAGAACAATAAAACTGGAATTGAGACCCGGGAAAAAAACTACAGTGATGAAAAAATCCTAAACAATGAGGACCATGCCACTACCTACAACATCCTAACATCTTTCATAAAATCTACTAGAAAACCCATATGGCCCAGGGCCAGAAGCAACATCCATAGCAAAGACTGCATCATGAATATCATCTGCAGGTGGAATGGTAGTCAAGAAAGCATTCTCTACGGCAGTTACCAAGGAAGGAATCGTATCATTAACAATAGATAAATCTCTCTCAACTTAAGAAACATCAGAGGAAAAGAGGTTAGAATAATAACTAATGATATGATCTATGTTGGTAGGCCGATCCTCCGAGAGAACCCCATTAATCAAAAGGGCTGATATAGTGTTATGATACTGCTTACGTTTGATACATGCCTGAAAGAAATATGTGTTCTGATCCCCATCACGAAGCCATCTAACTCTAGACCGATCACGATAAAAGCACTCATGCCTGCGTAATAACACATCTAGCTCAGAATGAACACTCGCCTCGGCCATAAAAAGATCATCTGAGAAACCCCAGTTAGACAAATCTAGCTGAATAGAATGAAACTCTGCAAACTTCCCAGCAATGGCAGAGTTATGTTCCCCAAAAATCACTCAATTCCAAGACTTGAGAGCCTCCTTCAAGCTTCACAACTTATAGATAATAGCCTGAGGAGGCCTACCCACAACAGGAGAGCTCCAAATCCTACGAACAAAAGCTATTAAATCAGGATGCTCTAACCACATGCTCTAAAACCGAAACGGTCGATGACTAGAAACCTGAAAATCAGATAACCGAACCAACACCGGACAGTGATCAGAACAGAAAAGAGCCATACAAGAAATTTTCCATCAACAGGAAATGCAACCATCTGAAACCAAAACTCTATCTAATCGTCTCTCAACTCTAGTGCGGTTACTACGACCTCTAACCCAAGTTAATAGGGCACCCTGAGAACAAATTCCAACCAAATCACAATCTTCAATCATCAAACTGAAATCCTCCCAAGAACCATGGGCAAGAGAACGAGAACCTAAAGCCTCATGAGAACCCAGAACCGCATTAACATTCCTAACAACCAACCAGGAAGAAGAAATCAAACTAACCATATCTCAAAGATACTGCTAAAGAGACCTACAAACAACTGTAGTTGTGCTCGCATAAACAAAAGTGTACCAGTGCACCCGAGAACCAATCGAGAGTGAAATAGTAAGATGTTGATCATGACAGTGAACTATTTGAGTCTCAGGAAATGAAGCACAATTGAAAACCCAAATAGTCGGAATCAACCCACCTCTATCATTCATGTCCACCAAATGAAAACCGAGTGAAGACAAGAAACCTGAAGAGATAGATGAAAAATCAACCATAGGCTCTGCAATACAAACCAAAGCAGGTCTATGTAGATGACAAAACTCTCTAAGTACCTGCCTCACAAGCTCACATTAGATCCCACGACAGTTCTGAAAGAGAACATTAATCATCAGAAACAGTCGAAGGAGCCCGGCATCCTGACATTAAAGAAGCCAGCCTATGCTCAACCCTCAAAGCTCTATGAGCAACCTCAGCATCAGCTAACTCACCCTCCTCCACCTAGGAAGCCCATGAAGAATCTGCAATGAGGCGAAGCTCTACCTGAGATGCTGACCACGGACCCGAGATTTGAATCTTCACCCTAGGATCTACAACCGAAGAACAAGGAAAACCAGATCCATCTCGTAAACTATTCTGATTCACATTGACATTCGGAGATGAATACACAACTGCCTCCTTAGATGATTTATTGCTTAAAACCTCATGAACCCTAACTTGCCAACGATCCATATGACTTAGACAAGAAGATGACCTAGATAAAATGGTAGAGACCATAGGGCGAACCTGATTGACCACCGAAGAACCCTAAAAAACAGACCTCGAATCATGCACCACCCCTACAACCAAACTAACAGAACTAATAAAAGGATCAACAACCGAAGAACTAGAAACCAGAACTCAATTAGTGACCCCATCATCAAATCCTGAACCCTTGCTAATCTGTAATGCCTAGGAAATTAATGGAGGAACCAAACTCGAAGGCACTTTCGAAAAAGCTAAGACAATAGATGAAAATGGATCCGAATAAAAAACTAAACCATCGGATGTAGTGGAACCCTAGATCAAATTAGACCATACTGAAGTATGGACAACCACTGAATCATGACTACCTACATCCTGGTGAATAGCTGAAAAAACATTGGATAATGGGGCTTCCTTCTGAGGTTCAATAATAGGGTGATAAACTGATTTAGTGGAACGGGTCCGAACAGGCTGAAAACCATCATCCCCAAAAACTCTAGAATCCCTCTCTCTATCCTAGGACGATTTTGTAGAACAATCCTAGAGTTTTTGGGGACACTAGATTGATTTTGTAACGACTCCTTATTTCAGCAAGATCAATGGACATAGCAACATGCCATCTCCAATTATCACCTACAACAATGGCATTAACCTTAACATTGATAGAGATGCCAGAATCATAAATTACATGGGAGCTCCATTTCGAACGAATAGGGCTATCCGGGTGCCAATTATCAAACCATAAGGAAGTTTTCAAGCCACTACCAATGACGTGCTGAATTAAAGGATGAACAAAAGGCCTAAGATGAAGAAGCTTTCTCCAATTCCATGAACAGGTATGAGGAGCTTTCACCTCCCACAAATTAGTAACTTTGAGGTGATAAGCTTTGATCCAAGATGTCCAAAGATTATTAGTTCCATAAACCAGAATCCATATGTGTCTGATCATAAGTGCCTTATTCCATGAAGAGAGGTCATTGATTCCAAGACCACCCTCTTTCTTTGGAATACAAATATCAAACCAAGCAATTTTAGAGCATTTGCTGTTAACCTCAACCCCATTCCATAAAAAACTTCAGAATTTTTGCTCAATACTTTTCAAGATTTTCTTTGGAAGACAAATGTGACTAGCCCAAAAGACTTGAATACTTGTTAAGACTGAGATAATAAGTTGAAGATGACTAGCAAAAGAAAGACACCGATTGAGCCAAAAAGAAAGCCTACTCGAAACCTTTTCCACAAGGGGAGAGTAATCATGAAAATTCAACTTTGAAGAAATGATAAGAATTCCCAAATAATGAATAGGAAGAGAGCCAATTAGGTAACCAAAAAGGTTGATGAGCTGCTGACTAATAGCATAGGGCACTCTTGAAATGAAAATGTTGCTCTTAGAATGATTAGCACAAAGACCCGAAAACAAAAAGAACTCATCAAGGGCAGATTTAAGAACAAGAGCTAAATGATAGGAACCATGGCAAAGCATAATCAGGTCATCCACAAAAGTGAGGTGGGAAAGCTTTATTTTGTCACACCTCCAATGATATTTGAAGTTAGGAGTGTCCGTAATATGCTTGGCCAGAAGCTTAGAGAGAACCTCCATAGCAATAACAAAAAGATATGGAGACATAGGGTCCCCTTGCCGAAGACCCTTCTTTCTGGAGAAGAAACCACCAAGCTTACCATTAATAGAGATAGAGAACTTCGGAGTAGTAAGGCAAGCTTTAATCCAATGAATGACTTTCAAAGAAAAGTGAAAAGCAGCTAGAGTGTCAAGAAGGAAGCCCCAATCCACCAAATCAAAAGCTTTCATCAAGTCCACCTTAAAAGCCATCTTTGGTGTACTAGCATCCTTGTGATAATTCCTCATAAGCTCTTGAACAAGAAGGATGTTGTCCCCAATTCTCCTACCTGCTACAAAAGCTGATTGGAAGGGGCTAATAATATCTGGAAGACAAGGTTTGATTCTATTGGCTATGATCTTAGCAATGATCTTATAAAGAGTGTTACAGCAAGAGATTGGTCTAAAGTCAGTTATCTTAGAGGGATTAGGGACCTTAGGGACCAAAGCAAGAATCGTAGCATTAAGCTCTTTAAGAAGAAGACCTGAGTGAAAGAAATCTTGAATTGCATAAATAACATCATCACCAACTATGTGCCAGGTCTTCTTAAAGAAATGAGCATTATGGCCATCGGGACCAGGTGCCTTATTAGGGTGAAGAGAGAAGCAAACCTCACGAATCTCATCATTTGTAACTTCTCTACTCATGAAATCAGCTTGATCATTGGAGATGTGTTTATCAATAATATTTCTTAAAGAACAAGAACCATGTCTAGAAGGCATAAAGCTTCCAAGGATATTTGGAAGTGACGAACTGCTTCGAATTTGACATGGGTATGTCCTTCAATTAAAGAACCATCTTCACCAGTAATAGAGAGGATTTTACTTCTATTATGTCTTCTATTGATGGCTTTGAAAAAATAGGAGGAGTTACGGTCACCAGCCTTGAGCCATTGAACTCTAGATTTTGTCTCAAAAATTCCTCCTCTGCCTGAAGAGCCATTGTATAAAAACACATTAGCTCATTCTCTTGCATTCTAAGGCTTGCATCAAGAGGCTACCAATCAAGAAGACGTTGACAATCAAAAAGAGTAGCCTTGGCCTCAATCGATTTAATAGTCACATCCCCTACTATATTCTTGTTAAGGGATTTTAAAGCCGTCTTTAATTTTCGAAGCTTAGAGCAAAGCTGAAATTGCATATTTACATGAAATTCTCTTGCCAACAACTCTCAACCAAAAGAAGAAAGTCTTCTCTTTCTGTTAGAAAATTAAAAAATTTAAAAGGGCAATTCTTCTTATTTCCTTACCACCCGAGCTTAACCAAAGAGGGGCTGTGATCCGATATGCTAGGAGGAAGAAAAAAGGCTTCAGAGTGCTCAAACTTAGCCATCCATTCAAGTTTTTGCACTGGTTAATATTTTATTTTAAGGTTACACAGCCGTTTTGCTTTTTTGGCCCTCTTCCGTTAAGATTCAATTCATTTGTCCTTCTAGATTGTAGATCATGATATTTTATGTAACCAAGTATCTAGAACTTTGTGATTTGGGGTTCATGGCACTGAGTTACTTCCATTTCAAGATTTATGTTTTGGTTTGTTTTTTGGAAAGATGAGGGAACCCTAGAAAATTAGTGAATAGTGGTTGATGCTAGAGTATTTCCTTCACTGCTACAGTGCCCGCTACAGTTCCGTTGATGCTATAGTGTTCCATCACTGTTATAGTGTTTTTGATTCAGTAATTCCGCTACAATATATCTACCTCTATGGATCCTATGTGCATGGAGGCCACTTTGTCTCTATCATCTCTGATAGCGGTGTCTTCCACCTCTACTAGTTAGGTTGGTCTGAGTACGGTGAGTGGAGTGAATTCCTCTTCTCAGGTTGTTCCTCTCGCATCTAGTGGGGTGTGTTCATTAGTTGGTGAGCCGATTCCTTCTCAGCCTAAGGGGAGTATTTCGGTGATTGTTTTGGATTCGGTTACAGGTCTCTTACAAAGTTCAGCGCCTATAGTTCAAGGTGGAAAGTCTTTTGTGGGTCTCTTCAAATCTTCTCCTATTAAGACTTTATCAGTGCCATCAGTGCCATCAGTTCCCTCTAAGAAGGGGGGGTATATTTCTATTCGAGTGGATCCAATTGCTTATCAGGCCCGTCTTGAGTTGTGTGGGAATGCTCTTATTGGTCGTGTGGTGCTTTCCAGTGGTGAGCGGCCTTGGAAGCTTGTCGATCTTAAGGTAAGACTTAGCAAGCATTGGATGCTAAATTCTGATTGGCGATTTATATCTCTGGGGAGAGGCTATTATCAGATTCTGTTAAAGTCTCCTGCTGAGATGAATCATGTTTGGGGGTTCGGTTCGGTTCATCTAAAGCCAAGTATTCTTCGCCTACAGTCTTGGGTCCCGGATTTTAACCCATTGCTACAGAAGTCTACAAATGCTCAAGTTTGAGTTAGGTTCTTTGATCTATCGTGGGAATACTGGCATCCAAAAATTATTTTGGACTTGGTTAGAGGGATTAGGGTGCCATCGCGGTTGGACAAGGCTACTAGTGATGGGGATTTTGGTTATTATGCTAGAGTTCTAATTGATGTGGATGTGTCATCAGTGCTGTCTACTTCAATGTTGCTGGAGAGGGATGAATTTCATATTCTTATATAGCTGTTGAGTATGAGAATCTCCAGGCTTTTTGCTCCACTTACTTTTCTATAGGTCATTTGCCTAGTTCTTGTCGTTGGAACAAGTCTTCTAAGGTTCCTCTAACTAGTTCTACAAAATCGATCCAGGATATAGCCGGGGATTCTAGAGTTTTTGGGGATGATGGTTTTCAGCCTATTCAGACCCGTTCCTCTAAATCAGTTTATCGCCCTGTTATTGCACATAAGGATGAGGTCCCGTTATCCAATGTTTTTTCAGCTATTCACCAGGATGTAGGTAGTCATGATTCAGTGGTTGTCCATACTTCAGTAAAGTCTAATTTGATCTCGAGTTCCACTTCATCCGTTGGTTTAGTTTCTTATTCGGATCCATCTTCATCTACTATCTCAGCTTTTTCAGAAGTGGCTTTGAGTTCGGTTCCTCCATTAATTTCCCAGGCAATGCAGATTAGAAAGGGTTCAGGGTTTGATGACGAGGTCCCTAATTCAGTTATGGTTTCTAGTTCTTTTGTTGTTGATCCTTCTATTAGTTCTGTCAGTTCGGCTATAAGGGTGGTGCATGATTCGAAGACTGTTGTTCATGGTTCTTCGGTGGTCAATCAGGTTTTCCCTATGGTCTCTACCATTTTATCTAGGTTATCTTCTCGTTAGATTCATACGGTTCGTCAGCAAGTTAGGGTTTATGAGGTTTCAGACAATCAATCATCTAAGGAGGCAGTTGTGTCTTTAGCTCCGAATGTCAATGTGGATCATAATAGTTTACAAAATGGATCTGGTTTTTCTTATTCTTCGGTTGTGGATCCTAGGGTGCAGATTCAGAGCTCGGGTCCGTGGTCAACTTCTCAGGTCGAGCTTCGCCTCATTACAGATTCTTTATGGGCTTCCCAGGTGGAGGAGGGTGAGTTAGTTGATGTTGAGATTGCTTATAGAGCTTTGAGGCCGAGCTTCTGGCGGCCTCATTAGCCATTAATTTTGAATGGAAGTATGGGTGGCATCGAATATAGCTTGAGAGCGATTCTTCTTATGTGGTTCAGCTCGCCAGTTAGGCACACCGTGAGGCTGACTACAACAGACTAGGAGGTTACAATTCCAGTTTTCCGATTTCAATTTCCGGGAGTGAATGTAGGAAGTGCAGACGTTGGATCAGGTGTGAACATTCAACCAAAGTGATTCACGATCTTTGCAGTTGAATTAACCCCTCATGTGTCGGGACCTGAACCGTGGTGGTGCTCTTCAACAGCTTTCTTTCTTCTCGTTATGAGATGGTTCCTTTGAGGGTTCGTCAGGCGTGGCAGCGCTGCATCTTCCAGATCTTGTAGATGGATTTTTCAGATTTCCTATATTTTCAGAGATGGGAATCAGGTTGCAGATACGCTTTTTAAGCATGCTTTGGAGCTTCAGGCTGATTCTTGGTGGTTCTCTACCCCGCCGTTTTGTTCTTCTTTAGTTGGCAACGATTGCATGGGTCGGGAGTCTTTTCGTTTTTCTTGATGTTTTCTTTTTCTTTTTGGTGTGGCCTCCGTTCCTCTTTTTGTTTGGGGTTGTTTTCCCCTTGGTTCTTTGTGCTTTGTTGCTTTTTGTTACTATTTTCTTTTCTTTTATCTTTTATATATATGGATAATGTGTAAGGGTTTATTAGCATATGATCGCTTGTGATTCTTTATCCCCTTAGTTCAGTCCAATTTTATTAATAATAATAATAATAATAATGTATTATATAAAAGATTTAGAAAATCTAAAACTAAAATAAATAAATAAAAAACATAAAAAAATATAAAAGTTTAGGATGTTACTAAAATTAAGATAAAGGTAAATTTATAAAACTTTAAAACTTCTAGGGGTAATGGCCCCCACTAATCCTAAGATGGCTCTCTGCCAAGACGTGTGTATCACACGCGCTTGGTTTACGACATCGATTTTATCCAATGATGATCGAATCTAGAAGATTTGAGCATGCTAAGTTAGCTTTACGGTGTCGGTTTTTTAGATTCTCGACGGATCATATAAATTTAATGGAGATTGTTCGACTACTGTTTCAACTTTTGCTTCGATTTTCTCTCCACACAGTGCCAAATTTAAAACGGGCACTTGTAATCACTTGTGTATGAGGATCATTTCCATGAAAATAGTGTCGGTCAACTGGCCGACGGTAGTTGTATGTATGGTTGCACATTGAGGAAATGAGGATGGATATAAGTCCTCTCATCCCCATCCCCACTTCCTAGACCCTTCCCCATCCCTCCCCATTTCTCTATTTGGGGAAAAATAGGGATGCGGAATTTTGGGGGAGGTACCTCCATCGCTAATCCTAGTTCCCCATTTTTCTCGTTTTTTTTTTTTTTTTTTCCGTTTTTCCCTGTTTCCCTCATTTCCTTGTTTCCCCATTTGAGTGAAAACTACAAATTAAAATAAAATAAAATAAATAAAAATAAAAATAAAAAAACAAAAAGAAAAAAAATTCCTTTACAAATACAAAATAAAATCCATTAGTACATTACAAATATAAAAGAAAATCCATTACAAAATAAACTATTTCAATAATCCATTAGTGTAAATGAGGTTTATATAGTTAGGTTTTAAAATAATAATAAAATATATAATATATATGTAATTATATTTATAATGTATTATATAATTATATTTATAATGTATTGTGGGAAATGGGGATAGGGGGACCTCCCCCCATCCCCATCCCCATTTCAATTTGGGGATTATTTTCATCCCCATCCCCACCCTTTTCCCCATTTTACCCTAAAAAATTTCTAAAAAAAAAAAAAAATAGGAAAAAAGAAAGGAAATGGGGATCCAGGGGAAAAAGTGCAACCTTAGGTGTATGGTATAAAAATAGGGGTGTGGTTCGGTTTTCGGGTAAATGTTTATGGCATTTTGTTCCTTTTTTCGCAAAGTGCCTTTAGGATTTATTGTAGATCCGATGACTCTGCTCACAATGGTGTGGGCAATGCACCTTCACGCACCGTGGCGATCTGCTGCTCCTGAACGGCCGCTTCCCTACTAGAACTTTCCTCATGATCTCCTAGATCTTAACATAGCTCTAATACCAAATGTAGGAAAAATAATTTTCCCAAACTATTTTAAATCCCCTTTTTTGTTCTAATAGTTTTGATGTTTTCTTATGGTTGAATTAAATCAACTTGACAAGCATAGTTCAATTCTCATTAGAATTCAAATAATCTATTGTGACCTAGACTAATAAATCTAATTTGATTAACCTTTCAATTTATTAACCTAATGAAACGGCTTTGTTTAATTCCTAAGGCATATATTAATTAGACTTCAATATCCCAAATTCCTTAGATAACAATAAAAAACTAAAAAAAAAAAAAAAAAAAAAAAAACAATTTCAAGCTAGCAAAGAGGGGCGCTATCCATGATTCGGATATTCTTCCTCTTCTTATCTAATTATTTTTCCTAACCTATTACAGGATTTCGACACATGGCAATTAAAACATTGTGGGTTGAGAATTTTTTTTTTCTTTGCTAGGTAAATGATGCCGCTCTTCCTTAACAAAATACAGAACTCCTAGAAACAACAAAAACTCTAAATACAAACTCAATCATACTTTTCACCATTTTCCAGTGGTGCCATTTTTGATATACACAACAAATAGATTGTTTTAACAAATGAAAGTATATTCAATTAGGCAAGAGTTAAAACAATATAAGTTAAAGTATGTAAAGAAACTAAAAGTACTAAAATCAACAAAAGATATTTTTACGTGATAAAACCTCAAATTGAGGAAACATCCATGGGTTGATACCACAACTATCACGCCCCGACCCGAAGGTCAAGGCGTGGCTTTACTTTCTTACAAATAGCTTACAAAATGCGGAACTGAAAAATTCAATACAATTACATAATCTCAAATCTCATAATTAAAATGAACATTAACAACATTCTGAAGGACAAATAAACTCCTATCAATTAGGGAACCAAGAACTAAGCTTCGCTAAGATGTCAATCCATGCTATGCGTGAAACACAATCTCAAGAATCTGGAATCACAATGCAAAAGCTATATCTTTCAAAACACAGTTCACAAATCATTCGAATCTTATACTTATCAAATTTTGCTAGGTTCCTCTTTACGTGATAAAACCTCAAATTGAGGAAACATCCATGGGTTGATACCACAACTATCACGCCCCGACCCGAAGGTCAAGGCGTGGCTTTACTTTCTTACAAATAGCTTACAAAATGCGGAACTGAAAAATTCAATACAATTACATAATCTCAAATCTCATAATTAAAATGAACATTAACAACATTCTGAAGGACAAATAAACTCCTATCAATTAGGGAACCAAGAACTAAGCTTCGCTAAGATGTCAATCCATGCTATGCGTGAAACACAATCTCAAGAATCTGGAATCACAATGCAAAAGCTATATCTTTCAAAACACAGTTCACAAATCATTCGAATCTTATACTTATCAAATTTTGCTAGGTTCCTCTTATCCATTATTGCAAAGTAGGACTTTTCACATATCACAAATTAGAGCCAAAGTTACTTTTGGCAACTAATGTATATAGGGAAAGTGCAAGTGAGAATTTCTTATTTTTAAAAACACAAAACACTCATGCTTGAAGGTAAGAGCTAGACCCTCGTCGTGATCAGTGACGAGTCCTCCCACATGAACTAATACGTCAACACACAAATGTGAAGACTCTTTATGCCCTAGAGTACTCTAGAGGACACTTCCCATATACCACACACATATCAAATCACATATCACATATGGCTCCACACAAATTCACATAGGTGCCTACTAGCAACAATAAACAATGGTAGCCCAACGAAAACATGTTGTATGGTACTATATATTCACATTTCAAAATGCATACTTATCACATTTCCAAGCATTTTGAACACATTTCAAATCAATTCGAACTCATTTCTAAAACATTCATAAACAAATTTCATATACATATAACATTGTGATTCCTTTTTGAAAATAGGTCTAATATACTTACCTCTTAGCAAATCCAAATAAGAGCAACTGCCTGCGAAGCTAATTATCCAATCCTTAGACTAAGATCATATAATAATACAAATATCAAGGGCTTAAACATGTCTAGGACTGGAATAAGGGCTGTTATAATGTTCCACAAACCGAAATCCTATTACTAGTAACTAATCAATGATTTTTTGAAAACCGAACAGTGTCTGTTGTAAGATTTTTAATTTATTTTTCACAAACTGGAAAATTCTGATATTTTGTAATTACACTTAAGATAGACATAGATACGTATATAAATAATTTCAGAATTTAATAAAATCAATAAGTACCTTAAAAAAATTTAAATCACCTAGTATTCTGATTTGTCGGATATTGGACAATCCGAACACTACTCACCATTTGAATTTTTAAATATTATTCATATATCAAATTGATATGACATCTTCACAATAGTTTAAATAACACATATATAGTTCCAATAGAAAAGTTTCAAAGAAAAATCTTCGAAATATCTATTTTTAAAGTATTTATACTTTTGGTTTCCAAAATCTATCTTATACTGGACTGATTGCAGTATCCGATTTCGAAAATTCATAACTAATTCAATAAACCCGAAAAATAGTGAAATAAATTCAGAAATCCTTTAAACCTCTTCATAAATATCTGTACCAAATATTACAGTTTTTAAATAAGTGTAACATAACAAAACTAATTTCAAAATCGAACTATATAACAAAAACTGATATTTTCAGCAATAATTCTTCAAACTCAAAAATTCTTAAAAAATACAATACTTATTATTTTGAATCAAAACGAATTTCTTTGGTACCCTTAGTCAGTCTAGTTCCAAATCTCGAAAGCCAAATCACAAAAATATATCACAAATAACTTATCTATAAATTTTGGAATAAGCACTGATCAGCCCTAATTAAGTAAATAGACATCAGAAAATTGAAACCAAACAATCACCTTAATATGCTTCTAGGATTACAACTTGATCAAAACCTTAACTTTGGTTCCCCTAAGAACTTAAGTAGTAAGGATAACACATAAAAACAAAAACATACCTTGTAAGATTCTCTATTCTTAGAAGATTTCCAAAGAGAAGAGAAATTGGTTTGATTGAAGAAGGTATTGAAAATCTTAAATGAAAAAGAAACAAAGGGAAGATCTCTTGTTCCAATTGACAAGTAGTTCTATAAATACATGAACCACTTGAGAGGCAAGGACCAACGTGATGATCAAGAAATCAAGCAAATAAAAAATTATAAACTTTATGAGAGCCATAATTATTGTTGACTAGCTAGTTGCAGGCTTCTTGATTAACCTATATATAATAGAGCTAATTAGTCAAGTAGTGGGTAGGAGTAGGGAAGAAAAATACAACCACTAAGCTTTGAAAACAAATAATCGTAAGGGAAAGAGAATTCGAGTCTTACAACAACCACTGGCAAACCGTATTCCACTATGACGATTAAAAGATACACACTTAAAAAGCAATCAACACATGATGTACTCTATAAGACAACACTCATATTCTACCCTCGGGCCCAATGAAACACTCTGCCTACTTCCTACCCAAGAAGTGACTATCACACCTCTAGGAAGTAACTTCATATCCAAGAAACTCACTAATAATGCATATTTCTACACTTGGTGTAGCCTCGTTTCCTATCCTTTTGCATCCGTTTTCCAGGTAAAACTAAGTATTTAATGCTTAAAATAAGTTTGAGCATGTTTCTTAGCTTCCAGGGGCCTTTTGCCAAAGAAAGAAGAAATTTGAGGCAAATCTGGAATTTTTGAAGAATTAGAAGGCAAAACCGCTGTACACCTGCCCTTCGTACAGTGGGTGAACAACAGTTTTACTCCAAAGGATCACCGCTTCTTACTCGTCTCCAAATGGCTTTAAAAACAGCAGTCAAAAGGGAAAATAATAAAAAAAAACCGCTCTACACCAGCTCTACGTAGGGCGGGTGAACAACGGTTTCAATTCCAACAGACCACTGCCCCTCATTCACCCAAAAACCACCATTAAGCCAAACAAGAAGGACTGTTGTACACCCGCCCTACATACGGCGGGTTAACAACGGTTAGACCATTTTCTGGAAAGTCATGCCTAGGGTTTCGTGTCCTATTTCCAAAGATAAAAGTACCCCATTATAGCTCTTTTCACTTTACCTCTTGCACGACTCTTGAGCTCTAAACACTCCCATATCACTCCAAACCATTCAAGAACCAAAATTTCATCCAAATCCTTCACTAAATCACCTAAAACCTACATCAAATCACCATCTAAACCCAAATCCCACTTCATCATCGCATTTTCTTACCTAGATCTACCACAAAAATCACACCTTGGAGCAAAAAAAGTTAAGAAGAGAAGAAGTCTAGCACAACCAAGCAAGAGAGGAGGAGTTCTTCACATTAGTTTACTCTAATCCTTTCTCTCTTTACATTTACTTGTTTTCATTTATGGCTTGTACTTCTTACACATCTTTTGTAGCCATTTATTATATCATGAACTAAAACATCCTTGGCTAAGGTTAAGATGAAGCCTTTTCCATGAATTATTAATAAAGGCCATAACTTTATCATTATTGCTTGTGTTGTGTACACTTATTTCATGTTCTTAATTATTATTGAATGTCTAGCCAGCATTTGGTAATTGTTTGGTTGTTGTGTGAAGCACCGAAAGGAGAAGCACACAACGTGCTCGATGAAATGAGTGATAGAAGTTGGTAAGATAGAGATATGCGATGCTAGCTTTTAGGATTCATTTGTGTGCCATAAAACTTAATGAATTTTTATGTAGTTCGGATAACCCTTGAGAAATAAGTTGTTGGTGCATATAAATATTGTCTTTATCACTTGAGAGAGATTAGAGACTAATTGAGGGTATCACGAATCTACACACACACTTGCATACTTTATTTCAATGATGTGCCTAAACTTGATGAGAATTGGATAGATGGATTCATAGTCCTAGCCTAATTTCCCATAAGTAATATTATCACTTGCTTGTGTTTGACTTTGCTTGAGTTTGTTTGCTTGTGTAGTTTCACTAATTGCATTTTAGTTGTATGTTTAATTTAGTTAACTTTGAGTAGTGTAATCCAATCATTCAATCTTTGCTTGTCAAAATAGTAGTTAATCAATCAATTGTGGTAATCAATACATCAATCCTTGTGGAACGAATCTTATTTATCATTGTGATATTCTCACGGCTACGTAATATTACAGGTGCTCATTTAGGAGTGGTCCATTTTTGGCGCCACTGCCGGGAATTGAATGGTTTATTGATATCAACTATTTGATTCATTACTGATTTAGATTTTTTTTTTAACTTTGTATTTATAGGCGATTGCTTTTGTATGCATCATAGTACAAGGAGCAACAACTTACAAAATTTGAGCTTCGATTTGAATATAGAGGGGACAGCCTAAAGAAATCAAAGGAACCGAAGACGAGCCATGGAAAATGATGCTTTGGATGAGAATCCGATTCCAGGTGAAGCCCAAGAGAAGCAAAATGAGCAAAATGAGCAAATTGGGGAGGATGAAAGGGTCATTAGGGACTATGTCATGCCAATGGTGGATCAAAACATGTAACCGATCCAACTTCCAACGATAAATGTAAATAACTTTGAAATCATGTCTCATGACTTTCAAATGTTGGCAATGATGGGGCAATTTTGTGGCAAGCCAACGGAAGATCCAAACCGGCACTTAAGGAATTTTGACCAAAATTGCTCAACTTTTAAAATCAACGAGTCTTCGGACAATGCAATTCGGTTAAGGATTTTTCCTTTCTCATTGAAGGACCGAGCTAAGGCTTGGTATGATGGTCATGCACCAAGGTCGATCACCGTATGGGATGAGTTAGCTCAAGCATTCCTTAGCAAATACTTCCCTTCCGGAAGGGCGGCTTAACTAATGAACGAGATTCATGAATTTTCCTAACTTGAGTTGTTGTCTTTGTATGAAGCCTGGGAGAGATACAAGGAGTTACTAAGAAAATGCCCATGCCATGGAATGCCGAAATTGTCAATTGTGGAAAAATTCTATCGGGGTATGAACTTGTCCACACACCAATTTGTGGACGCTTCGGCGGGTGGCTCTTTGAAGAACAATTCTATGGATGCGGCGTATGACTTGATAGAAGACATGTCTGTAGCCAATAGTCATTGGGGAAGTGATAGGAAGACACCAAAGAAAGCCCCTAGTGTGCTGGAGATGGATCAAGTGACCGCATTACAAGCTCAAGTCGAGGCATTTACAAAGCAAGTGTTCAAGATGGGAGTTAGCTCTAGTACGACCTAAGTCAAAATGTTGAGATGTGACTTATGCTCAGAGCCTCAAGAGAGTGTAGATTGTCAAGCGGGAAAACCATTTTCTCCCGGATCCTCGGAGCAAGTTTCTTTTGTGAACTACAACAGAAACTTCAACAACCAACCAAAACCCTAAAATAATCCCTACTCCAACAACTATAATCCCACTTGGAGAAATCACCTCAATTTATCATGGAAAGATAACCAAAATACCCTTCAACCTGAAGCTAACTTTAAACCACTCAGGTTTAACCAACCATAAAAAGCCGAGAGAAAGCCTACGATTAAAGAGATGTTCTCTAAATACATAGGCAAGCTCGATGTTCACATGTAGACTTAAGACTTGGCTTTGAGGAAGCTAGACACCAAAGTTGATCAACTTGCACAACATTCACAAGCTGTAATTTAAAATCTTGAAGTGAAAATTGGTCAATTGGCTAGGGGGTCTCAAGCTCGCCAACAAGGGACATTGCCAAGTGACACGGTGATAAACCCTAAGGAACAATGCAAAGTAATTTCTCTAAGGAGCGGGAGAATGGTTGAGCAACTGGAAGAAGTTGGCAAAAAGAAGGAAGACATGGTTGAAGAAGAGGTGGTTGAAAAGAGGTATTTGAGGAGAAGGTTGTTGATGAGGAGCTTGTTGAGAAGGATAAGGTAGAAGATAGCACACCTAAGACATCTTGTGAGCCACCACCCATACCACAAGTCAAGGCATATGTGCCTCCAATCCCATACTCCCGAAGGTTGAGGAAACATAAGGATGCCCATCAATTTGTAAAGTTCTTAGAATTGTTTAAGAAGCTCCACATTAATATACCATTTACTGAAGCCTTAGTGCAAATGCCCATTTATGTCAACTTCTTGAAGGACTTACTTTCCAACAAACGAAAGCTTAAAGAGGTTGAAACGACGGCACTTACGGAGGATTGTGGTGCTATTTTACAAAACAAGCTTCCTCCTAAGTTGAAGGACCCGGGAAAATTTACAGTACCATGTACCATTACAACCTCAGAATTTAGCAAAGCCTTGATCGACTCGGGCGAAGCGTAAACTTGACTCTCTACTTGGTGTTCAAAAAGCTAAATGTTAGAGAAGTGAAGCCTACACATATCACTCTCCAATTGGCGGACCGGTCAATGAAATATCCCAGAGGTGTGATGGAAGATGTCCTATTGAAGGTGGATAACCTATACTTTCCGGGGGATTTCATCATTTTGGATATGGAGGAGGATGTATAGGTACCTTTTCTCTTAGGAAGGCCATTTTTGAAGACGAAGATGACTTTGAGAATTGGTGATGAGCAAGTGATGTTTGACATGTCTAAGGCAACCAAAAGTCCATCGGACGAGGGTTATTGTTATATGATGGAAGTAGTTGAGCCCATGATACAAGATTACTTTAGCAAGGAAAACCCTAAGGAGCTACTTGAAGAGTGTATAATACATGGAATGGTGGAAGAAGATGATAATATGATAGTTGAAGAATGTGCCAAACAACTCAACTCCCTACCCTTGAGGACACTTAGAGGAAGATTGCACTTTGAAGAACTTGGTGTGGGGAAGCCAAAACTCCCATTATCTATTGAGAAGCCTCCTACTCTAGAATTCAAGCAATTACCATCTCACTTGCGGCATGCATTCTTAGGAGAACCATCAACTTTACCGATAATAATTTCGGTAAGTTTTTCCGAAAATTGAAGAGGAAAAGTTACTAACGGAGTTGAGAGAGTACAAAAGAGCAATTGGTTGGTCAATTTTAGATATCAAAGGACTATGCCCTTCAATTTGTATGCACAATATTAGAATGGAGGATGAGTTCAAGCTGACGGTTGAGCATCAATAGAGACTTAACCCAAACATGAAAGAAGTGGTGAAAGCGAAAGTTATGAAGCTACTAGATGTGGGAATCATCTATACAATTTTGGATAGCCCATGGGTAAGCCCAGTGCAAGTAGTACCGAAGAAAGAGGGATGACGGTAGTTTCTAATAAAAACAATGAGTTAATCCTATAAAGAACAGTCATCGGATGGAGAGTCTGTATCGAATATCGAATGTTGAACAATACTATAAGAAAAGATCACTTTCTATTGCCCTTCATAGATCAAATGTAAGAAAGACTTACAGGTCATGAGTACTATTTCCTTATAGGTGGATATTTCGGATACAACCAAATCTCGATCGACCCTGAAGATTAAAAAAAAAAACACTTTCACTTGTCCTCATGGAACTTTCGCTTATATGAGGATGCCATTCGGGCTATGCAATGCCCCGGTTACTTTTCAAAGATGTATCAAATGTATGATGGAGATATTTTCTGACATGGTGGAGAAATTTATAGAAGTCTTCATGGATGAAGGATCTTCTTTTGATGGTTGCTTAACGAATTTGGGGTTGGTTCTCGAGAGGTGTGAGGAGACAAACTTGGTGCTAAATTGGGAAAAATGCCACTTCATTTTGAAGGAGGGTATTGTACTTGGAAATCGGATCTCTTCTCAAGGCATTGAAGCAGATAGAGCAAAGATAGAGGTAATTGAGAAATTGCCACCTCCAATTTTTGTTAAGGGAGTTAGGAGCTTCTTGGGGCATGCCGGTTTCTATCAGCGATTTATCAAGGAATTCTCCAAGATCACCAAACCATTGTGTGCTCTATTGATGAAGGATGTCCCTTTTATTTTTGATTGAGAGTGTCTCCGTGCCTTCGAGAAATTGAAGAAAGAGTTGACATCAATTCCCATCATATCGGTACCGGATTGGGAACTTCTCTTTGAGCTTATGTGTGACGCAAGCGACTACGTGGTTAGAGCAGTATTGGGGCAAAAGAAGAACAAGATGCTACATGTTATTTAAATGATGCCCAAATCAATTATGCTACAACCGAGAAGGAACTCCTAGCAATTGTGTTTGCATGTGATAAGTTTAGGTCCTACTTGGTGGGTTCCAAGGTGATCATCTACACAGACCATGCCGCCATCAAGTACTTGTTAGCAAAAAAGGTGGCCAAGCCACGGTTAATCTGGTGGATTCTCTTTTTACAAGAGTTTAACATGGACATCAAAAACAAGAAAGGATCCGAGAACTTTATGACGGATCACCTTTTAAGGCTAGACAAGATTGAGAAGGATGAAGTGCAAGTTGCCATAAATGAAACATTCCCGGACGAGCAACTACTACTGGTCCAAGAATTTATGGCTCCTTTGTTTGCTGATTTTGTGAATTTTCTAGCAAGTGAGGTTATGCTGGTGGAGATGAACTTCCACCAAAAGAAGAAGTTCCTTTCCGATACAAAGTCATACTTGTGGGATGAGCCACTTCTATTCTGAATTTATAGTGATCGTCTTATTAGAAGATGTGTACCCGAGGAAGAGATGAGAGATATCCTCATGCATTGCCACTCTAAGGAGTGCGGAGGACACTTTGGAGCAATTAGAACCTTAAGGAAAGTCCTCCAATCGAGATTCTATTGGCTTACACTTTTCCAGATGCAAGAAGCTTCATGGAAGCATATGACCGGTGCCAAAGGACCGGTAATATTACCAAGAGGTATGAGATGCTGCTCAACGTGATGCTTGAAGTGGAATCGTTTGATGTGTGGGGTATTGATTCATGGGACCATTCCCAAGCTCTTACGGAAACTAATATATCTTAGTGGCGGTGGACTATGTGTTTAAGTGGGTGGAAGCTATAGCCACACAAAAGAGTGACGCCAGTGTGGTCACAAAATTCCTAAAGAAGAACATCTTCACAAGATTTGGTACTCCAAGAACAATTATAAGTGATGGAGGCTCTCACTTTTGCAATCAATTATTTAAAGCTCTATTGAAGAAGTATGGTGTGAAGCACCGCATCACTACCCCCTACCACCCCCAAGCAAATGGTCAAGCGGGGGTGTCAAATCAAGAAATCAAAAGCATCTTAGAAAAGACAGTTGGGAACAGGAGGAAGGATTGGGCTAAGAAACTTGATGATGTTTTATGGGCTTATAGGACGGCCTTCAAAACCCCTTTAAGCATGTCTCCTTATAGGCTTATCTATGGAAAGGCATTCCACCTTCCGGTAGAGCTTGAACATAAAGCATATTGGGCAATCAAAAAGTTAAACTTTGACATGCAAGTGGTGGTAGAGAAGAGATTGCTTCAACTCAATTAACTTGATGAAATCCGGCTTGAGGTGTATGAGAATGCCTGCATTTACAAGGAGAAAGCCAAGAAGTGGCATGATAAAAGAATTTGAAGAAAGATATTCAAGTGGGGAACCAAGTTCTCCTTTTCAACTCAAGACTCCGTTTATTTCCCGAAAAACTCAAAAGTCGGTGGACAGGCCCATTTACTATGACCCAAGCGTTCCCTTACGGAAGTGTAGAAATTGAAAATGGAGCGAAGGAGAAGTTCAAAGTGAATAGGCAAAGAGTAAAGCTTTATTGGGAGAATGCATTGTAAGAGCCAAAGGAGAAACTTCTTCTCAAAGAACCAACTTGATCATTCATCAAAGGGAGGTGCCTTTTTTGTAAATATTAGTTAGTTTTAATTGCTTTCATGCTTTTATTTTTATTTTGAGATTGAGTCGTTCTCCTCCGGACTTGAATTGTGCACCGTGACATCTTTTTGGTAAATATGGACATTGTACAATTTAGGTTTGGGGGTATAGGAAACTCAAAGTTAGTTTAGTTTAATTGAGTATGTTTTTAAATTCTTAATTTTTAAAAATTGGTAGATTTTTAGGGATTTTAACTCTGCCATTGCTGGGAAGTTTGTAGAGCTTCATTCTATTCAGCTGGATTTGTCTAACCGGGGTTTATCATATGATCATTATATGGCCGAGGCGAGTGTTCATGCTAAGCTAGATGTGTTGTTACACAGACAAGAGTGCTTTTATCATGATCGGTCTAGAGTTAGGTGGCTTCGTCATGGGGATTGGAACACATCTTTCTTTCATGCCTCTATCAAACATAGGCAGTTTCGTAACACTATATCAACCCTTTCGATTAATAGGGTTCTCTCGGAGGATCGACTTACCATTAGGGATCATATCATTAGTTATTATTCTAACCTCTTTTCCTCGGATGTTTCTCGAGTTGAGAGAGATTTATCTATTGTAGATGATATGATTCCTTCCTTGGTAACTGCTGCAAAGAATGTTTTCTTGACTAGCGTTCCATCTGCAAATGATATTCATGATGCGATCTTTGCTATGGATGTTGCTTCTGTCCTTGTCCATATGGATTTTCCGGTAGATTTTATCAAAGATGTAGGATGTTGTAGGTAGTGACATGGTCTTCATTGTTCAGGATTTTTTCGTCACTAGAGTTATTTTCCTGGGTCTCAATTCCAGCTTCATTGTTCTTCTTCCGAAGCTGAGGGACTCGATTTCGGTTGATCAGTTTCGACCAATTGTTCTTAGTAACTTTATGTTTAAAATTTCTTCAAAGATTTTGGCTGATCATTTAGCTCAGGTTGCTGCTAGGATTATTTCTCCTCAGCGGTTCAGATTCATTCGAGACCGGCATATTAAGGATTGTATTGCTTTGGCTTCTTACTGTGTGAATGTGTTGCAAAAAAAGTGTTATGGGGGCAACTTGGCCATGAAGATTGACATCCGCAAGGCTTTTGATCCCTTGGATTGGTCTTTCCTTTACAAAGTGTTTCAAGTTTTTGGGTTTTCTTCTATTTTTGAGGATTGGATAGACGGCATTCTTTGTTCGTCTAGGCATTTAGTTATATTGAATAGGGTCATAGAGGGATATTTATGTTGCTCTAGAGGGGTTCGTCAGGGAGATCCTCTCTCTTCGCTTTTGTTTGGTATTGCAGAGGACTTCCTTAGTAGATTATTGACAAGGTTAGTAGGTTCTTCTGAAATTCTGGCGATTTCTTCCCCAAGGGGTTTTTTGGCTCCAACTCATTTGCTCTATGCAAATGATGTTCTGATCTTTAGCAGAGGCACTCAAAAGAATCTGAAGCATATCATGGGCGATTTTAGGAATTATGGTGATATTTCAGGCCAGTTGGTTAACCGTCTTCGATTTATTTTTGTTCTTCTATCTTCCCCTCTCGGATTGGTAGTTTGCAGTCTCTGGTTGGTATGGAGATTGGGCAGTCCCTTTGTTTCGGGGTAAGCCTCGAAAGTTAGTGTTACGACCTATTGCGGATAAGATCTTATCTAAATTCGCTAAATGGAAGGGCTAGTCCCTCTCTCTGGCCGGTCGTGCTACTCTGATCAGGTTGGTCATCACTGGTTCATTTGTGCACTCTTTCATGATTTACAAATGGCCTTCTTCTTTACTGTCACTGATTAACTGCAAGTTGAGAAACTTTTTGTGGAGTGGTTCTTGTGAGGAAACTATGTTAGTTCGGGTTGCTTGGGATCGTTATTGAAGGCCTTACTCATAAGGTGGTCTGGGTCTAAAAGATCTTGGGTTGTTAAATGACTCGATGTTGCGGAAATTTAATTGGAACTTCATAACCTCTGATGGTTTTGCTTTCTCCTTTCTTTGGGAGAGGTATCTTAGACATTTGCAGAAGCTTCATGGAGGGTATGTCACCTCCTCGATTTGGTCTTCTCTTCGAACAAATTATGGTTCCCTTCTTAAGGAAGGTATTTGGCTTATTGGTGAGAAGTCTCAGCAAGACTTTTGGCGAGATAATTGGTTGGGGTTCCCATTTTAGAGCTTCTAGGGATTCTAGATTATTTAGCTAATCCGTTTCGGGCGAGGGTCTCAGATTTTATTCATGAGGGTAGATGGGTGTTGGACGATTGTTTTTTAGCACGCTTCCCGGATCTGTGTTTCGGATTGATCTGATTGCGATTTCTCCTGTTGTGGATTCTTTGGTTTTGGCTAATTCTCGAGATGGTCATGTTTCTTGCAAGACTGCTTATTCCCAGTTTCTCCGTGATATTCCTCATGTTGTTTGGTGGAGAGATGTTTGGTCCCGTTTTATTCCCCCCTCTCGCTCAGCTTTGACCTGATGTCTTATGTTGAACAGGCTTCCTACTGAGGATAACCTTTGCAAGCATGGGTTCCAATTGGCTTCTTGTTGCAGTATTTATAGGGTTAGTAGTGAATCCGCAGATCATCTTTTTCTTTATTGTCCCTTAGCGGTTGCTCTTTGGGAGGCAGTTTTCTCGGATTTCCAGCAACGTGTCTCTACCAAAACTTGGCAATCCTTCTTCTTGCAGGCCATGTCTGTTTCCTTTAGTGAGCAGGTCAAGATTTGAATGAAAGCAGTTATCCCTGCAGTGATATGGGGTATGGACTACCCGTAATCAGTGGATCTTTGAAAGGAAGTTGGTAGACTTTAGATCCATCATTTCTTTGGTTTGGCGTGCAGTTTAAGAGGCTAATCGCCTGGATATTGATTGTATGTGTAATTATATGGATGGCCTTTTGATTCTTCGTCGTTTTAATCTTCGGGTTTGCCTTTCTAAAGCCCCAGTGATCAAGAGTGTGATTTGGTCACCTTCGGCTCCTGGTTGGATCAAAGTGAATACAGATGGTGCTATTATGGGCTTTCCAGTGGTTGGTGGTTGTGGTTGTATATTTCGAAACTGCAGAGCCTTTGTGAAGGGTTGCTTTGCTATTCCCCTTGGTCATGTTTTCGCTTTTGAGGGCGAGCTTTTAGCCACCTCATTAGCCATTAATTTAGCATGGAAGTATGGGTGGCATCGAATCTGGCTTAACAATGATTCTTCTAATGTGGTTCAGCTTCTTTCTTCTCTAGCTTGACAGTGATTCTTCTTATGTGGTTCAACTTCTTTCTTCTCGTTCGGAGATGGTTCTTTGGAGGATTCGTCAAGCGTGGCAGCGCTGCATATTCCAGATCTTGCAGATGGATTTTCAGGTTTCCCATGTTTTTAGGGAGGGAAATCAGGTTGCAGATATGCTTTTGAAGAATGCTTTGGAGCTTCTGGCTGATTCTTGGTGGTTCTCTGCCCCATCGTTCTATTCTTCTTTAGTTGGCAACGATTGCATGCATCGAGAGTCTTTTCGTTTTTCTTGATGTTTTCTTTTTCTTTTTGGTTTGGCTTGCATGCCTGATGAGAATCAAAAAACATCATCAAATGATCCATTGTTTGTTCCAATTGCGCCAATTACAAGGGCTAAGAGGATCAAAGATTTATTTAATGGGGGCTGATTCTGAGTTGATGAAGTCCAAGTTCGGCCCACATGAAGACCAAATCCGGACTGAACTTCGTGGGCCTTTACAGAGAGTATCTGAAGTCGGATTGTCCATTATAATATATTTTCGGAAAGCCCATGACGATCTCTACAGATGTTATGAAGACTCCATCCTCCAAAACAGATCACAACGAGCTCAAATTCAGCTATCTATTTTTTTACGCGTGAGGAACAAGCTAGGGTTTGGATGAGTCCGAATTTTAGGATATTTCCTGTTTTATTTATTTTCCAAATAAAGAGTCGATTTATTTCCCAATTGAAGGGCTGATTTTGTTTCCCAAATGAAGCTTTCCAAATAAGGAGCAAATCAACTAGTTGTTAGTTTTAGTCTTTATTTATTTTCTCAATTTGTTTGCATATATTTTCCTGATTGTAAGGCATTAATTGCCGAATATTTTATTTCTTTTATCTTTCTTTTTAGGGTTTAGATAGTTTTAGTTCTTATCTCTTTATAGATAATGGGTCGCAGTCCTTTATTTTCTTTGTTTTTTATAAATTTGAATTTAGAAAACGATTCTCCAGTACCATATATTGGTTCCGGGTCTCACTACTATTAGTGAGGTTCATATCAGTTGGTATCAGAGCTTAGGATTCTAAAATTAGGTTTGATCTATCCCTTTTTTTTATTTCTTTTTTTTTTCCGTTTTATCAAAAAAATAATAATAATTAATCAGATTTTGTTGCCAAAAAAAAAAAAAAAAAAAAAAACAGTTTGATCAAGTTTCGTTAAAAAAAATTTGATCAGATTTCGTTTTAAAAAAAAAAAAAAAAAACAGTTTGATCAAGTTTTGTTGAAAAAAATCGATCAGATTTCGTTTTAAAAAAAAAAAAATTTGATCAGATCCGTTATCAAAAAAAAAAAAAGTTGATTAGATCCGGTATCAAAAAAAGAATAAAAAAATTTTGTGCGAACTCATCAGAGGGTAAAAGCCAAAAATCGAGTGAAACACGAGTATAAGTGCCATCGTTTTTAAGAATAAACACGTGAAGGAGTGTTTGTTAGGCTTACTAATTTGTTTTTGCAGGTTAAAAAAAAAATGTCTGACGATGCACCAGAAAAGATTGATTTCACACTTTTGGTAGTGCTCAAGCAAAAGAAGATGATGAGGTACAACATGACAATGTCTTTCACACTTGGTGCCATGTTAATGATAAGGTTTGTAGCTTTAATATTGATGGGGGGAGTTGTACTAATATGGCTAGCACTACTATGGTGGAAAAATTGAATTTGGCCACTTTCAAGCACCTAAAACCGTATAAGCTACAATGGTTGATTGATAGTGAAGAAATCAAGGTGACTAAACAGGTGTTGGTGTCTTTTTCCATTGGGAAGTATAAAGATGAAGTCTTGTGTGATGTGGTACAGATGCATGCGAGTCATATCCTTTTGAGGCGACCATGGCAATTTGATAGGCGTGTAACTTATGATGGTTATACAAATAAATACTCATTTTTACTCAATAAAAAACGAATCACTCTAGTACCCTTAACCCCAAAACAAGTATATGAAGATCAAGTGAGGTTAAAAGAAAATAGAGATGTAAAAAAGGAGAGTGAGAGTTTAAAAGAAAAAGAGACAAAAGAAAGAGAGATTGAAATAGAATAAAAAGAAATCACGGCTGTTGAGAAAAAAAAAAAAGAGAAAATAAGTGAATTTCTATGCAAAAAAAAGTGAGTTAAAAAAGGCTTGTTTTCAAATCAGTCAACCTTTTGGCCTAGTGTTCTTGTTTCACTTTTTCAGGACATTGATGAAGTGTCACAGGCTATCAACAATATTATGGTGAAGATTCGAGGACGAATCCTTTTGAAGAGTGGGGGAATGATGAGAATCAAGAAGCATCATCAAATAATCCATTGCTTGTTCCAGTTGGGCCAATTACAAGGGCCAAGAAGATCAAAGAAGTATTTAATGGGGGCTGATTCTGAGTTGCTGAAGTCCAAGTTCGGCCCACATGAAGACCAAATCCGGACTGAACTTCGTGGGCCTCTACAGAGAGCATCTAAAGTCGGATTGTCTATTATAATATGTTTTCGGAAAGCCCATGACGATCTCTACAGATGTTATGAAGACTGTATCCTCCAAAACAGATCACAACGAGCCCAAATTCGGCTATTTATTTTGTTACGGAATAAGCTAGGGTTTGGATGAGTCCGAATTTTAAGATATTTCCTGTTT
Organism: Acer negundo; assembly: GCA_035582765.1. NCBI lineage: Eukaryota > Viridiplantae > Streptophyta > Magnoliopsida > Sapindales > Sapindaceae > Acer > Acer negundo. Next base: position 21,008,152 of record CM069234.1, read on the forward strand.
TATTTATTTTCCAAATAAAGAGTCAATTTGTTTCCCAATTGAAGGGCTGTTTTTTTTTTTTCCAAATGAAGCTTTCCAAATAAGGAGTAAATCAACTAATTGTTAGTTTTAGTCTTTATTTATTTCCTAAATTTGTTTGCATTTATTTTCCTGATTGTAAGGCATTAATTGCCGAATATTTTATTTCCTTTATCTTTCTTTTTAGGGTTCATATATTTTTAGTATTTAAGGGACTCATTGATGTATTATTAAGGAGACTTTGGAATGAAATAATTATTTGGGAGAACGTTTTCTCTTTATTCTTCATTGAACTATGAACTTATTAAGGTTCTACCTTGTGGCGTTCAAACCTTGACTTATCACTCACCTTCTTCTCTTCTTGAGTGTGGCGTCTACAACCTTCTTGATACCATTGGTTCTTATATCTTTATAGATAACGGATCGCGGTCCTTTATTTTCTTTGTTTTTTATAAACTTGAATTTAGAAAACGATCCTCCATTACCATATATTGGTTCCGGGTCTCACTACTCTTGGTGAGGTTCATATCAATGCTTCTTTTTGTTTAGGGTTGTTTTCCCCCTAGTTCTTTGTGCTTTGTTGTTTTTTGTTATTATTTACTTATCTTTTATCTTTTATATATATTGATAGTCTAAAGGTTTTTCAGCATATAAAAAAAAATTCTTAAATTTTATCATTTTTTAATTATTTTTTTATTAATTTTATTTCTTCTATTTTTCTTTAAACCCATGCATGTAACCCTTTTTTTAAGTTTTATAAATGTGTAGAGCTTAAATTGTGTTTGGGGAACTTCAGGTGTAAAAAAGGGACAAAAGGAGGAAAATCCCTAGAAAACCGCCCTAAATACAGCGGTTTCTGGGCAATTCACCAACGTGCATCCTTTGTTGTAAAATTGGAGTCCTAGCCAGACTCCCTATGTACAGCGGTCAGGGCAAAAATTGGAGTCCTAGCCACTTACCAGAACACAGCGTTTTGAAGATTTTCAACTATACCGTTGTACAGGCACCCTACACCCACCCTACGTACAACTGTTTCGCGTTATCATGCAATATCTTCTCCTTCCTAACACGATTTAAGCACACAAAATATCTCAACCCAAAGAGCAAAACTTGGTCCCCTTCACGCCCTCTCTTATAAATCGGTAAGAATCTCTCACCAACTCCTTTCTTTTCACTTCTTCATCCCTTCACATGTCATCCCCATCATCCCACTTCCATTTACACACATTCTAGGACAAAAATTTGGGGGGTTTTCACTCTAGGGTTTTAAAGTTTGGGGTTTCGAATTGGTTGTAATCAAGGGATTTTTTCACATCTTTTTGTCAAAATTCTGATGTTTATTGCATGGGTTGCTTCACTTAGTTAGTATTTTGCATTTTGAGTTGTTTTTGGAGCATTGTGAGTGAATTTGGTTTGGAATTTTTGTTCAATTTTGTGAATTTCGGCACAGTGGAGGTGTTTTTGGCATTAGTGGCCCTTGGTAATGGAAAACATTATTTGACATAATTAAAAGTGCTTGTGTGATATTTTTGTTGGAACCTAGGGTTACAGATTGCGTAGCGGAATGGTTTTAAAATTTTTATCCAATCATCAAGTAAACCTAATTGTACAGTAATAATCGAAAACAACAAAGAAGGTGAAACGATTTCATACTAGCGTTGGAGGCTCCTTCTTTTTAATACGATATGTTTCCTGATTTGAACCACAAGATCTTCCTAACTATGACCCGAGATTGGTAACGGTATGTGGGAGCATCACGGTACTCAGGAACAAGGAGGATGAAGATCCTTGAAGAAAGAACTCATTTTTTCCTTCTTGGCAAGTTCGGCCACCACTTATCACAAAAGCAAGAAAACTTTTTTTTTTTTTTTTTTTTTGTTGTTGTGTGTGTTAGTTCATTTGTTTCCTATATATATATATATATTTTTTTTTTTTTCTATGCAAAAAAAAATAAAAATTAAAAAATTAAAAAAAAAAGATAAAAAAAGCCTTGTTTTCAAATCAACCAATTTCTTGGCCTAGTGGTTTTTTTTTTTTTTTTTTTTTTTTGTTTAAATAGAATTGGACTGATCTAAGGGGAAAAAATATCACAAACGATCATATGCTGAAAAACCCTTAGACATTATCCATATATAAAAAAAGAGAAAAGAAAAGTAAAAGGACAAAGAACCAAAGGGAAAACAACCTCAAACAAAAAGAGGCACGCAAGCCACACAAAAAAGAAAAAGAAAACATCAAGAAAAACGAAAAGGCTCCTGACTCATGCGGTCGTTGCCAACTAAACTAGAATAGAACAGCAGAGTAGAGAACCACTAAGAATCACACTGAAGCTCCAAAGCATGCTCAGAAAGTGAATCTGCAACCAAATTCTCCTCCCTGAAAATATGAAAAACCTGAAAATCCATCTGCGAGATCTGGAAGATGCAGCGCTGCAATGCTTGACGAATCCTCCAAAGAACCATCTCCGAACGAGAAGAAAGAAGTTGAACCACATAAGAAGAATCGCTGTCAAGCTAGAGACGATACCACCCATACTTCCATGCAAAATTAATGGACAAATAGGCCGCCAGAAGCTTAGCCTCAAACGCAAAAACCTGACCAAGAGGAATAGCAAAGCAATCCTTCACAAAAGCTCTATAGTTCCGAAAGATACCACCACAACCACCAAACCCCGGAGAGCCCATAGCAGCGCCATCTGTATTCACTTTGATCCAACCAGGAGCCGGAGGCGACCAAATCACACTCTTCATCACCGGGGCTTTAGAAGGGTGACCCTGAAGGCCAAAACGACGAAGAATCAAAAGGTCGTCCACACAATTACGCATACAACCAATATCCAGGCGATTAGCCTCTAAAACTGCAAGCCAAACCAAATAAAGGATGGATCAGATGTCTGCCACTTCCCTTCAAAGATCCACTGATTACGGGCAGTCCACACCCTCCAAATCACTGTATGGATAGCCGCTTTCCATAAAATCCTAACCTGCTCACTAAAGGAAACTGACATGGCCTAGAAGAAGAAGGATTGTCAAGTTTCAGTACAAACACATCGCTAGAAAGCAGAGAAAACTGCCTCCCAAAGAGTAACCGCAGATTCACCACTAACCCCACAAATACTACAACGAGAAGCCAACTGGAACCCATAACTGCAAAGACAATCCTAAGTAGAAAGCTTGTTCAACATATGATGTCAGGTCAAAGCTGAGCGAAAGGGGGGGATAGAACGGGACCAAACATCTCTCCACCAAACAACCTAAGGAATATCACGGAGAAACTGGGAATAAGCAGTCTTGCAAGAAACACGACCATCCTGAGAATTAGCCCAAACCAGAGAATCCACAACAGGAGAAATTACAATCCGATCAATCCGAAAACACAGATCCGGAAAGCGCACTCGGAAACAATCGTCCAGCACCCATCTACCCTCATGAATAAAATCTGAGACCCTTTGCCCGGAGAGGATTAGCTAAATTATTTGGAATCCCTAAAAGCTCCAAAATGGGGACTCCCAACCAATTATCCTGCCAAAAGTCCCGTTGAGAGTTCTCGCCAATCAGCTAGATACCTTCCGAAAGAAAGGAACTATAATTTGTCCGAAGAAAAGACCAAATCGAGGACGTGACATACGCTCTATGAGGCTTCTGCAAATGCCTGAGATAACGAGTCATTCAGCAACATAAGATCTTTCAGACCAAAACCACCCTGTGAGTAAGGCCTGCAATAACGATCCCAAGCGACCCAAACCAACTTAGTCTCCTCACAGGAACCAGTCTATAAAAAGTTCCTCAACTTGCGGTTAATCAGTGATAGTAAAGAAGAAGGCCACTTGTTAATCATGAAAGAGTGCACAAATGAACTAGTGATGACCGACCTGATCAGAGTAGCACGACCGGCCAGAGAGAGGGACTTGCTATTCCATTTAGCGAATTTAGACAAGATCTTATCCGTAATAGGTCGTAACACTGCCTTTCGAGGCTTACCCTGAAACAATGGGACTCCCAAATAAGAAAATGGGAGTTGCCCAATCTGCTGCAAACTACCAATCCGAGAAGGGGAGGTAGAAGATCCAAAATAAATTGAAGACTTACCACAGTTAACCAACTAGCCTGAAACATCACCATAATCCTTAAAAGCACCCATTATATGCTTTAGATTCTTTTGAGTGCCTCTACAAAAGATCAGAACATCATCTACATATGGCAAATGAAATGGAGCCAAAAAAACCCTTGGGGAAGAAATTGGCAGAATCTGAGAAGAACCCACTAACCTCGTCAATAATATACTAAGAAAGTCTTCTACAATACCAAACAAAAGCGGAGAGAGCGGATCTCCCTGACGAACCCCTCTTGAGCAACAGAAATACCCCTCTGGGACCCCATTAAATAGAACTGAAACCTTAGACGAACGAAGAATGCCGTCTATCCAATCCACAAAAACAGAAGAAAACCCAAAAGTCTGAAGCACTTTGCAAAGGAAAGACCAATCTAAGGTGTCAAACGCCTTGCATATATCAATCTTCATGGCTAAGTTACCCCATAGCACTTCTTCTGCAACACATTCACACAGTTAGAAGCCAAAGCAATACAATCCTCAATATGCCGGTCTCGAATGAAGCCGAACTACTGAGGAGAAATAATACTAGCGGCAACCAAAGCTAAACGATCAGCCAAAATCTTCAAAGAAATTTTAAACAGAAAGTTACTAAGAACAATTGGTCGAAACTGATCAACCGAAATCGAGTCTCTCAGTTTTGGAAGAAGAACAATGAAGCTGGAATTGAGACTTGGAAAATTAACTCCAGTGATGAAAAAATTCTAAATAGCGAGGACCGCGTCACTACCTACAACATCCTAACATCTTTGATAAAAACTACTAGAAAACTCATCCGGCCTAGGGGCAGAAGCAACATCAATAACAAAGACCGCATCGTGAATATCATCTGCAGATGGAACCTTAGTAAAAAAAGTGTTCTCTACGGCAGTTACCAAGGAAGGAAATAAAAACTGAAGATATCTTTTTAATTTAAAACAAAATCTTTATTTTATTTTATTAACAGATATCATCTAATTTGAATTTAAACTACTTAAATTCAAAATTAATATTTGATTAATTAAAAAAATTAGATAATCATATTATCCCATTTTTCAAATATAAATATCAACTAACACCCTCCATCAATAATTAATTACATAATTAAATAATCTTATTATTTAATTGCTATAATCATTAAATTCATTAATTAAATATTCTCATTATTCAATTAATTCCCGAATAGATATGTGTCACTTTCGTAACACAATTAATTGGACAATCCAATTAATTAACCGTGACCTTTGTTACCTAAATCGATCGGCAATGGGACCTAATGGACCCATAGTATTTTGTGCTTCAATAATCTTTAGAAATAATTAATTAAACTCTTTAATTAATATTTCATGATTATTAACTTCGGTGTTATTCCACTAAAAACCTGAAGCTGCACTCTCTCAACTATAGACGTTTTTACACAAACCAATTACTCTTGGTGTCCATCGATATAGCTATTACATATGGTATGATCCTCCACAAGTAGTTCATAATTAGAGTTTGGTCATAATGTCCGTTATACCCCTCTAATTATAACTTTCCATTAAGTACAATTGATTCTCTAATGAACAATAAATCCTACATTCCTTACAGAATTATGAGAGCGCTCATATTGTTCAAGCCTTGAATCAACCCTTAAGGGAACTACTATATACTTTTCGTAGGAAGATGTGGATTCCACTATTGTGTACAAACCTTCCCAGCCACAAGCCAAACTGCGATTCCAACATACGAAGCATATTGACTGGGACTGTAACTCCGATCTCACACATGGTATATCAAAAACCACGATCTAACCTGAAGGGGTCGATAAGACACTCAGGATTAAGATCACCCATATTTAGCCATCATTTGTCGATATATATGAATCTCATCATGTAACAGATCTTATAGAGAGATTCATATAGATCGTGGCCCATTCCTATATGATTACATCATACAAGTGTAGGGAAAAATAATAAATAAAAGTGGTAAACGCAGCGGAAGCGATACTAAAAACGATTTAGTGACTTTTAAAATTTTTCCTTTATGAACCTTAAACCCTTTTAATCAATAAACATGCATATATGTTAACAAAAGTAAATTACCTTTTATCGCGTGATCCGATTGACTTACGTCGATGGTAATCCGCAAGACCTTCAATCCGAGCACGAACGTGGATCACCTAGAAGCGTGGTCTCCCTTTTCTTTGAATTGCAAACCTGTGAATGGACCAAACAAAAAACTTTCTTTTCTTTGTTAGTCACAAAAAAATCAAAGGAATGTCAAAAATTATTCCGGTCACTTTTGAGTTCTCAACCTAATGATCGAAACTCGCGTGAACCTAGATCGATATCGTATACACAAGCTTATTGATGATTAAGCAGTAGTATACTATCAAAGAATAATTTCACACTCTCTTTTTGTCTTTTTAGAATAAAATCTCTCTCTTGGAATTAAGAAGAAGAAGAAAGAAAAAAAAAACTCAAGCACAATGGATTGGGGTGGCCGAACCCTATAAGAACACAAATATAGGTTGGCCGAATTTTTTCTTCTTTTTCCTTTAGGGTTGCCGAATTCTATAATGTCACTTATATAGGGTGACTTAAATTCAACCCTAATTCTTTTCAACTTAATAGACTTCAAACCTTAATCGAACTCCTTGATTTTTATTCTTTTATTTTGACTAAATAAAAAGACTCCTTATTTGATTAAATAAATAAAACTAATTTATTTATTTCCTTGTCAAACAAGTCTTTTACTTTTAGGAAAGATTTGTTTCTTTAATTAAACAATTAATCAATAAATTAATTAATTCTTATTTAATTAAAACAAATGAAACAAAATAATATTTTAGGTTAAAATTTTAACCTTGCCGCCCCACTTGATTAAGATTGGGCCTAACATTATTTTCTTATTTCATTTAATCCATTGGACTTTAAATAAAAAGCCCACATGTGAACCAGACCCATTCTTACTAAAAGAAACAAGCCCACATGTCTTTCATTAATATATTAATATAATTGAGCAGCCCATTACTTAAATAATGTGCAAATTATATTCTTAATATATTAAATGCAATTCTAGATGGACCCTTAAATTGGTCCGGTAGAATATATCAAGTGATCCATGCAAGTCCGTGTGGATTGGAGATCTTGGCGGGCCATCTAAATTTAAGCTTCAATAGACATAACCTAATCACAATCAACAAATGATTCACTTAGGTCCGATCCATTAATTTTAACTCATTCCATTAAAGAGCTAAAACTGAACTCTTAAATAAAGATAGAAAAGGAAGATGCTCCTCATTCATACCCTAGACAATCATATTAGAGATAGTGTATCCTCGTGATTAATATCAGTAATCGCCAAGAGTTCATAGACCGCCTATAACTCTCCAAGTTACCATATTTACTCATATGACCATGTTTTGAACTTGGATATTTTGACTTGTCCAGAAGCCATGTTTTCAATAGACACTATCGAAAACTCAACGTTGAGATTTAATATCCAAATACCTCAAAACATCCATATGATGATATTATACTCTCATTTAATTAAATGGAGCCACGATGTCCATATCTATAAATGAAGTCCTCTATCGATTAACAAATGAATATCACCAAACTATCGAGGATAGACTATGCGATATAATCGTACTCATTGATAACTCAAATGATATCACTTGCAACCATAAGTCCATCATTTATCTCAGGATTAAGATAGACCCTCCGATTGTCCTGATAATGAAAAGACTATTATCTATTGACGGTTCTAGATAAAGTTTTTCATTGTGATCCAGTTCAATGCACCCAGTGCACTAGATCCTTTTGCTCGAAGACATTCCGATGATTTTAGACTCATCATATCTCATTTGATCCCATTCAAATGCTAGCAAAAGAATTCTACAACTTTAACAAGATAAAAGTGCCCAACCTTTAACTTAAGTTGTGAACATTATTCAAGACTAACTAAAGAATTGTGTCTACCACATACATATCCAGATGTACGAACAATTCTTCTTTTCCCATAGTCTTTAGACCTTATGATTATTTACTTTGACAATTATAATATAAACTATAAATGCTATACGATTTGTTAAACCAGAAATCTCTTTATTAATATGAAAAAGATTGTTAATTACAACATTACACTCTTGCTATTGAGCATAATCCTAACAATCTCCCACTTGCGCTATAGCAAATGTGTCATATCTCTCAAGCCCATATTCTCTAGATGCCCATCAAAACTCTTCTGAGATAGAGCCTTTGTGAAGGGATCCGCTAGATTTTCTGCTGACGCGATTTTGGTAATCGCCACGTCACCTCTTTGAACAATCTCCCTTAAAAGATGATACTTTCTTTCAAAGTGTTTACCTCTCTTGTGACTTCTTGGTTCTTTCGAATTAGCCACTGCTCCACTGTTGTCACAGTAGATAGTGATCTGCTTATTCTCACTAGGAACCACTTCTAAGTCAATCAAGAATTGGCAGAGCCAAACAGCCTCTTTGGCAGCTTCGCATGCAGCAACATACTCAGCTTCCATGGTGGAATCAGCAATACAAGATTGCTTGATACTCCTCCATATAACTGCTCCTCCTCCAATAGTAAACACAGCCCCTAATGTGGATTTTCTGGAGTCAGAATCTGATTGGAAATCAGAATCTGTATACCCAACGGTAACCAAATCCCCTCCAGAGTATTCAAGCATATTATCTCATGTTCTCTTGAGATACTTGAAAATATGCTTGACTGTCGTCCAGTGATCAGGACCAGGTTTCGATTGAAACCTGCTAACTATGCCAACAGCAAAACAAATATCTGGTCTAGTACAGAGCATTGCATACATGAGACTTCCAACTGCCGAGGCATATGGAACTCTACTCATGAATTGCTCTTCATGCTCATTCTTAGGAACTTGTTCCTTAGAAAGCTTGATTCCATGTCTGAAAGGTAACATACCTTTCTAGGAATCCTGCATGGAAAACCTAGACAAGATTTTGTCTATGTATGAAGCTTGGGATAATGTAATCGTTCTATTCTTTCTATCCCTTATTAGTTGGATACCTAGAATAAAACTTGCTTCTCCTAAGTCCTTCATATCAAATTGTTTTGCTAACCATTCTTTTACTGATGTCAATACACCTACATCGTTTCCAATGAGTAGTATATCATCAACATAAAGAATCAGGAAAACCAACTTGTCACCTTTAATCCTTTTGTATACACAAGGTTCGTCAGGATTCTGAATAAATCCAAAACCTTTGACAGCTTGATCAAACCTTATGTTCCAGGATCTGGATGCTTGCTTTAATCCATATATGGATTTCTGCAACTTGCATACCTTATCCACTTGGCCCTTTTCAATGAATCCCTCTGGTTGCATCATGTAGATGCTTTCGTCAAGACTTCCATTTAGGAAAGCTGTCTTGACGTCCATTTGCCAAATCTCTAGATCTAAAGATGCTGCAATGGATAAGAGTATCCTAATGGATTTAAGCATGGCCACAGGAGAGAAGGTTTCCTCGTAATCGATACCTTCTTTCTGTGTATACCCTTTAGCTACCAATCTAGCTTTAAAGGTTTCCACCTTTCCATCCATACCTCTTTTCCTCTTGTATACCCACTTGCACCCAATGGGTTTTATCCCTTTAGGCAAGTCTACAAGGGACCAGACTTTGTTATCGAACATAGATTCAATCTCGGATTGCATTGCCTTTTGCCAATGGCGACTATCAACATCCTCCATAGCTTCCTTGTACGTATAGGGATCATCGTCGTCCGGGAGATTCTCCACTGATTCTCCCAGACCGATGTATCTTTCGGGTTGTGTTCTAACCCTCCCACTACGACGAGGAATGGTAGTTTGTTGATCTTGTGTTGGATCGGAACTTACAATTGGGTTAGGTTGTGCAAGACTAACTAAAGAATTGTATCTACCACATACATATCCAGATGTACGAACAATTCTTCTTTTCCCATAGTCTTTAGACCTTATGATTATTTACTTTGACAATTATAATATAAACTATAAATGCTATACGATTTGTTAAACCAGAAATCTCTTTATTAATATGAAAAAGATTGTTAATTACAACATTACACTCTTGCTATTGAGCATAATCCTAACAACAAGGTGCCTCCATTCTCATATCACCATATGAATGATCCAAGATAAGATCACCGTACATTACGGAATGAACCGTAGCTATAGATTAACCACAAATAAAGTACCCAACTTTATTTGCTATCTACGAACTCTTTAGATTGCTCGTTTCAAACTGAATCCATTTGTATATGACATTCATATACTCAGTTTGAAATTACATCCGACAATCTTGGTTGTTAAGTACACATGTTATGTATAAATTTATGAGACAATTTGAATGAATAAAATACTTCTTTTATTTATGTTCAATTCACATTTACAAATTACAAGTTCTAGGGCAAAAACCCCAACAATCTCCCACATGCACTAAAGCATGTGAGACATGTCTTGTAAACCTAGACCCTCTAGGTGACCCATAAACACTTTAGCCGGTAAGGTCATCGTAAATTGATCAACATGAAATTAGAATCCGTATATCATAACGGGATCAAATCCTGTCCAGAATACACTAGCATATAGTTTCTCGTTTTCCGAAGATACTTGAGGATAGTCTTGACAGCAACCCAATGACCTAATCTTAGGTTGGGCTAGTATCTACTGACTACTCCCACTGCAAAGTAGATGTCCAGTCTCGTGCATAATATAGCATACATGAGAGTACCTACTGCTGACGTATAGGGAACATGTCTCATATCTTTAACTTCTTGAGGTGTCTTAGGACACTGTTCCTTAGACAAGTGAACTCCATGTCTTTAAAGTAAATTACCTTTCTTGGAGTTCTGCATCAAAAATCGCACAAGATTCTTGTGAATGTACGATGCCTGAGACAATGCCATGAGTTTGTTCTTATAATCTATTATAAGTTAGATCCCTATAACATAACTTGCTTCTCCCAAATATTTCATTTGGAATTGGCTAGCTAGCTAGCCCTTTACTTCTAATAATACCCCTACATCATTCCCAATGAGTAGGATATCATCTACGTAAAGAATTAAGAAAACTACCTTCTTTTCAATGATGTGATTGTAAATATAAAGATCATCAACGTTTTACTCAAAGCCATAGATTTTGATCACATCATCAAACCTTATGTTCCAAGATCTATATGTTTTCTTAAGTCCATAAATGGACCTTTGCAACTTGCAAACCTTTTGCTCATGATCTGGAGACACGAATCCCTCTAGTTGCATCATGTGGATTCTCTCATCAAGATTGTCATTCAAGAATGCAGTCTTGACGTCCATTTGCCAAATTTCATAATCGAAATAGGCAGTAATAGATAAAAGAATCCGAATAGACTTAAACGTGGCTACTAGCGAGAAGGTCTCTTTATAATCAACCCTCTCTTTCTAGGTATAACCTTTAGCCATTAGCCTTGCCTTGAAGGTCTCTACCTTTCCATCTACTCCTTTCTTTCTCTTGTAGATCCACTTACACCCTATGGTTTTACCCCATCCAGTAAGTCTACAAGTTTCCAGACTGAGTTAAAGTACATGGACTTCGTCTCGAGATTCATGGCTTTAAGCCATTCCTCTTTGTTAGGATCTTCCATTGCATTCTTAAATGTTAATGGATCATCCACACTATCAGTAGAGACAACATCTCATCCCTCACCTATTCCCAAATAACGTTCAGGTTGTCTCACAACCCTCCCACTATGTTTAGGTGGTAGTGTATCCTGACTAGGAATCATCTGACTATTAGATGTCAATGGATCCACAACACTTGATGACTAAGCACTAGTCGTACCAGACTCTATTTCATTTAATACAATCTTGCTACGAGGTTTATGATCACTAATATAGTTATCCTCAAGAAACGTTGCATTTGTCGATACAAATACTTTGTTCTCTTCAGGACTACAGAAGTATCCACCACTGGTCTCCTTGGAATATCCTACAAACAAGCATACCACAGACTTGGGGTCAAGCTTTCCACTTCTGTTCTTCAACACATGTGCTGGACACCCCCATATGTAGAAATGTCGCAAACTAGCTTTACAACCATTCCACAATTCTAAGGAGTCTTAGGAAGATGGGACTACATTCAAAAATTAAGCCGTAGTTTGTAACGCACATCCCCAAAATGAATTTGATAAAGATGAGAAACTAATCATAGATCTCACCATTTCCATTTGGGTTCTATTTCTCCTCTTTGTGACACCATTTTGTTGTGGTGTACTAGGAGCTGTGAGTTGGGACACTATCCCATACTCGACCATAAAGTCTTCAAACTCTTGGTCAAGGTACTCACCTTCACGATCCAATCGTAGAGACTTGATCGTCTTTCCTAACTGGTTTCAACTTCAGCTCGGAATTCTTTAAACTTTTCAAAAGTTTCCAACTTCCATTGCATTAGGTAGACATAATTGTATCTCGAGTAGTCATCTATAAAGGTGACATAATACTCATAACCACCCCTTGCTTTAACATTCAACGGTCTATAGACGTCTGAATGTATATGCTCTAGTGGTTTTTTAGCTCTAAGATCTTTTCTAGTAAAAGGTCTTTTGGTCATTTTACCTTCCAAACAAGATTCGCAGACAGGTAAGGTGCCAACCTTTAACTCACTTAAAGGTCCACTTTTTACAATTCTATTTATCCGGTCAAAGTTGATATGGCTAAGTCTTAGATGTCATAGATACGTTTCGTTTTTTTGGAGAAATCTTTTATCGTTTTGTTTTAGGTTTTTCAACTTTAAACAATTCAGCGTTAAGCGGTGTAGTATGTATTAATGGCCTTAAAACATACAAGTTTTTTTCGTTTAATCCTGAACATATATTCAAACCATTTTTTGCAATAATAACAGACTTATTATTAAAAGAAACGGAATGTAATTGTTCCAACAACTTTGAAACTGAAATCAAATTTCGAGTAAATCCAGGAATTAAAAATACATTATCCAAAATAATGAAACAACTTCCAAAATGTAGTCTGACTACACATACTGCTCGGACTGACACGACATCCCCTGACCTAACACTCATAGAGAAGGATCCCTCCTCAAGTTGTATCCAAGATTTAGTCCATTGTATAAAAGAACAAACATGGTTAGTGGCCCCTGAATCAACTATCCAGGGTGAAGAATCATCTTCCACTATACATGATTCAAGAACAAGTAAATCATATTTACTTTTTGCATTTTTATTCTTGCTTTGGGCTTTCTTGGGTTTGGGCTTACCCTTAGCCTTCCTAGCAGACCTCTTCCTCTTATTTTTGATCTGGTAGAAGATGGTTCAGCAACTTTTGCCTCACAGATATTATCTTTGTTGTCCTTAGTCATGGACTCAAAGATAGTGAGCTTATTAAGCAACTGAGTCAGAATGAACCTCAACTTGTTCATCTCATAGTTTCTTTTAAACTAATCGAAACTCTTTGGAAGAGTCGTCAGTATGATGCTCACTTGACTGGGTTCATCAATGGCCCTACTATTGATCTATGCCGTGTTGAAATAGAACATCTTGTTCAGGATATGTTCCCAAACATATGCGCACTCTTTCATCCAAGCAAGCATTGCGAAACGAACAGCTTCATGCCGCTTTTGCTCAAAGGGCTGCCCGAACATGTCTTACAATGACTCCATTATTTCAAATGTAGTATCCATTACTTCGTGCTTAGTGACAAGCACGTTTATCATTCTTGCTAACAGATGTGTTCAGGCTTGCTCATCTGACGAGACCCATTTCTTATATGCCTTACGAACAGTTTTTGCGGCATTGGCAGTAGGCGCTGGAGGACATTCCTCTATAAGCACAAACTTTAGGTCCTTGGTGACCAAGATTGCATTTATGTTATGTTTCCATTTATTGTAGTTATCACCAGTTAATTTGTCATTGGCTAGGATTTGTAATAATGCAGATGACATGGCTGATCAAACATAAATTAATAATTCATTTAGTCATACATTCAAAACATGTGCGAATGTTTGGCATAAAATGATGGATGAAAATGTTTAATGAACAAGAACAACCCTAAGAAAACAGTGTTTCTATACCACGATAATCCAACATACCACAAGTATGTTGGATCGAGACCTTCTCAATCAAATGATATAGCAGAACAACTCTTATTCCAATATCATTCAACCATCGTTTATTTAGTCAGGTTTGTAATTAACCAATTTAATTAAAACCTTATGAGCGTAACCCATCATTTTAGATCTCATGACCTTAATTCGAGAATTGCCGCCTTAGGGTCGGTCAATCCCGAAATCCCCTCATAAATTCTATCCGTTAGGAAGTCAACCTTGGTATTGATTCTTATGGAAACCTTCCTTAGGGAGGATGAAAGCAAAGTCGTCACAAGGCCCCACTCGAATCTCACGGTGTTGAGATAATGATGAAGATTGCGAGATATAATGTCATATATCCCTCTCCCACTCACTATTTTATAGTTAGGGTTTTCTATTAATATCAATGCACCTAGATTAAACGGCTAATATCAATCTAAGTGTCAAAGGCATTAATCACAAATTATTAGAATCCTATTCCAATAACTAATAAACTAATTCAATTTTTAACTCTTAAAAATCTAGTTCATTAGTGATAATTCTAATCTATGTAAACTATTTACTAAGACTAGAATTATTAAATGTGTATTTACCAAGTTTTAACTCTTCGGACAAATTATAGTTCCCTTCTTAAGGAAGGTATCTGGCTGATTAGCGAGAACTCTCAACGTGACTTTTGGCGGGATAATTGGTTGGGGGTCCCTATTTTGGAGCTTTTAGGGATTCCAGATTATTTAGCTAATCCTCTCTGGGAAAGGGTCTCATATTTTATTCATGAGGGTAGATGGGTCCTGGACGTTAGTTTCCAAGCGCAATTCTCGGATCTGTGTTTTCAGATTGATTGGATTGCGATTTCTTCTGTTGTGGATTCTCTGGTTTGGGCTAATTCTCGGGATGGTCATGTTTCTTGCAAGGCTGCTTATTCCCAGTTTCTCCATGATATTCCTCAGGTTGTTTGGTGAAAATTATCCCCCCCTCTCGCTCAGCTTTTACCTGGTGTCTTATGTTGAACAGGCTTCATACTGAGGATTGTCTTTGCAGGTCTGGGTTCCAGTTAGCTTCTCGTTGCAGTATTTGTGGGGTTAGTAATGAATCTGCGGATCACCTTTTTCTTCATTATCCCCCAACGGTTGCTCTTTGGGAGGCAGTTTTCTCTGCTTTCCAGCGACGTGTCTCTACCGAAACTTAGCAATCCTTCTTCTTGCAAGCCATGTCAGTTTTCTTTAGTGAGGAGGTTAGGATTTTATGGAAAGCAGCTATCCATGTAGTGATATGGGGGGTGTGGACTGCCCGTAATCAGTGGATCTTTGAAAGGAAGTCGGTGGACTTTAGATCCATCCTTTCTTTGGTTTGGCGTCCAGTTTCAGAGGCTAATCGCCTGGATATTGGTTATATGCGTAATTGTATGGACGACCTTTTGATTCTTCATCGTTTCGGTCTTTAGGGTCGCCCTTCTAAAGCCTCGGTGATCAAGAGTGTGATTTGGTCGCCTCCGGCTCCTGGTTGGATCAAAGTGAATATAGATGGTGCTGCTTTAGGCTCTACGGGGTTTGGTGGCTGTGGTGGTATCTTTCGGAACTGCAGAGCCTTTGTGAAAGGTTACTTTGTTATTCCTCTTGGTCAGGTTTTTGCGTTTGAGGCTGAGCTTTTGGCGGCCTCTTTAGCCATTAATTTTGCTTGGAAGTATAGGTGACATCGTCTCTGGCTTGAGAACGATTCTTCTTATGTGGTTCAGCTTCTTTCTTCTCATTCTGAGATGGTTCCTTGGAGGGTTCGTCAAGCGTGGCAGCGCTGTATCTTCCAAATCTCGTAGATGGATTTTCAGGTTTCCCATATTTTCAGAGAGAGGAATCAGGTTGCAGATACACTTTCTAAGCATGCTTTGGAGCTTCAGGGTGATTTTTGGTGGTTCTCTGCCCCGCCATTCTGTTCTACTGTTGGCAACGACTGCATGGGTCGGGAGTCTTTTCGTTTTTCTTGATGTTTTCTTTTTCTTTTTTGTGTGGCATGCATGCCTCTTTTTGTTTGGGGTTGTTTTCCCCTTGGTTCTTTGTGCTTTGTTGCTTTTTGTCTCTTTTTACTTTTCTTTTCTTTTTTTTTTTATATATGGATACTGTTTAAGGGTTTTTCAGCATATGATCATTTGTGATGTTTTTTCCCCTTAGATCAGTCCAATTTTATTTATAAAAAAAATACACATTATTATGTCCAATTATTACTAGGGGCTTAATGAAATTAATCCTAATATATATAAAGGACCCTACTAATCTAAGTAATTAAACTCTTTAATTAAAAAGATTAGTGATTAATGAGAATTACTAAGTTTTTACTCCTGAAAACTAATCCCATTAATATAGAGCCAATTATGTGAATTACCCATTTTAATCAAAAAAATTTATTAAAAAAAAAAAAAAAAAAAACACATAATTTAGATGGCTATAATGCATGTATGACATATCAACATATATATATGTGTAGGCACACCTAATCTATATGATAAGTATATGCATGACAATGCTTTAATCATCTCATAATAAAAGCATACATGAGTTGACCAAGTACAATAGATTTATCTAACTTAAAAACTAATAATCTAATTACAAAATTTAATCCAAGGCATTCCTTGGTCTTCTTGTAATCTATTTTTCTTCAAGTCCTGTCCTCTGAATCTTCTGGGCCCAAACATGGTCGCACAAACGCGCAACAACTTTGCGCAGCAGCAGGCATCGTATATCAATCAAATTAACTTTGCGAAGCAGCTACATTATGCACACTTGCAATTTACACACAGCAACATTTGCCTTTTGCTTGCATACGCATAACAACACATGCACCTGCTACATCGGTGCAACACTTTCACACATTTGTGCACAATGAGTGCATGACATCTGCAACGTTGAGTGCTTGACACAATTACAATTGCATTACCAATTGATTGCATGTATTTGCTGCACAAACTACACAATTGTGTGCATTATTACAATTGTGCTACATTTGCATGTGTGACAGCTGTACAAATGCAACAATTGCATGATGCATGTTGCGCAACATTTGCTCGTCACTTATGTATGTGTAGGCATGGCCTTTTCACATCTATTGCTCGTGCGGCTGCTGTTTATTCCTTCCAGATCGTCTTCTTCAACGATTTACATCAATAAAAATAAAATAACAGCATATAAAAAAAAAATTATACAACCCGGAATTAATATTACATTTTAAATCCAAAAAACCTTAAAGCCCATGTACCATTAAAAATTACAATCAACCATGTTTAAAATAAACGATTTAATTATAAACATTCATACAATCATAAAGACAGTGCATACATATTCATATATGCAATAAGGAGCAATCGAATTCGATTATACTGTACAACAAATGGCTATGATACCATTTGTTGGAACCTAGGGTTACAGATTGCGCAGCGGAAGGGTTTTAAAATTTTTATGCAATCATCAAGTAAACATAATTGTACAATAATAATCGAAAACAACAAAGAAGGTGAAACAATTTCATACCAGCGTTGGAGGCTCCTTCTCTTTAATACGATACGTTTTCTGATTTGAACCACAAGATCTTCCTAACTATAACCCGGGATTGGTAATGGCGAGTGAACGCATCACGGTACTCAGGAACAAAGAAGATGTAGAGACTTGAAGAAAGAACTCCTTCTTTCCTTCTTGGCAAGTTCGGCCACCACTTATCACAAAAGCAAGAAAACTATTTTTTTCCTTTATTGTTATTTAATTGCCGCACACCTGTTTTTTATTTTTTATTTTATTTTATTTTTTTTTTTTTGTTGTAGTTGTCGTCGTCGTTGTTGTGTGTGTTAGTTCATTTGTTTCCTTAAAAATATATATCATATATATATATATATATATATCTTTTAAAAACTAATGATATCCTTTTAATTTAAAACAAAATGTTTATTTTATTTTATTAACAGATATCATCTAATTTGAATTTAAACTATTTAAATTCAAAATTAATAATTAATTAATAAAAAAATAAGATAATCATATTATCCCATTTTTTAAATATAAATATCAACTAATACCCTCCATCAATAATTAATTACATAATTAAATAATCTTATTATTTAATAGTTATAATCATTAAATTCATTAATTAAATAATTTCATTATTCAATTAATTTCCGAATAAATATGTGTCACTTTCGTAACACAATTAATTGGACAATCCAATTAATTAACCATGACCTTTGTTACCTAAATCGATCGGGCTAGTAAGGGGACCTAATGGACCCACGGTATTTTGAGCTTCAATAATCCTTAAAAATAATTAATTAAACTCTTTAATTAATATTTTATGATTATTAACTTCGGTGTTATTCCACTAAAAACCCGAAGCTGCATTCTCTCAACTGCAGACGTTTTTACACAAACCAATTACTCTTGGTGTCCATCTATATAACTATTACATATGGTATGATCCTTCACAAGTAGTTCATAATTAGAGTTGGGTCATAATGTCCGTTATACCCCTCTAATTATATCTTTCCATTAAGTACCATTGATTCTCTAATGAACAATAAATCCTACATTCCTTACAGAATTAGGAGAGTGTTTATATTGTTCAAGCCCTGAATAAACCTTTAAGGGAACTACTATCTACTTCTCTTAGGAAGGTGTGGATTCCACTATTGTGTACAAACCTTCCTAGCCACAAGCCAAACCGCGATTCCAACATATGAAGCATATTGACTGGGACTGTAACTCCGATCTCACCCATGGTATATCAAAAACCACAAGGGGTCAATAAAACACTCAGGATTAAGATCACCCATATTAAGCCATCATTTATTGATATATATGAATCTCATTATGTAACGGATCTTATAGAGAGATTCATATAGATCGTGGCCCAGTCCTATATGATCACATCATACAAGGTGCCTCCATTCTCATATCACCATATGAATGATCCAAGATAAGATCACCGTACATTACAGAATGGACTGCAGCTATAGATTAACCACAAATAAAGTACCCAACTTTATTTGTTATCTACTGACTCTTTAGATTGCTCATTTCAAACTGAATCCATCTGTATATGACATTCATATACTCAGTTTGAAATTACATTCGGTAATCTTAGATGTTAAGTACACATGTTATGTATAAATTTATGAGACAATTTGAATGAATAAACTACTTCTTTTATTTATGTTCAATTCACATTTACAAATTACAAGCTTTAGGGTAAAAACCCAACAATTTTTGTGTGCTTTGGCTTATTTGGGAATATCCAAATTACAAAGGAAACTCTGTCTGTGTGTTGCGAAAAATGGGCAAAACCAAGCAAGCAAATCTAAAGGAGGAAATTTCTAAAGCTACCAGGGCGTCACAAGGTTTAAGTCCATATGTACAGAACAAGGATTTTGCTATTAGATTGAGGTTACTTAGGGATCGAACCATTATTTTTGAGAGATGCATTCAGCTGGACAGCCTTAATGATACCTCTATCCCTAGGATTATGAGGGACAAAAAATGGGTGCTTTTTGTGCATAACCTGGGGACAGCTAACCTCACAATTGTTAGGGAATTTTTTGCAAGTATGGTTCCAAGGAGCTTTATGAGTGGGGGAGCTGTGATGGTGAGATGGTATAGGTTCAGATCAGTAAAGATAAAATCAACAATCTTTTCGTTACAGACTCGGTTCCACAGGCGTAGGCACCCTTTGGTTTTACTCCATATAGCGGAACTTCAGAGGAGTTAGCAAGGCACTTAAGAAGGAACGAGGATGGAAGATGGGATATAGACCACCCGCTTAGGCAATATGATTTTCCTAAGGATCTAGCACTGATGAACCTATTCGCTTGTGCTTCGTTGAGCCCCATATCGCACCATAGTTTTATCGCCATCAAGAGAGCTGGACTATTAGCTTGTCACCTTGCAAAGGGCAGCAAGATTGACATTGGGAGGATTATCAAGGGTGAGATTAGCAGTGTTGGGGATGTTGACATCAAAGGAAATAGAAAGTTCGGTCAGAAGATTATTCTATTCGCGTGCCTTATTACGAAGCTATGCCGACATGAGAGTGTAGTGGAGCTTTCCAGTGATAAGATGGCAATAGGCGACAAAGCGAATATCAATTAGCGATCCTGGAAGGATTCTGCTAGCAAGACAAATGGTAGGAAGAAGCAAAAGAGAACAAGAGATGACACCCAGGGCGATAAGAAACAGGATCCTGATTTTGATCTTCCAGAGGAGGATGTGGGCCCAAAGGCTGAGGGTCAGAGAGATAGCTCTGTTTCGAGCCAGTTAGAGTGGGTTATCAAATCCTTTAAGGCTAATTGGGTTACCCATGACTGAATAGAGAGGAAGATTGATGATCTCGCTCTATAGCAATATAAGGATAGGTAGGACTAGGAGGCCTAGGATGAGGATATCAGGGCTGACATGGCCACTGTGAAGACCCCAACTGGGTTACTAGACCTATGTTAGGAGAAAGTGCTGTAGGAGACCACCTCCATCTTCTAGTACCCAAAGCTTCTCAACTATTGATTATGTGATGATATGCCACCTGAAGACAGTGAGAGATTGAGGAAAGGCAAAGGCCCTGTGGAGTAGGATTTTCAGGATTAGCCATTTCATACCACCTTGTTCCAGCTTTTTAGTTTTTAGCTGTCTTTTATTTTCAGAACTTGTAGTTACTTTTCCCACATTTTATTTCGAACTACTAATTTCCTTGATTAGACTTTCTTATTTTCCTTACATTGCCCTTTGATTTCTCTCTTTATAATTTTAGCTTTTCCATTCATTTTTAGTTTAAGTTGCAGAGTTGTATTATGCCTAGCTTTTAGGTTTAGTTTGTGTTAGGGTTGCATTTTGGCTTCCCTCCTGCTTCTAAGCTTACATTGTCCAATCCGCTTATATGTGCAAACATTGGGGACATTGTTTCGTTTAGGTTTGGGGGTGCGGCCATCCAGTTACTCTCTCATGTCTTCATTTGTATTTTTCTTGCATGAGTTGCATGCTATTATCTAATAAAATAGAAAAAAAAAATTCATGATTGTATGGACTTAGAGCCAAATTTTCTCAAATTTTCTACCAATTTGAGTCAAAATCTAGAGAAGCAAGGGCTTCTTGCTGAGATGTCTTTGGGTTAAGCCATTGTAGACGCTTTATATATGCCATGCATTATTAAGGGGGGCCGTGTTGGTCAAAGTTGCATCTCATTGCTTGCACACACCCTACCGGACTCATTGTGTTTTAGTGAAAGAGGTAGCACGCTTGAGATTTTTAGATCATTTGTAGAGATCACCCGTGTGAGCTTTATTGCCCAAATGTTGCGTCCACATGATTGAATTTGATTTATATTCTCTAAACACTCATCATGTAGATATTAGGCATAATAAAAGAGGACCTCTTTTCATTGCACTGAAGCATTGAAAAACAATTCTTTAGCATTTTTGCATTTTTGTGTTTCCTTTGTTGGTTTGCTAGACTCATACCTTTAGTGACATAGACAATGTGTGTTAGTCACTCAAAACGACACAAACATATCCATAAGCCTTGTGTGTGTGCTTAAATATCCAAAAGAATGTAGACCTTCACACTAAACCTGATCACCATATCCACCCATGTTACATTTACACTACATTAAACCCAAACACTAGACCATCCCACGACAATGATCATGATAACATGATGATTGAAGCCCAAGAAGAAATATATCCAAGTAACGTGTACTTAGGCCTATATTGTAAAAAAAAAACAAAAAACAAAAAAAATTCTAGAAAAAGTTGCCCAAATGCTAAGCAACTACATATTGTACAAAGTTCTTAAGTTAATAAAATGCCTAGGCGCTAAAAGGGGATCGCAAAGTGCACCATGTAGAAGACTCATGATCATTAGCTCACCAATAATTCCATATCCACCCGACCTCTCCACTACCATCCAACCATCGATCTCACTGGCATTTAAAAAGAAGTCCTAATTGATCTTTAGGAAGGGTCTAGCTTGAAAACAAGGGTGTTCTTAATGTTGATTTCATTCTTGAGGTCCATTTGAATAAATGTTTGAGCGTTCTTAATAACTTTTCATATGCATTTTAATTTTGAAATTTTTGTGTGCATAAACTCCAACTAGTATAAGTTTGATGAGTGAGCCTACGTTCGGTGTGATAAAATAATGAGAGAACCCAAGAGAGACTTAGAGTCAAGGCGAAATGTTATCTAATGACTCTTGTGTTCGATGCTTTTGAAACTAAATTCACTAAGAAGTCCGGAATTACAATCATTAGTGTTGTAGCACCTTGACTACCATACCTCTAGAATGCACTCAATGATCTTAACATGCTTGTGCATACTTTACGATTCTCCCAATGTCCCATCTCATCTTTAGTTGACTCGGTAGAAAATACGTTTGTGGGTACCTTTCTGTATGCCCTCACGAGACTTCACTCATCATCTAGGGATCGCCTAAGGGTTTAAAAAGCTCGTGGCACGTGCCAAGTGCTATCGTGTCACCCACGAAAGTGGTGTTTTCCTTATTTTAATTTTGAGTAGGTTAATCTTAGTTTTGTTTGTTTTGGTTTTGCTCGGGGACAAGCAAAATATAGGTTTGAGGGTATTTGATAATGCCTATTTCTACACTTGGTGTAGCCCTGTTTCCTATCATTTTGCATCCGTTTTCCGAGTAAAACCAAGTATTTAACTCTTAAAATATGTTTGTGCGGGTTTCTTAGCTTCTAGGGGCATTTTGCCAAAGAGAGAAGAAGTTTTGGGCAAATATGAAATTCTTTGAGAATTAAAAGGCATAACCACTGTACACCCGCCCTTCGTACAGCGAGTGAACAATAGTTTTACTCTAGAGGATCACCGCTTCTTACTCGACTCCAAATGGCTCTACGAACAGCAAGGAAAAAAATCAGAAAAACTGCTCTACACCCCCCTATGTAACAACAGTTTCAATTCCAGCAGACCACTGCCCCTCGTTCACCCAAAAACCATCGTTCAGCCAAACAAGAAGGATCGCTATACACCCACCCTACGTATAGCAGATGAACAGCGGTTAGGCCATTTTCTTGAGAGTCATGCCTATGGTTTCGTGCCCTGTTTCCAAAGATATAAATACCCTATTTCAGCTCTTTTCACCTTACCTCTTGCATGACTCTTGAGCTCCAAACACTCCCACATCACTCCAAACCATCCAAGAACTAATCTTTCATCCAATCCTTCACTAAATCACCTAAAACCTTCATCAAAACACCATCTAAACCCAAATCCCACTTCACCATCTCATTTCCTTACCTAGATCTACCATAAAAATCACACCTTGGAGCAAAAGAAGTCTAGCACAACTAAGCAAGAGAGAAGGAGTTCTTCATATTTGTTTACTCTAATCCTTTCTTTCTTTACATTTACTTGTTTTCATTTATGGCTTGTACTCATTACACATCTTTTGTAGCCATTTATTGTATCATGAACTAAAACTTCCTTGGCTAAGGCCAAGATGAAGCCTTTTCCATGAATTATTACTAAAGGCCATCACTTTATCATTATTGTTTGTGTTGTGTACACTTATTTCATGTTCTTAATTATTATTGAATGTCTAGCTAGCATTTCGTAATTGTTTGGTTGTTGTGTAAAGCACCAAGAGGAGAAGCACACAACGTGCTCAATGAAATGAGTGACAAAAATTGGTAAGATAGAGATATACGATGCTAACTTCTAGGATTCATTTGTGTGCCATAAAACTTAATGAATTTGTATGTAGTTCGGATAATGATCGAATCAAAATTGGTGTGATTTTGGCCCTCACTTCCTTCTATTTTTCTTGATCATCGGGCAATATCCCATGATTTAATTGTGTAAATTAAGTTTTTTCAGATATTTATAAAGTTTAAGGGCATTGTAGTAATTTGGAGAAAATAGGGAAGAGATCAGAAGAGCATTTCATAATTCGCCACGCAAATCACAGTAGCGCGCCACCTCATTAAGTTAAACGGTGCATTTGGGAGGTGGGATGGGCCTCTGAGTGAGCCCCTATCCATTTCTAAAGCTCACCCCAAATGAGACAACCAACTTGCGCCTTAATGCACCTCAGGCATGTGCTAAACACACCCAAAAGAAGACAAAACAATCAAGACTGATTACACTCCAGCTTACTGCTAAGTGTCCCCCATCTTTTTCAACCTTCATCCTCTTCCTTCGACTGAAAGCCATTGTTGAAGCTTCAAACCCTAGCTTCTTACAACCTCCGGAAATCAACCTATCTCCGACCAATTTATGCTATAAATGAACGGCGATGATGACGCAAGCCTGGTCGTTGACTTCTTGGCTCCCCAAAACCGTCAAAATCCGAGCCACCAAATCCGTTGATGTCACCTCTATTGTCACCACTTCACTATATCGCGACACAATCACGAAAATTAATGTTGCGGTTTGCACTTCGATGTCGCCATGGCGATAGAGAGTTGTTGTTGCACCTGATTGAGTTGCCATTTCATCGCCAAATGCGTCGCCATGAAAAAAAAAACTGTGTCCTCGTCTCTGTTCTAATTGATTGGTGGGGCAAATTACAAGATGCACTCCTCTTGGGCTAAATGGTAATTTGCCATGTAAGATGGGTGTTTTGGTAATTTCCACCCGTGACCTAAAGTGAAAATCCTATAAATTCATCACTATCTTTCCTTTTTTAAAAACACTTGACAATTAAAAAAAAACCTCTCTTCTACCATTCCTTTCTTCCCATCTTCTCAACATATCCCCTTAGTCACTCCACCTATCTAGACACATCATCATCATCCACTCTTTGCACAAGGAGCATCAAAGGCAAGGAAAAGATCAAGCTCTATAAAAGGGGGCCCGAGGGTGATTTCCTAATATTTTACTTGCCTTCCCTTTGATTGTAATATGTGTAACTAAACCTCCTTTCTAGGGGATTGATGTGAGAACATTTGGATTGGGTTTTGCTTAAGCTTTAATATATATTTTAATCTCTATTTGTGTTCTATTCATTTTATAATTAGATTTCATTATATAATTGACATGTATACTCATTTGTTGATTATGCTCTTGTTTAGGATTATTAGTTATATAATCTTGATTAGATTGACACCCTTGATGGATTGAGAACATAATGAGTAGGATAGATTGTCGGAGGTATATCAACCGCGATAATCTAAACCTTTAATTATAACAAATTGATCCCATTGTGACCCATTCTCCTTAATCGGTTAGGCATTGCGGTGGGAAGTTGTTTAGGGTTCATAGTGATGGTCTAAACACATTCAAGAATACAATTGGTTAACATTTGTGAGGTTGGTTCACTAAAGTAGCTTGAGAAGCTTAGCCCATAATCCACTTGCAATCCCGTTAATTCCCTAGCAATTCTCTTAGTTGTTTATTCCATATATATCTTATCTAGATTTGTTGAGCATTCTATTTTATTAGTTTTATTAGTTTTATTTTACATGTATGTTTGATGGCTTGAGAAACCATACAACCATCCGTTGCTTATGATTTACTTTATTGCATTTAAGAATTGTTAATTAATTCAACTAATTACTCTAATTCTCTGTGGAACGAATCCTTGCTTACCATTTTACTAAATTTTACATCTAAGTGGATTTTTAAGTGGTAAAAATTGGTTTTCAAAACGAACACATAAAAATATTATTTTGTTGTGTAAAACGACCGCATCAGATAACCATTGAGAAATAGGTTATCGGTGCATATAAATATTGTCTTTATCACTTGAGAGAAATTAGAGACTAATTGAGGTTATTACAAATCTACACACACACTTGCATACTTTATTTCAATGTGTTTGACTATGCTTGAGTTTGTTTGCTTGTGTAGTTTCACTAATTGCATTTTAGTTGTATGTTTAATTTAGTTAACTTCGAGTAATGTAATCCAATCATTCAATCTTTGCTTGTCTAAATAGTAGTTAATAAATGAATTGTGGTAATCAATACAGCAATCCTTGTAGAACGAATCTTATTTATTATTGTGCTATTCCTACGGCTCCGTACTATTGCGGGTGCTCATTTAGGAGTGGTCACTCACGCCTCTAGGAGGATTCCATGCTTGACTATCTAGATCCTCCCGATTCTAGTCAAGACTTCTTGCTCTTGTTAAAGCTTCACTCACTCCAATTAGAGACTTCCACCTTTCGCAAGACAAAGATCTAAGTGAAGTGCAAACATGCAATCCTGTTACAATCACAAGCAAATAAAGCAAGTAGATCAAACACACTCTATAAAGAATTAGATTTGCACAAATCAAGCTTACAAGCAAATATAACTAATTCTTATGAACATGTGATTAGAGGTCTAGATTAGGCATTCAAATCATTCACAAAAATATCTAGAAACCTAAACATGTCAATCAAAGCTAGAGTAACAAGTTTTCAATAGAAATCACAAAACTAGCTTTGAAATCAAGTGAACAAGTTAACACTTGAAATCCACAACACATTCAACCAAGCAAGAACTAGATTTAAATGATAGAGATCACAATCAAAATATCTTAGTTCTAGAACATGTGACTAAAACCTAGAAATCAACAGTCAAGATAAAAAACACAAAGTATTCTAGATTCAAGTTCATGTTTTTCAAAATTAGCAGAAAAATGTTCAATCAAAAATCACAAGAACTAATTTCAAAAATCACTCAAACAAGCCTAAAAGTTGAATCAAAATCATTCTAAACATTTTTCCTTATCAAGTAGGAAGATCCAACAAGTTGATCATAAAAGACATGTAGAGAAGATGATTCACTTCGAAAATGATGAACACACGAATGAAGGCCATATCATAACAAAAAACTTGGACATCATTTCATTCTAAAATTGCTTGGGACTTGTCCTCTCTTCAAGACCAACAATTTCGGCATTTGAAAATCTAAAATTTGAGTTGATTTGAGAGAGATATGACCAAAACAAAAATTCAAAAGTTTTCAAATTAAATACAATGTATGTGCATACTTCAACAAGTGTGTGAATGTGTTATACGAATTTAACGCAACGATGCAGGGACACAAATGTATGCAATATGTGTGTGCACGCTTACGCCTTGCAAGAGGAAGAAGAATCTCGATACCCTAGCATCCAAGTAAGCGTCTTTCTTCTTGAAGAAAAACTTTGCATGAGAAGTTGCATTTCTCTTTTGAAGCATATACCAACCATGAATCACCTAAGCAACTAGTCATTACAAATAAAGAGAGTTATGTTATGGAATCAAGGAACCACAAATCTAAAACCTAACAACCTTGTTTAATTCCTAAGCCATATAATAAATATGCTGCAATATCCCCAACTCAAACAAGACTTTGTGATGAGAATAAGGGAGCTGCACTAAGAGATCCACTGCATGTTCCGGCTGGTCCAATAACAAGAGCAAGGGCCAAGAGATTCAAAGAGGCACTCAACGGCCTGATTCAAGACACTTGGGCTGATTCTGAAGTTTCAAAGTCCAAAATGAGCCCACATGAAGACCAATGCTTAATTAACGTCATCAATGCAATTAATTGGGCCAAATAAGAGAAGCTTAGGCATGAAGCACAAGCTAGGGTGTGTGGAGGAGATTTAATTTCAGCTTTTCCTTTTTAGTTTTTAGAGAATAAAGAGTTGATTTGTTTCCCAAATTAAGGGGCTGAATTGTTTCCAGTTTTAGCTTTCCAAATAGGGAGCAAGTCAATAGTTGCTTGTTTTAGTTTTAGTTTTTATTTTCTTTCCCGTTTGTAAGGCCTTTGGCCGAATTCTCTTTTTCCTTTCTTGTCCATTAGGGTTTTAGTTTATAAGGAACCCTCTAATGTGTTATTTCAGCAGACTTTGATTGAATTAAAAATTGAGAGGAATCTTTTTTTCTTTTGTTCTTTAAGAACTATTTGAACTTATCAGATTTTCTCTGTGGCGTTCATCCTTGACTTATCAATCAAGTATTCCATCCTTATCAGATTTTCTCTGTGGCGTTCATCCTTGACTTATCAATCAAGTATTCCATCCTTATCAGATTTTCTCTGTGGCGTTCATCCTTGACTTATCAATCAAGTATTCCATCCTTGATTGTGGCGTCCTCCTTATACCAAGGTTCACATCTCTTTATAGGTGTTGGGTCGCGGTTTCCATCCAAAAACTTAAGCTTAGAACGATCTTAGGAATCAAACCGGCGAGGTTCGTATTATTTGGTATCAGAGCCTAGGCTTCGAAAATCAGGTTTAATCTATCCATGTTCTTCTTTCTTCTTTGATTTCGTACCATCAAAAAAAAAAAAAACTTGATTCCGATTGATCAAGGCCAAAAAAAAAAAAGTACAAAATAAAAAGTTTCTTTGAAAGGTCATATAGTTGAACTTATATCAACTAGTGTTCTTCTACTTCTTGATTTCATGCATTGATATTAAAAAAAAAAAAAAAAGCAGTAGAATCTCATCTTTGTTATTTTTGTTCTCTTACTTTTTCATTCTAGACTCTTTGTGATTTGTTTCATCTAAACGTGGCTAAGAAATCTTGGTTATTGTTTGATTAGTTTGATAAGAACTTTTGAGAAAATAACGAGGGGAAAAAGGCAAGAGTGGTCAGTACATATTGAGGGTAAAAGCCAATTTTTATTGTGTGAAAACACGAGTGTTGAGTGATCTGAATTTTTTCGAGTGAAACACGTGAGGGAGTGTTGTGAGGTCTTTTTTTTTATAATATTTATTTTGCAGGAAAACATGTCCGAAAACAAAGATAAAGACGTTACTGATGATTCTTCCATACCGGTGGACCTAAAACTTTGGAAGGAGGCATTAGTAGGGGAGATGAGACGGATGGTGAGGGGTGAATTGGAACAATTACATGAGCGCTTAGATCAAGTGGAGAACTCACGCACGGAATAGCCACAACCTGTTCCACAAGCATGTAGGAGAGAGAGAGAGTTCCGGTTAGAGAATAAGTCAATGATTATTATGGGGATGATAATGACATAGAGGAGGATGATCGCATATCCAATGTGGGTGCAGGCAGATTTAGGGGTGGAATTGGAGGTAGAGGCACTAGGTTTGGGAATAGAAAAGATAGGTATGGGAATAGAGGAGATAGGTATGGAGAGAGGGTTGATAAGAATTTGGGTATTATTAAGGTTAAAATTCCAACCTTCCAAGGTAAAAATGATCCTAAAGCTTATTTGGAGTGGGAGAAAAGAATAGAATTGGTGTTTGATTACCATGACTATTCCAAGTTGAAGAAGGTGAAGTTGGCTGCGATAGAGTTTACTGATTATGCTATTGTTTGGTAGAATCAATTGATTGTGAGTAGGACACGGAATGGAGAGAGACCTATTGAGACGTGGGAGGAGATGAAAACTGTTTTGAGGAGGCGATTCATTCCGAGTAACTATTATAGGGGTTTGCTTCAGAAATTGCAAACTCTTACTCAAGGGTCTAAGTGTGTTGAAGACTACTACAAGGAGATGGAGATAACAATGATTCGAGTTGATATAGAGGAGGACCGAGAGGCTACTATGGTTAGGTTTCTAAATGGGTTAAACCGAGACATTGCAAATATGGTGGAGTTATAACATTATGTTAAGCTAAATGACATGGTGCATGTGGCCATTAAAGTGGAACAACAGTTGAAGAGGAAGGGTTCCACATGGGTTGGGCAAAATTCGGGTTCTTCATCATCATAGAAACCGAATTGGAGTAAGAAGGATGACCAGCCTAGTTTCAAGGCCAAGACCGAACCTTCCAAAGATCTTAAGGCCGAGGGCACATTAAATCAAGGTAAATCAGATTCTCAACCTTTTAGAAACCGTGACATTAAGTGCTTTAAGTGTTTGGGAGCAGGTCATATTGCATCACAATGTCCAAACAAGAGAGTAATGGTTTTGAAGGATAGTGGTATCGAATCCGAGGGTGAATATGATAATAAGTCCATGCCACCTTTGGAGGATGCAAGTGACAATGCATATCTAGTGGGTGGAGAGCTTTTGATTTCAAGAAGAGCTCTTAGTGCTCAAGCCAAGGATGATGATGAGGTACAACGTGACAACATCTTTCACACCCGTTGCCATGTTAATGATAAGGTATGTAGCATGATTATTGATGGGGGGAGTTGTACTAATGTGGCTAGCACTATTTTGGTGGAAAAACTGAATTTGACCACTTTTAAGCACTCAAAACCTTATAAGCTACAATGGTTGAATGATAGTAGGGAAGTTAGGGTAAATAAGTAGGTGTTGGTGTCTTTTTTAATTGGAAGATACAAAGATGAAGTTACTTGTGACGTGGTGCCAATGAATGCGGGTCATATCTTTTTAGGAAAACCATGGCAGTTTGATAGGCATGTGACTTATGATGGATATACTAATAGATACTCATTTGTACTCAATAGAAGGCCAATCACTCTTGTACTTTTAACCCCAAGACAAGTATATGAAGATCAAATGTGATTAAAAAAAGATAGAGATGTAGAAAAAGAGAGTAAGAGCTCAAAAGAAAGAGAGTCCGAATCAACAAAAAAAGAAACAAAAGTTTAAAAAAAAAAGAGGCTGATGAGAGAAAAAGAGAGAGAAAACAAGTGAGCTTTTATGCAAAAGAGAGTGAGAAAAAAAAGTTTTGTTTTCAAATCAGCTGATGATTGTACTTTTGTACAAAGAGGCTTGTATGAGTACTAACGAACTTGACTTTTCTTTGCCTAGTGTTGTTGTTTCACTTTTCCAGGACTTTGATAAAGTGTTTCCCGAAGAGATGCCTATTGGTTTACCACCAATAAGGGGGATTGAGCACCAAATTGATTTTGTACTCGGAGCACCTATCCCAAATAGACCCGCATACAGAAGTAATTCGGAGGAGACAAAGGAACTTCAAAGGCAAGTTAATGTGCTCATGGAAAGGGGGTATGTGCGTGAGAGTATGAGTCCTTATGCGGTTCCCGTATTACTTGTGCCTAAGAAAGATGGAACATAGAGGATGTGCATTGATTGTCGTGCCATCAATAATATCACTGTAAAATATCGACATGCTATTCCTAGATTAGATGATATGCTTGATGAATTGCATGGTTCTATTGTTTTTACTAAAATTGATCTTAAGAGTGGATATCATCAAATTAGGATGAAAGAAGGTGATGAGTGGAAAACTTTTTTTAAAACAAAATATGGTTTATATGAGTGGTTAGTTATGCCTTTTGGATTAATCAATGCACCAAGTACTTTCATGAGATTAATGAACCATGTTTTGCATGCTTTCATAGCAAAATTTGTGGTTGTTTACTTTGATGACATTTTGATTTATAGCAAAAACCTTGATGAGCATGTTGAACATTTAAAACTTGTTTTAGGTGTTTTAAGAGCTGAAAAGTTGTTTGCTAATCTCAAAAAGTGTACCTTTTGCACGGATAAGCTTGTATTTCTTGGTTTTGTTGTTAGTGCTAAAGGGATTGGGGTTGATGAAGAAAAGGTTAAGGCAATTAAGGAGTGGCCGAAACCTATAAATGTGGGACAAGTGAGGAGTTTCCATGGGTTGGCTAGTTTTTATAGGAGGTTTGTGAGGGATTTTAGTAGTCTAGCTGCACCTTTAACTGAAGTTATCAAAAAGAATGTGGGTTTTTAGTGGGGTAATGAACAAGAAAAGACATTTAACTTGATTAAGGAGAAATTAACTAACGCACCTTTGTTTGCTTTGCCTGACTTTGCTAAAGCTTTTGAGATTGAGTGTGATGCTTCAAGAATAGGTATTGGAGCTATTCTAATGCAAGAAGGACGTCCCATTGCATTTTTTAGTGACAAGATATGTAGAGCAGCCTTGAATTATCCTACCTAAGACAAGGAGATGTATGCTTTGGTTAGGGCATTGGAAACTTGGCAACACTGCCTTTGGCCAAAAGAATTCGTGATTCACATGGATCATGAGTCCTTGAAGCATTTGAAGGGGCAGCACAAGCTAAATAAGCGACATGCCGAATAGGTGGAGTTCTTAGAAACATTTCCTTATGTGATCAAGTACAAAAAAGGTAAGGAAAATGTGGTCGCTGATGCGTTGTCTAGAAGGTATGTTTTACTTTCTACTTTGGATGCTAGAATGCTTGGTTTTGATTACATTAAAGAATTATATGTGGAAGATTTTGATTTTGGCCATGTATTCAATGCATGTGAAAAGGTTGCATTTGACAAGTTTTATAGGCATGATGAATTTTTGTTTAGAGAAACTAAATTATGTGTGCTTAAGAGTTCTTTCCGTGAATTGCTTGTTAGAGAAGCTCATGGGGGTGGTTTGATGGGGCATTTTAGGATAGCCAAGACACTAGATGTTTTGCATGAACACTTCTTTTGGCCTCATATGAAACGGATGTAGAAAGAGTTTGTGATAAATGCATTACATGTAGATAAGATAAGTCTAGGGTTAAGCCTCATGGTTTCTATACTCCTTTGCCTATACCTAGTGGACCTTGGATTGACATTTCTATGGATTTTGTGTTGGGTTTGCCTAGGTCAAAGAGGGGCAGGGATTCTATATATGTGGTTGTTGATAGGTTTTCAAAAATGGCATATTTCATTCCTTGTCATAAAACTGATGATGCATCACATATTGTTGATTTGTTTTTCAAAGAAATTGTTAGATTGCATGGCATGCCTAAAACCATTGTTTTGGATGACGCTAAGTTCTTAAGCTACTTTTGGAAAACTTTATGGGGTAAGTTAGGAACTAAACTCTTATTTTCTACTACTTGTTATCCACAAACTGATGGTCAAATTGAAGTAGTTAATAGGATTTTATCTGCCTTGTTGTGTGCTATAATACAAAAGAATTTGAAAACATGGAAGGATTGTTTGCCGCATGTAGAGTTTGCTTATAATAGGAGTATGCATTCTGCAACTCATTTTTCGCCTTTTGAAATTGTGTTTGGTTTTAACCCATTGACTCCTTTGGATTTAATTCCTTTACCTGTTAATGAGCATGTTAACTTGGATGGGAAGAAAAAGGCAGAATTTGTTAAGCAAATCCATGAAAAGACTAGACAAAACATCAAGAGGAGAATTGAGCAATATGCCAACCAATCTAATAAAGGGCGCAAGAAAGTTGTGTTTGAGCCCGATGATTGGGTGTGGTTGAATATGAGGAAGGAATGGTTTCCAGTCCAGCAGCGTTCTAAACTACTTCCAAGAGGAGATGGCCCATTTCAAGTGATTGAAAGAATCAGTGACAACGCCTACAAGTTAGATCTTCCAGGTGAGTATAATATTAGTGCAAGCTTTAATGTTTCTGATTTGTCTCCGTTTGATATAGGTGACGATTTGAGGACAAATCATTTTCAAGAGGGAGGGAATGATGAGAATAAGGGAGCTGCACTAAGGGATCCATTGCATGTTCCGGCTGGTCCAATAACAAGAGCAAGGGCTAAGAGATTCAAAGAGACACTCAACGGTCTGATTCAAGACACTTGGGCTGATTCTGAAGTTTTAAAGTCCAAGATGAGCCCACACAAAGACCAAGACTTAATTAACGTCATCAATGCAATTAATTGGGCCGAATAAGAGAAGCTTAGGCGTGAAGCACAAGCTGGGGTGTGTGGAGGAGATTTAATTTTAGTTTTTTCCTTTTCAGTTTTTAGAGAATAAAGAGTTGATTTGTTTCCCAAATTAAGGGGCTGATTTGTTTCCAGTTTTAGCTTTCAAAATAGGGAGCAAGTCAATAGTTGCTTGTTTTAGTTTTAATTTTAGTTTTAGTTTTATTTTCTTTCCCGTTTGTAAGGCCTTTGGCTGATTTATTTATTTATTTATTTTTTTTTTTCCTTTCTTGTCCATTAGGGTTTTAGTTTATAAGGAACCCTTTAATGTATTATTTCGGCAGACTTTGATTGAATTAAAAATTAAGAGGATTCTTTTTCTCTTTTGTTCTTTGAGAACTATTTGAACTTATCAAATTTTCTCTGTGGCGTTCATCCTTGACTTATCAATCAAGTATTCCATCCTTGATTGTGGCATCCTTCTTATACCAAGGTTCACATCTCTTTATAGGTGTTGGGTCGCGGTTTCCATCCAAAAACCTGAGCTTAGAACGATCTTAGGAATCAAACCGACGAGGTTCGTTTCACTTTGTTTAACTGCTAACGCATATTATAATTGAATTTGGATCTTACTGATCTGATCTTTTTTTTTTTTTACTTCACTTAATCTCATGACACAAATATTGCAATGAATGTGTGGTTAAGATGTTATTGGTTTTCACAACCACTTTATCAATAACCAATCACATGTTTTAAAAATGTCATAAAAAATATCAAATTAGTAGAGGATCTAAATCCATAATAATTAGAATTCAATATCCCAAATTCAATAAATAGCAATTAAAAAATTATTAAAAAAAAAAAAACAATTTCAAGCTGGCGCCATCCATGACCCACCATCTTTTTCCACCTCTACCTTTGCTGTTCTGCCGCCATGGATTTCTAGAACTAAATTTAAAATTGCCAAAGATTCCATCTCGTTTTGAGATTGTGACCACAAAGTACAAAATAACCTTCACATATTCACCCCCCTTTTACCGTTAAATTGTATCAGCTCGGACTTACCAAATGGATATCAATTATTTGTTTTGGACATTACACGTGTTTTTGACACATTTTGCAGTCATGGTGTCAGAGATTTACTAGAAACTTAATCTCAGTTCTCTGGACTGTTTCAAGAACCTAACTATGACCTTTCTCTCTTTCAATTTCATGTGGTGATGTACATGTATAAATATATAAATATATATTAGTCAAATTAAGCAATATTTATGAAGAATTGAAGGTGATCATAAGAAGAGTGATTGGTGAAATACAATTTGGTTAAAAGAGAAATGGATATTTTGGGAGATTACAAGCCTGTTGTGGCTATGCTTGGGCTACAATTCTGTTATGCAGGAATTTCTCTATTCACTAGAGGTGCTCTTTTGCAAGGAATGAGCCCCAGAGTAGCTGTTGTTTACAGGCTAGCCATCGCCACTTTCGTCATTGCACCCATTGCTTACTTCTCAAGGTGAGTACTCAACTTAATCTCTCTCTCTCTCTCTCTCTGTGCATATATAATCTACATTTATTAATCTTCTTAAACAGTTTCTCTGGCAGGAAGAAATCAAGTGGCTGTTCTTCGGGATTGAATTTGAGGAGCTTTTCTTTAATATTTTTGACAGCATTTATCGGGTATGTATAATGACATGTTAAAAACAGAATTCTTTTTCCATGGAATTATCAAAGTGATAGTTATTGTTACCATTTTATGTAATGTAGCATTACTATATCTAATTAACGGTTAATATAGTTCATTAATTTGTTTTTTGATTTTTTCACAGTGTAACAGCCAATCAGAACATCTTCTATGAGGGCCTATACTTATCTTCATCAACAATGGGAAGTGCTATGGGCAATCTAGTCCCTGCAATCACCTTTGTTTTGGCAGCAGTTGTTGGGTAATTAAAGTTCAATTATTGGTAGTTCAATAAAATTAAATAATGTAAAGGTAAATTAATCAACAAATATGCAACCCTATTACCTTCCCATTAGGATTGTTGATGAATTTATTATTATTATTAGTATTTTCTAAATTTTCTTAGTGTTTATCAAACCATTAATACATTTTCTGTTCTCTAACTGTATAGATTTGAGAAGATAAATATTGGAAGTTTGAGAAGTGCAGCCAAAATATCAGGGACAGTTGTGTGCGTGGTTGGAGCGATTTGCATGGCATTGGTCAAAGGCTCCCAGCTACTCAATACAGAATTTTTCGCTCTTCAAACAAAATCCATCTTTGGCTCAGGAGGTGATCAAACCTGGTTGTTGGGTTGCCTATTACTCTTTGGTAGCTCTTTTTGCTGGTCACTTTGGCTGGTTTTGCAGGTATACATTCCTTTTTTGCTGGTTTTGCTGGTCATCATCGATCTACAATTTGTAACTACCTCTTCCAACCCAATATATCTGTCGCATCATATTTCATATTGCTAGTGAGTAAGGCCTTGAACTAATATATAGGTTACGGTTTCTTTAACTAATTTGATTTATTTTAGGCTCTTAACTAAGTGGATGTATCAATAATTCGAACAATATCAACTTTACGGGTTTGGACCTAAACTATTAAATTAGTAGGTTTTTTTTTTTTTTTTTTTTTTTTTTTTTAAATTGTTTTATATACCAAATGTGGTTAACAAAATGGCGACTCAATCTTGGGATTATAGATTTTTTTTCTTCAGTTAGGTAAAATATGACTAATGTTGTTTTACAGGTGCCAGTCTCAGCTTGTTACCCTGATCATCTGTCATTATCAGCATGGATTGTGTTCTTTGCAACAATACAGTCTGCTACAGTAGCATATCTTTTAGAACCCACTCCTGAATCCTGGATTCTGCAAACAAATCTTGAATTTATTGCCTGTTTATTCTCAGTATGTAGTTGGTTCTTGGTTTTAATTACAGTTTACAATAATCTTCAAATTAATTAATCGATGCTTTAGTATATTTTATCCTTGTAATAATTGACCTATACTTGAAATATTTTTTTTATGTGCTAACAGGGAATTGTCTCTGGAGGATCATTCTTTCTTCAAACATGGTGCATATCAAGAAGAGGTCCCCTCTTCTCTGCAATGTTCAGTCCTCTATGTACAGTCATTACGACTATATTGGCTGCTCTGTTTCTCCATGAGAAAATTTATAGTGGCAGGTAATTTATTAATTTCTTCAATTACTCATCATTTGATTTAATCACGGGAAAATCCTCTAATTTGGAAAACAGAGAGATACCTCCTCTCTAACGTAGTTTTTCAATAAATTTTGTGAAATTTCAACAGAGGAATGCTACTAGCCTACTACATTTGAGGCTCCGAATCTACGATACACTTTTCAAATTTTCGGAAGATATGTCCGATATATTTTAAAATAAAGTGTAGTTTGTCTGTATTTTAGCCAAACTTCAAATAAGATCAATAGAATAATTATCTTCTCTTATTTTATAAAAATGTATATTTGATTACATGCGTCATGTTCAATGTTGTTCATTTTCTGTTTATGATGATCAGCTTAATAGGTGCAGTTGGTGTGATTATTGGTTTATATATAGTGCTGTGGGGCCAAGCTGGAGAAACTCTAAGCATCAAAGAAGACACAAATCTAAAGAATCAATTCGATCAAATACGAATCGAAAGCATTTTGATCGATGAATCTTCAGACAAGACAATATCCAAAACTGATTTGGAGGAACCACTTTTATCTGATCATAAATCAACCGATGTCATTATTGAAAGTAACAATTACCAAAGTTAAATTCAGAATTATATAAAAAATTGTTTTGGCTAATTAGG
The DNA here is from genome assembly GCA_035582765.1 of Acer negundo. NCBI lineage: Eukaryota > Viridiplantae > Streptophyta > Magnoliopsida > Sapindales > Sapindaceae > Acer > Acer negundo. The sequence continues at coordinate 21,045,638 of CM069234.1, forward strand.
ATTGAACCATTTTAATATCAAGAAATACAATTTTTTTTTTCTCCTTTATTTCTAAATATTTCAATAATTTAGAATTTAAGGAGGGGGAGACTCGAACCCATAAGATAAGGTATATCATGTATTATTAAATCTATATAAGATTTACGATTGGTTATTTCTTTTTCTTTTTTTGAACGATATTTCTTTTCTTCTTTTTCTTTTGAACGATAATTTTTTTTTTTTTTGAGTAGCAATATTATTTGCATACAGACAATCTATAAGATGTATTAAATAATGTTATATGTGAATTTTGTTAACTGACACATCATCAATATTGCAAGAATATTAGAGAAAAGATATGCCATGTCATGGAAAGTCAACCAGTCAAACCTAGCTAAAAGCTGACTAAGGACACGCCATCCAAGCAAGTACATTGCCGAGCAAATAAGCAATAAGCAATACCACAAAAGCATTGCAAGGAGAGTGGCTCGGCCAAAAGAGAATCTTGGCAAAGCAAGATTTTGGTCACCCAAGATATCTCTTCAGCAAAGATCATTTGCCTAAATCAGTATCTAATAAGCATCTTTAATGCTCGGTACTTGGAAAGGTAATTTCACCAAGATACGAAAATCAAGAACAACGCTTCAATAAGGAAACAAACTTATCTCTTTCACAAGATATCATAATCCTAATAAAGTACAAAATCGATAACATTTATTACGTGATAAACACCAAACAGGGAAGAGATCAAGATAATCAATGAATTCATACAAGAAAAATCGTAACAAGATTCTACAGGCCAACTTCTTACACAACAAGTTAGGGTTAATAGTGGGTGTATAAATGTGACCCCATTTTCATTGTCAAAGATAGAATACACACAAAGAAGTATTTTTACAAGCATTAAGAGAGAATAGTGAGTTGAGTGTGTGATCCATTTTCTCATAGTGTAATCCATTTTCACCAAGTTATGAGAATCAAGAACCACGCTTCAATAAAAAAGAAGAAGTCGAGAAGCTGCTCGCAGCTGGGTCAATTAGAGAATTAAAGTAACTTGAGTGGGTGGCCAACGTCGTCCTTGTAAAGAAGAAGAAAGGTCAGTGGAGGATGTGTGTAAACTTCACTACACTTAACAAAGCTTACCCAAAGAAGAGTTTCACACTGCCATTGATCAATAAGTTGGTAGATGCAATGGATGGGCATGAGCTCCTCAATTTCATGGATGAATACTCCGGGTACAACCAAATCATGATGCATAAGGTGGTTGAAGAGAAAACGTCCTTCACAACTGATCAGGGGCTATACTGTTATATAGTCATGCCATTCAAATTTAAAACTGATCATGGGCTATACTGTTATATTGTCATGCTGTTCAGATTTAAGAACGTATGAGCAACATACCAGAGATTGGTAAACATGATGTTCTCTAACCAAATTGGTAGGAATATGAAGGAGTACACTGATGATGTGTTGACCAAGAGCATCACCGTTGAAAGGCACGCATCGGACTTGCAGGAGACTTTTGATGCACTGAGGAAATACAAGATGAAACTCAACCCCAACAAATGTGTTTTTATAGTGCCTTCGAGGAAATTCCTCAGATTCCAAGTGCATCAGCGAGGAATTAAGGTCAACCCTGATAAGATCAAGACGCTGGCTGATATTAAGTCCCTGAAGACGTTGAGGAAAAACAAAGGTTGACTGGATGCTTAGCTTTGCTGAATAGGTTCATCAGCAGATCGACAAATAAGTGTATCCCTTTTTTTCGAGCCATAAGAAAGGGCAAGGGGGTCGAGTGGAATAAGGAATGCTAGAAGGCATTCTAACAGATCAAAGGCTACCTTGGAAAAGCTTTGATCTTGTCCAAACTAAAACTTGGGGAAACACTATACTTGTACTTGTAAGTGATTGTAAGTTCCTCTTTATTGACAAAAATCAACACGAGGATTTTTTTTACATGTAAAAACCTCCAAAAATGAAACATCCACGGGTTGAATCCACAACCACCGGCAACACCACCTTTCACTAGTTGGATAAAAGTAAACTCTCAAAAGCAATCAAATCACATGAACACTCTCTCTTGAATATCCCTTCTATCCTACCCTCGGGCCTTTTACTATCAAAAGACTTGCCTAAACTTTCTAACCGAGACTGACGAAAGGCCTTTTTATCGTTTAAAAAAGTCCGTCAACAATCTTCATAAATCCCAAGTTGTGCTCAAAAATGCTTTCCAAAACAAGTAAGTGGCAAGTGGGTATCCTTCCACAAGGATCGGTTGTTTAGCAACGATCAAATTAGACTCTAGCAATTTAAGTGCATAAAAGGTAAAATGTGATGAGTTGTTGGAAATTGTAAGAAATGATGTGAATGATGTGAATGATTATGAGATGAAATGCAGGAGTGACACAATCATAACACAAATAGTGAGCGAACCATTTTATCCAATTAAGATCAATTGATCAATTATGGCCAATCTACCTTTTAAATGTGGATTAAGTGGGATTGAGCTAAACCCTATACTATACAACTACAATGGTTGGTTTATGAGAGAGTTCACTCAAACACTAAGTTCCCACTACACAACTACAATGGTTGGTTTGTGAAATAACACACTTAATCCCTAAATTCTCTATTACTCAACTACAACGGTTGGTTTTGAGAGAATTTATCTTTAAGTATAGATAGATTTAATAAAGTAAAAATGGCTTGGATTGGTATTTTTTCAATCCACCTCTACCTCTTTTTAGCTGGGAAGTGATGTGAACCCCAATGGACATGCCTTGAAACCCAACAAGCAATTTGGAATACTTGCCCTAGAAAGCTAAAATTCAGATTATGTGAAAAGGAAACCTTGACCCACTGATTATTGGAAATCAAGAACCGAAGGTATGTGATTTGAACGCCACAAGGGAAAACCCTTGATAAGTTCACAAGTTCTCTGAAGAACAAAGAGAAAAGCAACCTCACAATAATTTTATTAATCAATTTCGTGCCTTACAAAGTTACTCATGCCTTCTTTACAAAGACTGAATATAAAACTTAAATCAGGAAAAATAAAACAAAAAAATCTTAAGGCAATTAAAGCCTCTTGTACGGAAAGGAAAGAAAGAGGTCTACAATCAGGAAATCAAGGACAAAAGAAAGCAACTAATTAAGTCCAAAAATTAGGCAGGTCAATATGCCATTAGTGCTATGAAATTTGGAAAGTGATCAGCCTATTCTTGGAAGGTCATTATTTGGACGTCCACAACAAGCTAATCAGCCTTTCAAATTTCTTTTATTACATTGATTAAGCCTTAATCTTCTTTTGGGTCCAACTTGAAATGCAACTTTTTAGAATTAACCCAAATCTCTTGAATCAGCCCATTAAGTGCTTCTTTGAACCTCTTGGCCATTGCCCTTGTAATTGGCCCAACTAGAACAAGCAATGGATCATTTGGAGTTGCTTCTTGATTCTCATCATTTCCCCTCTCTTCAAAAGGATTTGACCTCGAATCATCACCTACATCAAAAAGAGAAAGATTAGAAACATTAAATGTAGCACTAATGTTATACTCACCTAGAAGATCCAACTTGTAAGCATTGTTGTTGATCCTCTCTAGGACTTGAAATGGTCCATCCCTTCTAGGATGTAGCTTGGACTTCCTATAGGTAGGAAATCTTTCCTTCCTCATATGTACCCAAACCTAATCGCCAGGTTCAAAGATAACTTGTCTTCGGCCTTTGTTGGCTTTAGCTACATATTGCTCATTCTTCTTTTCTATGTGTTGGCGTACACTCTCATGGAGTTCCTTCACCATCTCAGCCTTCTTTTGACCATCCAAACTAGTCCTCTTATTGACTGGTATAGGCAACAAATCCAAAAGAGTTAGTGGATTAAATCCATAAATTTATTTATTTATTTATTTTTTTTAACAATCTCAAATGGTGAAAAATTAGTAGTGGAATGAACACTCATATTGTACGCAAACTCAATGAATGGCAAACAATCCTCCCAATTTTTCAAGTTCTTTTGAATCACAACACATAATAGAGTAGATAAGGCTCTATTTACTACCTCTGTTTGTCCATCCGTTTGGGGACGAAAAGTAGTCGAAAACAACAATTTAGTTCCCAACTTGCCCCATAAGACTTTCCAAAAGTAGCTAAGAAACTTAGCATCACAATCAGATACAATGCTTCTTGGAACACCATGGAGCCGTACTATATCCCTAAAGAACAATTCGGCGATGTTGGTTGCATCATCGAATTTATGACAAGATATGAAATATGCCATCTTCGAAAACCTTTCAACAACAACAAAAATAGAATCCCTGCCTTTCTTTGACATAGGCAAGCCTAAAACAAAGTCCATAGAAATGTCTACCCACGGCTCACTAGGAATGGGAAGAGGAGTATATAACCCATGAGGTAAGACTCTAGATTTGGCTTGCCAACATGTGACACATCTAGTACACACCCTTTCCACATCACGTTTTATTTTAGGCCAAAATAAATGTTCACGCAACATGCCTAAAGTCTTTCTCACATGAAAATGTCCCATCAAACCACCCCCATGTGCTTCATGCACAAGCAGCTCTCGCATAGAACCATTAGGCACACAAAGTTTGTTTTCTCTAAACAAGTACCTATCTAGTCTATAAAATTTTCCAAAAGCTGCCCTCTCACATGCCTCATAGACATTAGCAAAATCAACATCATTAGCGTACAAATCCTTAATATATTCAAACCCTAATAATTTTGTATTCAAGGTAGTAACAAGGGCGTACCTTCTGGACAATGCATCAGCTACAATATTTTCCTTACCTTGTTTGTATTTGATGACATAAGGAAAGGTCTCAATGAATTCCACCCACTTGGCATGCCTTCTATTCAACTTACCTTGCCCTTTCAAGTGCTTCAAGGACTCATGATCAGTATGTATAAAAAACTCTTTCGGCCATAGGTAGTGTTGCCAAGTCTCCAATGCTCTCACCAATGCATATAGTTCCTTGTCATATGTTGGGTAGTTTAAGGCTGCCCCATTTAGTTTTTCACTAAAATAAGCTATTGGCCGCTTCTCCTACATCAAAACAACTCCAATACCTATTCCCTAGGCATCACACTCAATCTCAAAAGCTTTAAAAAAATCAGGTAATGCTAATAAAGGAGAAACACATAACCTTTCTTTAATCACACGAAATGCATGATCTTGCTCAGTGCCCCATTTAAAACCAACTGATTTCTTTATTATTTCGGTGAGTGGTGTAGCTAGTGTACTGAAATCTTTGACAAAACAGCGATAAAAAATAGCTAAACCAGGAAAACTTCTTACCTCAATGATGGACTTAGGTGTGGGCCATTCCTTGATAGCATTCACCTTTTCCTCATCTACTTCAATTCCCTCAGCTGTAACAACATACCCAGGAAACACAACTTTTTCCATGCAAAGGAACACTTTTTAAAGTTGGCATATAGTTTTTCCTTTCTTAAAACATGAAGCACACACCGTAAATGTTCAATATGCTAACCGAAGCTCTTAATATACACCAAGATATCATCAAAATAGACCACAACAAATCTGCTTATAAATGCACGCAAGGTATGATTCATTAATCTCATAAATATGCTGGGTGCATTAGTTAGGCCAAAAGGCATTACCATCCACTCATACAACCCATATTTAGTCTTAAAAGCAGTTTTCCATTCATTTCTCTCTTTCATCCTAATTTGATGATACCCACTTTTCAAATCAATTCTTGTAAAAATACATGACCTATGCAATTCATCCAACATGTCATCTAGCCTAGGAATGGGATGTCTATACTTTACCGTAATGTTGTTGATAGCTTTACAATCAGCACACATCCTCTAAGATCCATCCTTCTTAGGCACAAGTAGCACCGGTACCGCGCATGGACTCATGCTTTCTCTCACATGTCCCTTAGCCATCAACTCCTCAACTTGCCTTTGAAGCTCCTTTGTCTCCTCCGGATTACTCCTATAAGCTGGTCGGTTAGGAATTGTAGCACCCGGAACAAAATCAACCTGATGCTCTATTCCCCTAATCGGTGGTAACCCACTAGGAACATCATCAGGAAACATGTCCTCATACTCCTGTAATAAAGAAACAGCAACACTAGGCAAAGATTGGTCAGGTTTGTTAGTATTTAAACATGCCTCTTTGTACAAGAGTACAAGTATAGGCTGGTTTGCATGAAAAGCACTCTTGATATCACTCGTCTTAGCATAAAAACTCACTTGCTTCTTCATTTTTCTCTGAATATTTTCTTTTTCCACTCTCTCATGTGGTCCCTCTGTTTTTTTTTTTGCTCTCTTTTTCATTTATTTTGAACTTTCGGGCTCTCTTGAATTTTTGTCTCCACTTTTTTCTTTTTCACATCTCTCAGCCTCACTATTTCTTCTCAACTCACCCTTTCTCTTTAGTTTCAATTGATCCTCATACACTTGCTTTGGGGACAAAGGTACAAGAGTGATGGATTTATTGTCTTTTACAAAGGTATGTCTATTCTTGAACCCATTATGGATGACCTTTCGGTCAAATTGCCACGGCTTGCCCAACAATATGTGTCCCGTATGCATTTGAACAACATCACAAAGTACTTGATGAGAATTAAGAAGCATCATCAAATGATCCATTGCTTGTTCCTGTTGGGCCAATTACAAGGGCTAAGAGAATCAAATAAGCATTTAATGAGGGCTAATTCTGAGTTGCTGAAGTCCAAATTTGGCCCATATGAAGACCAAATCTGGATTGAACTTCGTGAGCCTCTAAAGAGAGCTTCTGAAGTCAGATCATCTATTATAATATGTTTTCGGAAAGCCCAAGATAATCTCTATAGATGTTATGAAGACTCCATCCTCCAAAACAGATCACAACAGGCCCAAATTTGGCCATCTATTTTGTTACGTGTGAGGAACAAGCTAGGGTTTGGATGAGTCTGAATTTTAAGATATTTTCTGTTTTATTTATTTTTCAAATAATGAGTCGATTTGTTTCCCAATTGAAGCTTTCCAAATTTTGTTTCCCAAATGAAGCTTTCCAAATAAGGAGCAAATCAACTAGTTGTTAGTTTTAGTATTTATTTATTTCCTAAATTTGTTTGCATTTATTTTCCTGATTGTAAGACATTAATTGCCGAATATTTTATTTCCTCTATCTTTCTTTCTAGGGTTTAGATATTTTTAGTATTTAAGGGACTCATTGATGTATTATTAAAAGAGACTTTGGAATGAAATAATTATTTGAGAGAACCTTTTCTCTTTAGTTCTTAATTGAACTATGAACTTATCAAGGGTTATACCTTGTGGCATTCAAAACTTTTCTTAAGTGTGGCGTCTACAACCTTCTTGATACCATTGGTTCTTATCTCTTTATAGATAACGAGTCGCGGTCCTTTATTTTCTTTGTTTTTTATAAACTTGAATTTAGAAAACGATCATTTGAATCCATATGTTGGTTCCAGGTTTCACTATTCTTGGTGAGGTTCATATCAGTACTTCATCATTATACTTTCCAATTGAAAAGGAAACTAGAACTTGCTTATTTACCTTTATCTCCCAACAATCATTCAACCACTACAACTTATATGGCCTGGGGTGTTTTATGATTGATAAATTTAGTTTTTCAACCAAAGTAGTGCTAGCAACATTAGTGCAGCTTCCTCCATCAATAATCATATGGCATACCTTGTTTTTGATGTGGCATCTAGTATGAAAAATGTTTTCCCTTTATTGTTCCGTTTCATCCTCCACAACTTGGACACTCAATGCACGCCTAACCACCAACGACTCACCCTCTACAGGATACTCTACATCATCATCACAAGAATCTTCAAGTGGCGGCATCTGGTCATCCTCACTTTCGCTTTCAGTTTCTACCCTTCCATCAGCACGTGTAATCATAACTCTTTTATTTGGACATTATGAGGCTATGTGGCCCGTGCCAAGACAACGAAAACACTTAATGTCACGATTACGACTTTGGAATTCAGTTTTACCTTTGCTTTTGCCGAGCATGTCATCCCTTCCTTTAGGTGGCTCGAATTTGGACTTAGAAACAACCCCATCATCCTTTCTCCAATTCGGCTTCCATGAAGTAGAGGAACCCGAGTTTTGAATTGGTCGACTGCCTTTCCTCTTAAGTTACCGTTCCAACTTTATGGCCATATGCACCATGTCCTCCAACTCCACATAATGTTGTAATTCCACCACGTTGGCAATATCTCGATTCAACCCATTCAAAAATCTAGCCATGGTAGCTTCCCTATCCTCCTTTACATTAGCCCAAATCAAGGCTACCTCCATCTCTTTGTAGTAGTCATCCACACTTTTAGAACCTTGAGTAAGGATTTGCAATTTTTGGTACAAGTCCCTATAATAGTGACTAGGAACAAACCGCCTCCTCATGATGGACTTCATTTCATCCTAAGTCTCAATAGGTCTTTCATGGTTTCTTCTTTTATTCATCACAAGTTAATCCCACCATATGATGGTGTAATCGTTAAATTCAATGACAGCGAGTTTCACCTTTTTCTCCTCGGAATAATTGTGACTTTCAAAGATCAGCTCCACCTTCTTTTCCCATTCCAAGTATGTTTTAGGATCATTCCTCCCTTGGAATGAAGATATCCTTATCTTGATGTTCCCTAGGTTTCGGCCAACCCCATCTCGCCATCTAGGACCTCGCCTAAAGTCTCTTTAATGCCTTCCTCCCTTTTGCATAAACTTGTCCATATCACCCATTGATACTTGATCCTCTTCATCCTCAATCTCATTCCCTAGATTATCATCAAAATCATTTATGAGTTCACGCCTTTCTTGCCTTCTAGCGTTAGGGACTCTTTGGGGACGCCCTTCTTGCAAGTTAGCAATAGCAGCGTCTTGCTTATCCATTCGATCCCGAATTTCATCAAACACCATGTTCATGCGCTCAAACTATTGTTGCATAGCCTTCATCATGAATGATGGTTCCCCCTTTTCTTCCTTGTTTGAAGAATCACCCCTGGAAGACATACTGAAAAAAATAAATATAGAAAATCGTTAGAATTATTTCTCATAACATTCCCTTACATGTTTGCACTCATATATTGTCACTCACACTCGTGTGTTTCACTCTTGATTTTGGCTTTTTTTATTTATTTTTAATTTTTTATATCAATCTCACACTCTCTTGCCTTTTTCCTCTCTTAGCTTCCCTGCTCAGTTCTTTATTGAACTAAATAAACCCCTTCAAGAAATTTGCTTGTAGTATTCAAATGAACACAAACGGCAAAAGGAAAGAAAGAAAAGATATAGGAGTGAACGATTCAATGGAATATAACACTATCGATTTTTTTTTTACTTGAATTATTTTTTTCTTTTTTTTTTCTTGTTTTTGTTGGAATGAATATATGTATACCTTAATATGTAACCCACCAGAATATGAAATCTAGATTTTCAACTTGTATATTTTTTTTCATAACTTTTTTTTTTTTACCTTTTTTTTTTTGGATGCAAGAGAATCTAGAAGAGAGAAGGTTGATGATGAAACATGAAACAATGAAATATTCAAAAACGTTATCAAGAATAACATGAAACAGGATAATGTAATCTGATTTTTAGAGCCGAGCTTTGATACCAAATGATGCGAGCCCTAATGGACTTGCCTTGAAACCCAACAAGCAATTTGGAATACTTGCCCTAGAAAGCTAAAATTCAGATTATGTGAAAAGGAAACCTCGACCCACTGATTATTGGAAATCAAGAACCGAAGGTATGTGATTTGAACACCACAAGGGAAAACCCTTGATAAGTTCACAAGTTCTCTGAAGAACAAAGAGGAAAGCAACCTCACAATAATTTTATTAATCAATTTCGTGCCTTACAAAGCTACTCATGCCTTCTTTATAAAGACTGAATATAAAACTTAAAATCAGGAAAAATAAAACAAAAAAAATCTGAAGGCAATTAAAGCCCCTCTTAGGGAAAGGAAAGAAATAGGTCTACAATCAGGAAATCAAGGACAAAAGAAAGCAACTAATTAAGTCCAAAAATTAGGCAAGTCAACATGCCATTAATGCTTTGAAATCAAGCAAGTGATCAGCCTATTCTTGGAAGGTCTTTATTTGGATGTCCACAACAAGCTAATCAGCCTCTCCAATTGCTTTTATTACATTGATTAAGCCTTGTTCTTCTTTTGGGTCCAACTTGAAATGCAACTTTTTAGAATCAGCCCATTAAGTGCTTCTTTGAACCTCTTGGCCCTTGCCCTTGTAATTGGCCCAACTGGAACAAGCAATGGATCATTTGGAGTTGCTTCTTGATTCTCATCAGGAAGTGTTAGATTGGTATTTTCTCAACACTTCCCTTCCATTCAAGTTAGCTTGCTTAGTCACCTAAATGTAAGTATCTCTACTGAAATTGGGAGTTGATATTTCTACCCAATCTAAGGAGATCTCTAATCCCAATATGAATTGAGAGTTGGTATTTCTACTCAAACCAAAAGGGATAAATGCAATTTAAAACATCCAATTAATTTAACTATCATCTATGAGTTGAGAGTTGGTATTTATACCCAAACCAAAGAGATTATCAAATGCTTATATGATCAATGAATGAAACTAATTAATCAAATATTCAATAAATGGTCATCACCCACAATCCATGTGCAATTACATCACTCCCACAAAGGGGATTAGTTACTCATGACATAAATACAAAAATGAAATAAAGAAACAAGAGATAGGAAGAAGCCCATTCGTATTTTATGATCTCCTCAAGTCTTCTAGTTTGATGTGAACCTCACTAAGAACAGTGAGACCCAGAACCAATATATGGTAACGAATGATCGTTTTCTAATTCAAGTTTATAGCGAAGAACAATTTAAAGACCGTGACCCATTATCTATATGGAGATAAGAACCAACGATATCAGAAAGTTGTAGACACCACACTCAAGATCGAGAGATAATTTTGAGATTTTAAGAACCAAAGAGAAAATACTCTCAATATTAATTTCATCAAAAGTTTTGAAATAATACATCCACGCATCCTTTAAATACTAAAAAAGATATAAACCTAAATAGAAAAGAAAAGGAAATAAACTACTAGGCAATTAATTGCCTTACAATTAGGAAAGCAACAGAATAAAACTAATCAGCCCTTTATTAGGAAATATGCTCAAATTCGGACTCTTCCAGCACTCCCAAATCAGCTATTTATTAGGAAATATGCTGAAACTCGGACTCCCCCAACCCTAGCTTGTATCACATACCCAAGTCTCTTGTTCAGCCCAATCATTTGTCTTGATGTTAACTAAGCCTTGGTCTTCATATGGGCCCATCTTGGACTTCAACAATTCAGAATCAGCCCACATCTCTTAAATCAGGCCATTGAGTGCGCCTTTGAATCTCCTAGCTCTTGCTCTTGTTATTGGCCCAACCGGAACATGCAATGGATCAATTAGTGCAGCCCCCTTATTCTCATCATAGTTCCTCTCCTTCTTCAATATGTAGGATCTTGAATTCCTTGAGTGTGATTTGAGTTATGGTGAAAATAGATGAAGAAAATGGTGTAGGATAGATCTTGGTGATGAGATTTGGTAAGGAATGTGTATGTGTTTGAATATGATAGAGTATATTCCTAGATCTAGATGATGAAAAATATCAGAAAATGTAAGTGTGTGCATGTGGTTCAAATCAAAAATGAAAGTGTATATATGGTTCTCGAAATGGGCCTAAAAAGCTGATGCACGCAACTCTGACGTGCATAGTTTGCTGGTAGGTACTGGTGCACTACCAGCTAGACCTGACAAGGTTCCGGTTCCAACCGTGGAACTAGACTAAAACTGGAACCGGAACCGATTTTTCGGTTTCGGTTACAATTTTTTCGGAACTGGGCGGTTTGAACCAAAATGGAACCGATGGTTCCGGTTCGGTTCGAACCGCCCGGTTCTAATTTTTTATTATTTTTATTTTTTTTTACTTTACAAAATATTACATTTTATTTATAAAAAAATAAAATGTTAGAGCGGACATTGTAAAGTATTGAGCCATGACCCATAACCCTTGTCTAAGCAATTATGTGTTCCATTCCCTTCTCCTCCTTTTTATATAGGTTAAACATCTCATTCATTTCTCTATTTTTCCAATGTGGGATTTGAGATGAAGGATAAGAAGTCATATTATGCATTTTTAACAAATATTTCAATTATTTCTTTTTGTGTTAGATTCGAATTATACCACAATATAGAATATTGTAATAGTTCAAAAAAAAAGTTAATGATTCCAATAGGTCTTTAGATTCCAATAGGTTCTTAATACATGAAATTAGTTAATGATGTATCAAAAAAAAAAAATCAGTTAATGACTTCTTAATCTTTATCCCACATCCCACATCCCACATTGGAAAAATAGAGAAGTGAATGAAATGTCTAACCTATAAAAAAAGGAGGAGAAGGGAATTGAAAACATAATTACTTGAACAAGGATAATGGGCCATGACTTAATACTCTACAATGTTCTTTCTAACATTTTATTTTTTTTATAAATAAAATTTAATATTTTGTAAAAAAAAATAAATAATTTTCTTGGGTCTGTTCAGAACCGCCAGTTCGGTCAGAACCGCCAGTTCGGTCAGAACCGCCAGTTCGGTCGGAACCGGAACCGGAACCGAACTGGAACCTTGCCACCTCTACTACTAGCCAATTGGGCAACATGCTTGGCATGGGCTCCGGTGTGCTGATAGGTTTGTTGGTAGTACCGATGCACGCAGATGCACAAATTGCCTTTCCGATGCGCTGGTAAGTTCGTTGGAAGTACTGGTGCACTACTAGCCATTTAGGTAGATGCTGAAGTTTAGGCTTCCGGTGCGCTGGTAGGTTCACTCGTATGGACTAGCGAAGATCTAGAGGACAAAGTACACTGGTAGGTACCAGTGTAGTACCCGCGCACTAGAGCCTTCATCTTTTCTTCTTTTGGCTGGTTTTGCGCTTGAAACTCCTGCTTTCCATTCCCGATACTATAACTACACCAACTGCCTGCAATCACTACAAAAGAGCCAATGAGACATGAAAAAAACTTAAAAACGAGACAAAGGGCATGAAATTGAGGGCCAAAATATATCACATTTTTGGTCTGATCAAAGACACATCGCATGCCTCTAGAAAGCCACTCATTAACCGAGACTATCAACAAGTCTCTAGAAAGATTTTTGCTTGACTAATCGGAATCTCACAACCCTAGCCAATTCTTCTTACTCAACTAACCGAAATTCATCTCTTGTTTCTAGTAAAGACTTTATGCTTAATATTGAAGAATCACACTCCAACAAGAGACTTCCACCTATTGGAAGGCAAAATGATCTAAGTGTAGTGCAAATGATGCAAACACATACAACATAGAATATATGATAAATGTATTCTATGTAAACTAGAAATAATCATGTAAGATTGCAAGTCAAAGTATTCTAGTTTTCTAACATGCAACTTAAAACCTAGAAATCAACATTCAAGAATAAATCACAAAGTATTCTAGATTCAAGTTCATATTCATCAAAATTAGCTAAGATCGTATTCAATCAAAACACATGAGCTAATTTCAAAATCAATCAAACAAGTCTAAAATTTGAATCAAAAACATTCTAGACATTTTTCATCAATCAAATAAGAAGATCCATCAAGTTGATCATAAGAAAAATGTAAAGCAGATGATTCACTTACAAAAAAATGTAGATCAGATTACTGAAAAATATCTGGACATATTTACACTTTGAAAATGTTTGGAAATTTTTCCTCTCTTCAAGACAAACAATTTTGGCTTTTGAATTTCCAAAATCGGAGTTTATGTGAGAGAGATATGACTAAAACAAAAGTTGAAGTTCTTATGAAAAATTTTCAGCACATTTGTATATAAAGGGAGGGAAATGATGTGGAGAGGAGGGGAAAAATGGACAAGGGTCACCACCACTCTATCTAAGCTTCCTGTGGAGGTACGTGGTCATCATAGGGGCAAGAAAGTGTTCCTCCCGTGGTGGCCACGTTCCTCCACGGGAGAGAGGGGTGGTTGGCCATTTGCCAATTCTCTTCTCCTTCTCTCCCTTTGTGCACCTCTCGCTTTCTTCGACTGTTCTACGACCTCTGAACTTCGAATTTGAATCTGCTTTAGGATTATGAACCGTAACTCACTCATGGACATGGGTATTTACAAAATTTTTATGAAAGACTTGGAATTCGAATCGATACACAAGGACGAAGACCATGCACAATAAATACACGGAAAGTTTGGTAACTTCTAACTCGAAACTCGAAATTATATGAATGAGTAACCGAAATGTTCAGAAATCAATATGAAATAATATGAGAACATATTCGAGTCCAATATCCATAAAACATAAACAAATAAACACAAGAATACAAAAGTATGCCACTTTCTAGAGATAGTCCTAGAATATGCAATTTTACAATGCTTGTCAAATTAAGTCTAATGTATGAGCATACTTTAACAAGTGTGTGAATGTATTATACCAATTTAGCACTATGATGCATGGACACAAATGTATGCAATGTTTGTGTGTGTGCTAACACCATGCAAGAGGAAGAAGAATCTCGATACCTTAGCATCCAAGTAAGCACTTTTCCTCTTGAAGATGAACTTTGCATGAGAAGTTGATTTTCTCCTCTAAAGCTCATATCAACTAAAAATCTCCTAAGTAACTAGTCATTACAAATAAAGAGAGTTTTGCTATGGAATCAAGCCAATACAAATCTAAAACCTTACAATCTCCCCCATTGGCTATTCCATGGCAAAGCCTCAGCCTTGATCATGCCATAAAAGTACCTATTTTATGCCCCTATTTCGTATTACTTTGTGCTTGTTTCTTGGGTAAAACCGCGTATTTAATGGATTAAATAAGTTTTTTAGGTAAATAGGGAAGTTCAGGGGTATTGTAGTAATTTTGGAGAATTAAGGGCTAAAATGTAATATTCTAATGAAGATTGAATATTCTATGAATAAAAGAGAAGTCAGGGGTGCAAATTGTAATTTCCCATCCGAAGCACAACAGCGCGCCACGTCACCAAGTGAAACGGTGCGTTTTGGGCGCTGCTGCTGACGTCAGTGTGACGTCACATCATCTTAAACTAACTAATGACCCGCATTGCAGACCTGACTTAACCTGTCGTGTTCTAGTCGTTTTTTGGCCATTTTTCTGACCGTTTTCTGCCCAGATTGGTAACCCACCTCCTTCCGGTCATAATGAACCCATTTTGAGCATCTCATGCACAAAGTTTCCTACTCTCCAAATCCTCCAAGTTTCCATGGCCAACCAAGCTTCAAGGTCACTCCCAGCGCCTCCATTCCCACGCATTTGACGTTCAAACCCACTGAATATCAGCAACTTCATACCGAGAGAACTTTCCCATGGACAAGGGAGTTTGAACTCGCGCCCAAACTTCCATTATTCACCGCGAGTTCCGCCGGAGAGCTCAAACCCGCGAACCAAGGGTTTCGAACCCATCACCGATTTCTGAGGAGAAACTTGTCTTTCATGTCCAAACCATGCCCAACCTATCCCTTTATATAAATATGCCTCTTTTGTCTCAAAAAATACATCCCTAATATCTTAATTAACTTATATTAGCTTACAATAACCCAGAATCCCACAAAGAACATCAACCTTACTTAGCTTGTAACTAGATTTAAGGTGGTTTTCTAGCCACCAATCTAGACCCAAGGCATTTCCACATTGATTCCAAGCTTGGGAAAGCAAGAGGAGTTGAGCTAGCTTGAAGACTTCACCAAGATCATTGGGTTGTCTCTTTTGTCTCTCTTATTTCCTTTAATTTGTTGTTAATGTGTAATTAAACATTTATGTTAAGGATTTGGTGTGTTAATGTATGATTATCTATGATACTAGTTGGACATATCATTTGATTTGAGCTTTAATAGATATATGATTGTTAATTGATTAACCAATTGCTGACTTGCAAAATAGGATTTACTTGTTTAATGCAAACCTTGCTTAATTTAGTTTAACCTATGATTGAAGTGCTTAATTGTTATCAACTAGTAATTTGGTATTATGCATGATTCATAATTTCCCTAACATATCTCATTATCACCCTTGCATGACCATCGCATTAGTTCGCTATTAGTTTAGCTAGTTAGTATAATTTAGTTAATTGTAGTTAGCAAGCTTAGTGATTTGTTAGTTAATTGCCTAAGGGAATGACAACCCTTAGTTGTAGTTGGAGTTAGTGTAACTTAGTTGTAATTAGATTAAAGCCATCTTAATGTAATCTTTAATCTATTGTGACTGTCTCCATTTACTTTTCTTTGCAAGTAATTAGTGTAAATATTCTATATATTATCTAAGGCTAGAACCGATTAAAGGAACACCACCTCCCTCGTGGGAACGATACCCTTACTCGTAACCACTATATGAGTCGAACGATTCGTATACTTGCGAAGGGTAAAAACACTCGCATGCCCTATCAATTAGCATAGTTTATAGAACTATCTTGACGCACGTCAAGCCTCACTATACAATGATCACTCAAATTTCTCATAGTTGATCGCATTTTCACATCCTTACATTACAAAGAGATCCCTAGACTAAAATATCTTTATGACTTCATGAGTCTTCAAGAACGTCCTCTTTAAACATCAAAGCTCCTGTGAGAAAGACAAAAACAAACAAACAAGAAATCTTCTACAAGAAGATTGGTGAGATATATTCATAAAGACAAACAAATAACAAGACTCCCCCTGGACATATAATCATGGTTAAATTGCATTAGCTAACCTAAAGGGGAGGGACGGAGGGGTTGAGGTAAATAGGTTTTAAAGCCTTTTTCAATCCCTTAAAACAAACAAAAGTTTGTCCCTCTAGATAGCTTATATCACACCTCAATAAACACAAACAAGCATGCATTGACTATTGATAAGCATATTCAATTGATAGATCAAGCATGGCCTATAATCTGCACGAAGAGGTTATACCAACAATACATAAATCAATTAGTACTTTTATTAATAATAAATGTCTCAAATGTTCAAGTACATATTATAGATACAAAGTCAATCAAAGATCTTGCCTTACAAGAATGTAATCAACGACAATTCATACAAGATCAATTTTTTTTTTCTTCATAAAATTGGACTGATCTAAGGGGAAAAAGCATCACAAACGATCATATGCTGAAAAACCCTTAGACATTATCCATATATAAAAAAAGAGAAAAGAAAAGTAAAAAGAGATAAAAAGCAACAAAGCAAAAAGAACCAAGGGGAAAACAACCCAAAACAAAAAGAGGCATGCAGGCCACACAAAAAAGAAAAAGAAAACATCAAGAAAAACAAAAAGACTCCCGACCCATGCAGTCGTTGCCAACTAAAGTAGGACTGAACGGCGGGGCAGAAAACCACCAAGAATCACCCTGAAGCTCCAAAGCATGCTTAGAAAGTGTATCTGCAACCTGATTCCCCTCCTTGAAAATATGGGAAACTTGAAAATCCATCTGCGAGATCTGGAAGATGCAGCGTTGCCACGCTTGACGAACCCTCCAAGGAACAATCTCAGAATGAGAAGAAAGAAGCTGAACCAACATAAGAAGAATCGCTTTCAAGCCAGAGACGATGCCACCCATACTTCCTTGCAAAATTAATGGAGAAAGAGGCCGCCAGAAGCTCAACCTCAAACGCAAAAACCTAATCAAGAGTAATAGCAAAACAACCTTTCACAAAGGCTCTGCAATTGTGAAAGATACCACTATAACCACCAAACCCCGGAGAGCCCATAGTAGCGCCATCTGTATTCACTTTGATCCAACTAGGAGCCGAAGGCGACCAAATCACACTCTTGATCACCGGGGCTTTAAAAGGGTGACCCTTAAGACCGAAATGACGAAGAATCAAAAGGTGATCCGCAGATTTACTACTAACCCTATAAATACTGCAACGAGAAGCCAACTGGAACCCAGACCTGCAAAGACAATCCTTAGTAGGAAGCCTGTTCAACGTAAGACGCCAGGTTAAAGCTGAGCGAGAGGGGGGGATAAAACGGGACCAAACATCTCTCCACCAAACAACCTGAGGAATATCACGGAGAAACCGGGAACAAGCAGTCTTGCAAGAAACACGACCATCCCAAGAATTAGCCTAAACCAGAGAATCCACAACAGGAGAAATCGCAATCCGATCAATCCGAAAACACAGATCCGGGAAGCGCACTCGAAAACTATCGTCCAACACCCATCTACCCTCATGAATAAAATCTGAGATCCTTGCCCGGAGAGGATTAGCTAAATAATTTGGAATCCCTAAAATCTCTAAAATGGGGACCCCCAACCAATTATCCCGCCAAAAGTTTTGTTGAGAATTCTCGCCAATCAGCCAGATACCTTCCTTAAGAAGTGAACTATAATTTGTTTGAAGAGAAGACCAAATTAAGGAGCTGACATACCCTTCATGAGGCTTGTGCAAATGCCTGATATACCTCTCCCGCAAAAATGAGAAAGCAAAACCATCAAAGGTTATAAACTTCCAAGTGAATTTCGGCAACAATGAGTATCAATTTGATACAAGTAAACAAATATCAAAGAGATAAGAAAAGATAAACTTGACACATGATATTTTTTACGTGGTAAACCTCTGAAGAGGAAACGTCCACGAGTTGAATCCAGAACCACCGGTAATTTTTTTTTCACTAGTTCAATAAGAGTATACCCTCAAAAGTGACCAACTCTCATATATCACACTATATATTGGATATCCCTCATATCTATTCCCACTAGAGAGAAACTTGCCTACTCTTTAATCGAGACACATTGCATGCCTTTAGAGAGTATCCTTGCTTGGACTTACTTGAAACCTCACACCTCTTGCCAAGGCTTCCCTTGCTTGGACTTACTTTTTTTTTTTTTGGAGTAAGTAAATAGTATCATAGAAAGAGAGAAAGGATGAACAAATACAAGGGGCATACCCTAGGAAGCAAAGCAAGAGCAAAACAAAGTCTCAAAACAAGCACAAACGCATGGCAAACAAGAAACAAGAGCTCGTAAAGGGCTCAAAACAAGCTCAAAGAAAAGAGCAAAGCAATAAAATTAATTAGCGTTAACGATCCATTTCAAAGTAATAAGCGGGTGATCCTTTAGATTGATAGAGGAGAGCCGACATCGAATGGTGTCAATAATTGTGCAAATAACAACCGAACTAGACTTTTTGGTGCCTTTCAAAATTCTACAATTACGCTCTCTCCAAATATGATAAACAGCCACAACAAGACAAAGCTTTTTTGTGACAATAATAGGGGTGTCCCCTCTCCAATGGGTAGAAGCCCAAGCAATAAAAGCATTCCAACAAAGGCCATTCCAAGAAGACCCACAATAATTCAGAAGTTGAGTCCAAATGGCTCTACTGAAAGAGCACGCAAAGAAAAGGTGTGAATGAGATTCAAGATGGGAGTTACAAAGAACACAAGTAGTAACAGTCCTAGGGTCATATTTATGAATGCGGTCACGGGTGGAGAGCCTACCTCTAACAGCCATCCAAAGGATGAAACTCATTCTCGAAATGTTTTAAGGGAACCAAACTAGCTTGAACCAAGGAACAAGAGGGTGAGGGGCTTTAAGAGAAGCCAAAGCAGAAGATGCCGAGTAAATACCATTGGAAGAAGGGAGCCACTGAATACTATCCTCTAGATTGGAGTTAGGATTGTAAGTAGGCATTCGACTTTTAATTTCAACAAAATCAATGGACATAGCAACTGGCCATCTCCAAGAATCACCAAGAATAATGGTATTAACCGCTACATTGATAGGGAGGCCGTAATCATAGACCACACGGGGGCCCCATTTCGAAAGGAGGGGACTATCTGGATGCCAATTATCAAACCATAAGGAGGTACTAGAACCATTGCCAATGAAGTGCTGAATTAATGGATGAACAATAGGCCGAAGATGGAGGAGTTTCTTCCAATTCCAAGAGCAGATATTAGGAGCTTTAGCCTCCCATATGTTACAACCTTTTATGTGATAGGCTTTGATCCAAGAAAACCAGAGATTATTCGTTCCATAAATAAGAATCCAAAGATGCCTAATCATCAAGGCCTTGTTCCAAGAAGAGAGGTTCATGATTCCAAGACCACCCTCTTTCTTAGGGAGACAAATATCAGACCAAGAAATCTTAGCACCCTTGCTGTCACCATGAACCCCTTTCCACAAGAAACTTTTGAATTTCCATTCAATATTCTTCAAAATCTTGATAGGGAGACAAAGATAACTAGCCCAAAAGACTTGTAAACTTGACAAGACCGAGACAATTAGCTGTAAGCGCCCGGTATAAGAGAAACCACGGTTCAGCCAAGAAGAAAGTCTACCTAAGACTTTATCCACAAGGGAGGAGCAATCACGAAGACAAAGCTTAGTAGAGATAATCGGAATACCAAAATAACGAATGGGAAGAGAACCCACCGTATAACCAAAGAGATTAATAAGTTGCTGATTTGTAGTAGAGGATAAACCCGAAATGAAGATGTTGCTCTTGGCATGATTAGCAAGGAGGCCCAAAAGTAAGGAGAACTCATCAAGGGCAGCCTTAAGGATATGAGCTGAAGAAGGGGAGCCATGGCAAAGCAAAATTAGGTCATCAGCAAAACAAAGGTGGGAAAGCTTTATCTTATCACACTTCCAATGAAACTTGAAGCTAGGAGAGTCCGCAATGCGTTTGGCAAGAATTTTAGATATAACTTCCATAGCAATAACAAAGAGGTAGGGAGACATAGGATCCCCTTGCCGAAGACACCTTTTTCTAGAGAAGAAACCGGCTAGCTCACCGTTTAAAGAGATAAAGAACTTGGGAGTAGTAAGGCAAGCTTTGATCCACTTAATAACCCTATGAGGAAAGTGAAAAGCAGAGAGAGTTTCAAGTAAGAAGCCCAAGTCTACCATGTCAAAGGCCTTCATCAAATCCACTTTGAGAGCCAACCTAGGGTAGCCAATATCCGTATGATAATTCCTCATAGGTTCTTGTGCATGAAGGATGTTGTCCCCAATGCTCCTACTAGCCACAAAAGCCGATTGAGAAGGGCTGATAATATCTGGGAGACAAGGCTTAATCCTATTGGCAATAATCTTGGCAATGATCTTATAGAGAGTGTTGCAACAAGAGATAGGTCTAAAGTCATTCATCATAGAAGGATTAGGGACTTTAGGGACCAAAGAAATAATTGTAGCATTGAGTTCCTTAAGAAGATGACCAGATCTAAAGAACTCTTGGATAGCATTAATCACATCTTCACCAACAATGTCCCAAGTTTTCTTGAAAAAATGAGCCTTGAAGCCATCGGGACCAAAGGCCTTGTTAAAGCCTAGCTCCTTGCTAAGTCTTCCCTGCTTAGTTGTTCTGAGCCCCTTGCTCTTAACTATGACTTCCTTGATTGGACTTTCTTAGAGCCTCACACTCTTAGCCAAGACTTCCCCTAATTGGACTTACTTAGATCCTCACACCCTTAGCCAAGACTTCCACCTTTTACAAGGCAAGTGTATATGTGATACAAATGATGCAAGCACAATCAACATAGGACATATGACCAATATGAACTATGGAAACTAGAATTAGATGACTATCACACAATGTATGATATTCTAGTTTACAATCCAAGAGATGTAATCACACAAGATGATGCATGAACATATAAAATGTATGGATTAAGTACACTTAATTTAGAACTAGACTTAGTCAACAAAGCTCACAACAAAAATAGTCTAGATCATTAACACTTGAAAACCAAAATCTAGATATGCCAATACACCAAACATATTTCAATCCTAGATTTGATTCATGCAACTAAAGCTTAAGACAAACAAATGTTCATGAAGCACATCTTTAAGACTTTAGTACAAAAACGAAAATGCTAGAGATGTTAGATTAGATCTACAAACTTCTTCTAGAAATCAATTAGATCATGTACTCAAATGTCAATTAAGTGAATCCAATCAATGCTCTCAAACATACATGAACTTTGTGCTATTTTTGAGTATGATAAATCAAAGAAAATATAGCACAACTAGGAATCATTTATCATTAGAATATCAATAATCGATGCACAAATATTATTCGATCCAAAGCTAATCACAGTACATCTCACAAGCATGTGAAAACATAGGTTTAGAAAAACCTAACTCACATTCAAGATTCTCATTAAGATCAAATTAGCTTTTAATTGAAGCCTACAAACCTAATAACACTTGATCAAGAACATGCATATATATATATATAGAAAGAAAGCCCAAGGTAATTGAAGAACAATTAAGATCAAGAACACAAAGGATTTGACAATTACCTTAAACTACGGAGTGCAGTCCGAATTTGGTGTGAAACCATGAAAGCTTGATCAAATGACCCCAAGGTTGCTTAGGGTTTGTAGATAACTCCAATACGAAGATTCTCCAATTTGAATCACTCAAATAGGATAAAAGATGAGAGAGGTATGATGTTTGGAGGTTGGGAAACTCTTAAGAGAAAATTCTGCACATTTACTCTAGAAAATGGCTTTTTAAATGTGAAAGTGAGAGAGAGGGAGTATTTAAAGGAGATTGAAAGAGAGATGGGGCCCACTTGGGAGGCACCTCTGTACTTTTCCCGTGGAGGCGTGTGGCCACCACGGGGAGGTCGAGAGGCTCCTTCTCGTGGTTGCCATATGCCTCCACGGGAAGGCCTCCAATGTTGGCCTTCTCTTCTTCCGTTTCTCTCCTCGCTAGGGTTGCACATTTTCTCCTGGATCCCCGTTTTCCCATTTCCTTTTTTGGGGGGAAATGGGGAAATTGGGGGGGGGGGGCGATGAAAATCATCCCCAAATTTAAATGGGGATGGGGGAAGGTACCCCCATCCCCATTTCCCTATTTCCCCCAAAATATTATAAAAATAATTATATATTTTTATATATAGTTTGTAATGTATTTTCTTTGACATTATTTGTAATTTATATATATATTTGACATTATTTTGTAATGTATTTTCTTTTGCATTTGTAATGGAATGTTATTTTTTTTTTTTTAAGGTTTAATTTGTAATTTTCAACCAAATGGGGAAATGGGGGAATGGGGTAAACGGGGAAACAGGGAAAAACGGGGGAAAATGGGGAAAATGGAGAAATGGGGATGGTGATGAGGGGGACCTCCCCCCAAAACTCTCCCATCTCCATTTTCCCCAAATGGGGAAATGGGGGGGGGGGGGGGGATGGCGATGGGGGGACCTATATTCATCCCCATTTCCCCAATGTGCATCCCTACTCCTCGTGCACCCCTCGCATTCTTCTACTGTCCTATGGCCTCCGAATTCAGAATTTGAATCTGATTCTGGATTACTAACCATAACTCACTAACACATGAGAACGACAACGAAACTTTGACAAATGGATGTGAACTCGACTCGATATACGACGACGAAACAATGCATTATAAGAGAACGCAAAGTTTCGTAACTTCTTATTTTAAACTCGAAATCTAATGAGTGAGTATCCGAAACGACAGGAACTCAACAAGAAATCATTTGAGAACTTATTCAAGTCTAAATCACTAACACATAAACAATTAGACACATGGCCGCACAAGAATGCAATTTTCTAGAGATAGTCCTAATACATGCATTTCTACACTGTATGTCAATTTGAGATCAATGCATGAGCATACTAAAACAAGTGTGTGAATGTGTTATACCAATTAGGCACTACAATACAAGGACACAAATGTATGCAATATATGTGTGCGTGCCTAAACCGTGTAAGAGGAAAGATGTTTTATTATCTTTATAATCAATAGCGCTTTCCTCGCACGAAGGCAACACTTTGCTTGAAACGTTATCTATCTTCTTCGAAGCTTGATAAATCACATAACTAGGACAACTAAACAATACAAAACAAATAACATTTTTGTTAACAGCCTACAAAGGCAAGGGTCCAAAGAAGAATTTTTCATCAATCCAAATATCATTTGAAGTAGAAGGACACTACAAAGGGTATCCAACTACCCCCGGGAAGAAACCAAGTGGGCCTTCTACGAATCCGAATCAAGATCAAGGCTATCTGAATTCCCAAGTACCGAGAAACATGAAAGTTAAGGTCCTAAGGACCCCGCTACTTCATAGTCCGGATACCCTGCCATTGCATTGTCCTAGTGTCTCGGTACCCCGATACTCAAAGAATACTGGTATCACAATCCAGGAAGTGGGATACCTAGATACCTCGACCCGTCTACCAGGCAGTAGGGACCTAGATGAAGAGAAGATTATGAAAGAAGAACGGACTGGTACAATAAGGAACCAGAACCAAGCCACAAGAGAGATAGTACGTGCCTACATTTAAATATAAAGAAAGGTGACTTCTCCCGCCATCTGTAAAACTCCACTTTAAATGGGATTAGTCAACTCTGTCAAGATCGCCAAGGATGGAAAGAAATCACTTGATTATGGTATCGTTCCCACCTCTAAAACGAAGCCACCATTAACGTCCCGTTGATTGCTTGATTGATGGACTGATTACCAGAGTAATGAGCAAGAAAAGGGACCTATAAATACTACAAGACTCTCGAAAGAGAGGGATCTGATTTCTTGAAACCCTACCCCTTCAACTTTTTCACTTATCGACTATCACGAGATCACCATCGCCAATTGTGTCTGAAACTCCATACTTGAACCTCCTTGAAATCGCCATTCATATTTCTCCATTTTATCGTTTTCATTGCATGTCATTCATCAATAAAATAGTATCATTCCTTTATCTCGATACATATATTGTGTTAATAGGAATTTGACCCCATAAACATTTTCCCACTAACACTTTTTGGTACCGTCTGTGGGAAGTATCCTCCTATCCATTTACAAAGAAGCTATCTAGTTCTACCCAGAAGACATTAGGATGAGACTCCGATCCTCTCAAAGACAGCCCGACCTATCGGGGCCCCAATCCATCACCTCTACGCAAAAGGTCCAGCACTGATCCCTCCACCCAATGCAGGCTCCGTGCCTCAAGACTCGGCTGTCTAGTAAACCAATCAAGGCACCAAGGAGAAGCTAGCTATAGCTTCCGTAGAGAGTATCCGTCTCTGAATGATCACCCAAGGGATACCTTTTGAAGTACCCAGGACCACAAGAGAAACTAGACCGGGTACCAGAGTACCAGTCTTCGACAGACTTGGACCACCACTTCTGGCTCCAAACCACCCTATAGATTTTAGACCCTGACAGGTGAGATTAGCGGTTGATATTCCTCCTAGGATGAACCGACCAGTAACAAAATTGGTAGCAGATGAGAGGGCTTCAAAGCCCAATGAAGGTGGAAGCACCAGACCCAGAAGGAATCCCCGAGGAAACCACCCTCAGAAGGAGGAGTGTATGGTGGCCACAGTTGTATCAGAAACTTTAGACTATGAAGGCTCAAAGGCCCGATCCAGGAACTGTGAATCCAGATGCCTTGTAGATCAGATGACCAAGAATGCAAATGAACTCGAGGAGTTAGGAAAGGGGAAGTACCGGGGAACGTGGAAAAACCCCTTAGGGGAGATGAATGCACCTTTCTCAAGATGGATCAAAGAAGCAGAGCTGCCTCCTAAACTTACCAGGAGGCCTATGATAGGGCATTGGAGCAGTTGGAGATAGACGAGCAGCTTCGGATCAAGGTCAAGCATGATGAAGCCTAATCAACCAAGGGCCTAGAGAAAGAGGCTCTGAAGCCCAAACCAATCACGATGTCACCTCCTTTCCACCAACATTGGGAGAGGTACCACACAAGAAGGACCCCTCTGACGAAGCGATTTTTATCATTTAAAATCATCCGTCAAAAATATTTATAAATCTAGCAATGCCTCAAAAGATTTTCAAAAACACAAGTATAATGGAAAGGAAGGGTCATCCACAGAGATCGGAGGTAGCTATGATTAGCTTAGGATTAATAAAACTAGCGTGCAATAAAGTAAAAGTAAATGATTGGTGTTTTGAAGTGTGAATAAGAATATAATGAAAACTACACTAGGAATGCAAACTAAATGGAATGCGAATTGAGTTAAAGATATGATATGGGAACTAAGGAGTTAATGGACTCATAAATGAACATTGGGCAAATGCAACGAACTCGTAATTAAGCACGTTTTATCAAATGTAACCAACCTAGGGTGTATAGTGTTTGTTATTTATCTCTAGCAAATGGTCAACCTAAGGTGTATGGTGAAGACCTCCTACTAGAGATTAATCCCTTCTAAGCAACTAACCAACCTAGGGTGTATAATGCTAGTTGTTCATTTAGGATTCTAGCCATGAATGCTCATTTATATATTGATGGCTGAACCTCTTACTATTGTAGCCATCTTAGGGTGTATAGTGATGGCTTCCAATTATCTCACAAGTGGCCGACTTGGGGTGTATAGTGAAGGCCAACCGTTTAAGATTAGATGAGGTTTGAGGTTATTTAACTGGATTCTACTCGAAGGTTAGTTCTTGCAAAATCACGAAAGTAGCCAACCTAGGGTGTATAGAGAAGGCTTCTAATTCTCTTACTAGTGGCTAACCTAGGGTGTATAGTGAAACCCACTCATTCGAGATTAGATTAAGACCACAGTTTGTAGAGCCGGATTTTCGAAAATCCTTCCGTTAAAAAGAGTATTACAGAACCAAATAAGGTATACCTAGTTGTCTACTCACATAGGTTCCAAAGAGAATTTGCTAAGAGAGTGTATCCAAGACAAGCCATTCAATGAAAAACAATTAAAGACATAGAATAGAACATGTAAGATAGATTGAATATAAAACAATACAGTTTAATTACAAAAGCCCAATATCCATCAAACTAATCACATCAACCCCTTAGCGGGGGATTTAGCTACTCATATTCTTTACAACAATAAAACTAAGAGAAGAGATTGAGAAAAAACCCTTGAAGAGCATCTCCTTCCTTGAAGCTTTGATCCAATCCTCTTACTTGCCTATGGATAGGTAGAGATGGTTTGGATGAGAGGGAAAGTGTATTCCGAGATTCTAAGTTACAATGTTTCAAAAAATATAAGAGTGGGTGTATGTTTTTTCGATCTCACATAACATTTTATTTATAGAATTACAAAAATAAGTCAAAATGCTTTAAAATGAAATCTAGCTCACGCGGAGTGCTGGTGAGAGTACGGTTGGGACCCGTACTTTATCAAGTTTTCACAATTTCAGCTCTTGGGTTTTAGTAAGAGTGCTGGTGAGAGTGTGGTTAGGACCTGCACTCTGATCTGCACTTTATCAAGATTTCATAATTTCAGCTCTCGGGTTTGGCAAGAGTGTTATTGAGAGTGTGCTATTAGGACCCGTACTCTGACCCACACTTTATCAAGCTTTCAAAATTTCAGCTCTGGGTTTGGCAAGAGTGTTGTTGAGAGTGGTGTTGGGACCCGTACTCTAACTTGCACTTTATCAACAGTGTTGGTGGAGTGCTGTTGGCTAACCCGTACTTTTGGAGCTTCTGATGGCTTTTGTCCTTCTTTCTGCCTCCTTTGGTTCATTTTCTCCCAAAAGTCCTGCAACACACTTCTGACACCGAAAATGTATGAATGCCTGCAATTATGCATAAAAAGACTATAAGAGATGCTAAAAAGTAAGAAAATGAAACAAAGGATACGAAAAATAGGACCGAAATATACAACATATTTGGCACGATCACTCTCCTAGATGAACACCCCCACCAAGGGAGCTAGCCCGGATAATAGAAGAGGAAGATAGGTACAACTATTACATCCCCCTCAACACATCCTGGGAGACCATATACCTCACCATCTGTGACAAGGGTTTTCTCAGGAAGCCTAGTCCTATGAAGATCCCGGCTGACTAGAGGAACTACTGCAAGTATTACTACTTTCACGAGGATGTGGGCAACCCATGTTGCCAATGTCACTACTCCTATTATTAGCATTGATCCTTCTAAGGAAAATGCTATTGATACCTTTAACAATTTCTTAGCTCTTGTCGATGATGATGGTAATCTGTGTGGTAAAGATGACTCTCTTACCACAGCCTCTCCTGATCACTCCCTTTAGGTTGCCAATGTGCCTACTCTGATTATTAGCACTGATCCTTCTAAGGAAAATGTTATTGATACCTCTAAGAATTCCTCAGCTCTTGTTGATAATGATGGTAATTTGTGTGGTGAAGATGACTCTCCAACCACAGCCTCTCCGGATCACTCCCTTTGGCTTACAAAGATCAAGAATATTGATGGGGTCCCTATTATTAGGCTCTCCAGCCCCTTTGAAACTTCTGGTAAGAAGAAGAAGAAGAAGAAGAAGAAGAAGAAGAAGAAGAAGAAACAGTTGTCAAAGGCTTCTAAGGAAGGCATGGATAGTAGCTCTTAAGCTAAGGTTGAGTCTTCTCTATCTCTCAATGATTAATTTTGCTTGTTAGAATATTAGGGGTCTGAATGCCTCCCCTAAACAATTAGAAGTTAAAAGGATGTTGTTTGATCACAAGCTTAGTCTAGTTTGTTTAGTTGAAACAAGAGTGAGATGGATCAATAAACCTCTTGTTGTCAATTCAGTTTTTAAAGAGTGGGATATGTTAGACAATTACAATAGTCATGGTCTTGGTAGAATTTAGGTTGGATGGGATCCTAGGATTCTCAAGATCAGCAAAATTACTGAAACGGATCAGATAATTCATTGTCAAGCTTGTATATTGGAAAGTAATGATCGGTTTAAAATTTCCTTTGTTTATGGTTCTAATGATGATAGAGCTAGAAGAGCTCTTTGGGATAGTATGAGTTTCACCCAGCATGGTGGTATTCCTTGGATTGTTGTTGGGGACTTCAATGTCTATAAGAAGGTGCAAGAATCGGTTGGGGGTTCTTCTAGAATTTCGGCAGCTATGGAGGAGTTTGATAATTGTCTTCAGGCTGCGGAGCTAGATGACCTTCGTTTCTCGGGTTTTCTCCATAGTTGGTGTAATAAAAGAAGCAATGGCTGCATTTCTAAGATGTTGGATAGAGTTCTAGTTAATAAGGAATGGATGGCCAAGTTTTAGCACTCTGAAGCCTTTTTTCTTCCTCCTAGCATATCGGATCATAACCTCTCTTTGGTTAAGCTCGGGTGGCTAGGAAAAAAAAAATTGCCCTTTTAAATTTTTAAATTTTCTAACGGAAAGGGAAGACTTTCTTCCTTTGGTTGAGAGTTGTTGGAAGGAGAATTTTCATGGAAATATGCAATTTCAGCTTTGCTCTAAGCTTCGAAAATTAAAGACGGCTTTAAAATCCCTTAACAAGAATACGGTGGGGGATGTGACTGTCAAATCGATTGAGGCCAAGGCTGCCCTTGTTGATTGTCAACATCTTCTTGATCGGCAGCCTCTTGATGCAAGCCTTAGAATGCAAGAGAAGGAGCTAATGTGTTCTTATACAATGGCTTTTTGGGCGAAGGAGGAATTTTTGAGACAAAAATCTAGAGTTCAATGGCTCAAGGCTGGTGACCGTAACTCCTATTTTTTCAAAGCCATGAATATGAGACACAATAGAAGTAAAATCCTCTCTATTACCGGTGAAGATCGTTCTTTAATTGAAGGACATACCCATGTCAAATCCGAAGCAGTTCGTCACTTCCAAAATATCCTTGTCACTTCCAAAATATCCTTGGAAGCTCTATGCCTTCTTGATATGGTTCTTGTTCTTTGAGAAATATTATTGATAAACACATCTCCAATGATCAAGCTGATTTCATGAGTAGAGAAGTTACAAATGATGGGATTTGTGAGGTTTGCTTCTCTCTTCACCTTAATAAGGCACCTAGTCCCGATGGCTATAATGCTTATTTCTTTAAGAAGACGTGGCACATAGTTGGTGATGATGTTATTAATGCAATTAAAGAGTTCTTTCACTCAGGTCTTCTTCTTAAAGAGCTTAATGCTACGATTCTTGCTTTGGTCCCTAAGGTCCCTAATCCCTCTAAGATAACGGACTTTAGACCAATCTCTTGCTGCAACACTCTCTACAAGATCATTGCTAAGATCATAGCCAACAGAATCAAACCATGTCTTCCAGATATTATTAGCCCCTCCCAATCAGCTTTTGTGGCAGGTAGGAGAATTGGGGACAACATCCTTCTTGTTTAAGAGCTTATGAGGAATTATCACAAGGATGCTAGTACACCAAAGGTGTCTTTTAAGGTGGATCTGATGAAAGCCTTTGATATGGTGGATTGGGGCTTCCTTCTTGACACTCTAGCTACTTTTCACTTTCCTTTGAAAGTCATTCATTGGATTAAAGCTTGCCTTACTACTCCCAAGTTCTCTATCTCTATTAATGGTGAGCTTGCTTGTTTCTTCTCCGGAAAGAGGAGCCTTAGGCAAGGGGACCCTATGTCCATTGATCTTGCTGAAATAAGGAGTCGTATGCCTTCTTACAACCCAAACTCTAATTTGGATGATAGTATTCGATGGCTTGCTTCTTCAAATGGCATTTATTCAGCTGTTTCTGCTATGAAGTCTCTTAGAACCCCTCATCCACTTGTTTCTTGGTATGAAATTGTGTGGTTCCCTCAGAATATTCTGAGGATGGGTTTTGTCCTTTGGTTGGCTATTAAAGGTAGGCTTTCTACCTTGGATCGAGTTCAGCGATACGACCCTCATGTTGTTGCTACATGTGTCCTTTGCAGCATTCAAGCCGAGACTCATGCTCACCTTTTCTTTGAGTGTTCGTATAACAAAGCCATATGGACACATTTTTTGAATAAATGTGGTTGTCCTTGGATTGGCCTCAGCAGGTATGATTTTATTGAATGTGTGTCTATTCATTGGAAGGGGAACTCTCCCTCCATAGTGACTAAAAAGCTTTGTCTTACGGTGGCTGTCTATTTTATTTGGAGAGAACGAAATTGTCGCATTTTTAAAAGCTCTCAAAAGCTTAATGTTGAGGTTGCCCGGTCCATTACTAACACTATCCGTTGCTGGCTCTTCTCTATCAACTTGAAGGATTGACCTCTTCTTGCATTGAGTTGGAACATCAACTATAGATAATCCATTGTGTTGTAGGCTCGCTTGTTTGCTTTTGGATTTTGTATTTGGTTGTGCTTTGTTGTAGCCTTTGTTTAGCTCTTGTGTGAGCTTTGTTGTGCTTGTTTTTTGGGCCTTTCGACTCTTGTTTCTTTGTTTCCTAGGGAATGCCCCTTGTATTTGTATATTCTTCCTTCTTTTCTATGATACTATTTATTTACCCAAAAAAAAAAAACACATTTGAATGCTCAAGCCTCTTCAACCAGATCGAAGGATTGGTAGGAGGAAGGCTTTTGGTTGAATTTTTACAACAGGTACGGGATGGCATCACGATAGAGAAGGAGGTACAAGGAGAGATGCGGGATGAAGAAAAGAAAATGAGGGATAATAGGAAGGATCTAATGCAATAGATCCAGATCATTCACACAATCAGTGGAAACCCTACACTAGCGAGAACCTCCAACAACTCAAGAAAGAACCGTGGTAGGAAGATTCCCTGATTCAGTACCTGTCATGACGTACTCCAGGTCACTAAATGATCTTAGGCCCCTCCTCGTGCTACCCATATCATTTTCACGGAGGAGAATGTCTACAACACGGTGCAGTCACATGATGACCCGATAGTGATCACAGTGCAGATAGCCAATTGCTAGGTTCACCGCGTCCTGATTGATATCGAGAGCAATGTTCACATCTTGTTCAAATGAGCACTCGAGAAATTCAACTTGAAGAACTCATTCTACAACAGTTGTACTACACCTTTGTATGTGTTCATAGGGGACTCACTTATGCCAATAGGTCCAGAATTCTATCGGTGATAATCGAGGAGGTTCCTCTACAATAGAACATAATGACATACTTTGTCGTGGTTGATACCTTGTTCGCCTACAATGTAATCCTGGGAAAACCTTCCTATCAAGAATTATGGGAGTTTGTTTATTTACTAAAACGTGCTGAAATTTATGGTGGGAACTGGGGTGGGAGAAGTTTCAGGACATCAACCAGCAGCTCGTAGATACCAGAGGAAGATCACATTGTCTAAAAGGAACCAAGTAGGGAGGTACCAGAGGAAGATCACATTGTCTAAAAGGAAGGAGAGGTACCGAGCATGATTGAAGAGGAACCAGAGGAAGAAGATCGGGGTTAGGCCAGTGGGCACCTCGTAGAAGAGTTTCAGGAGGTACTTATCAGGGAAGGCTATCTTACCAAAGTGGTGAAGATAGGAGGGGCGCTGCAGAACAAGGTCACGGAGAGCCTGGTGGGACTCCTCAAGGAGTACAACGACATCTTTGCCTGGAGTCATGACGAAATGCTAGGTATTCCCCTTACTTTAGCCACCCACAGGTTGATAGTGGATGCAATCTTTTCAATTTTTTCTTCACTTAAATTTGGAGGGAAGGAAAAAGATACTAAAAAGAGAGAAGAAGGGATATTCGGTGTCTAACCAGAAGAGGCCACATCACCCATCCCCGTGAGAGGTGCGTGAGCCTCATTGGGCATAGGGTTGTTGAGGCCATAAGCCTCACATGCCCTTCACGGGCTTGCCCTCTAATGGCCTTTGGCCATTGTTCTCTTGTGCTTCTTCAGTGTTCTTCAACCGTATTCTGGCATCCGAACTTCGAATTTGAATCCGTTTTCTTATTACGAATCGTGACTCCCTCACATATAAGGACGACTATGAAAATTTGCAAAATGGTTGAGAATTCGACTCAATACACAATGACGAAGACAACACAATGTATGAGAATGTAAAATAGTGTAGCTTCCTAGTTTGGACTCGAAACCTAATAAGTGAGTAATCGAAACTACCGAAACTCAACAAGGATCCATATAAGACCATATTCAAGTCCAAAACAAAATAAACACAAAGGCACACAAGTATGCTATTTCTAGAACAAGTAATTCTATAATGTTTGTCAATATGAGATCAATGCATGTGTATATTTCAATAAGTGTGTGAATGTGTTATACAAAATGTAGCACAACAATGTAGGGATACACATGAATGAATTGTGTGTGTGTGTGTGTGCGCTTACGCCTTGTAAGAGAAAGAAGTGTCTTGATACCTTTGCATCTAAGAATGCGTTTTTCCTTTTGAAGACGATATTTGCATAAGAAGTTGATTTTCTCCTTTGAAGCTCATTTACACCAAGAAACACCTAAGCAACTAACCAATACAAATAAAGAGAGTTTTGCAATGAAATCAAGCCAACACAAATTAAATTTGAGCCAAGCTTTGATACCAAATGATGGAAATCATAAACTTAGCAACCATACACCCCAATAACTAAATAGCTATGATCCATATGGAATGCAAATTAACACCCTCTAACTAATTGAAACAAACCTGATCGTTCAAAGAACAAAAGCTCAAACCAGCTCAAACAAACGAGCTAAATAAGAAGCAAGAGCTAAAAAACCTATCATGGATGGAAAGTTAAGTTTTAGGGTTTCGGCACCGTTTTGTTTTGCCGAGCTTTTTTCGGTATGATTATGATTTTATGTTTGTCATCAAAGTTGTAGATCATGAAATTTCATGCAACCTGGAATAAAGAATCTTGTGATTTGGAGTTGTTAGCTCAAAGTTATGTTTGTTTCAAGATATTTGTTCTAGTTTATGTTTTAAATTAGGGTTACACCACCGTTTAGCTATTTTGGCCCTCTTTCTGTTAGGTTTTTGTAGGGAAAAATGGTTTTATACGCGCAGCGAAATGCGAAAATAGGTTTGGTATATAACAAAAATTTTCCCTTTTAAAAGATGAACCTTAACCCTTAATTAAATTAATGTATAAACAAAAGTAAAATACCTTTTGTCGCGTGATCCGATTGACTTGCGTCGATGGTAATCCGTAAGATCTTCCAATCCAATCACGAACGTGGATCACCTAGGAGCGTGGTCTCCCTTTATTTTAATTGAGTATCTGAGGATGGATAACAAAAACTTTTTCTTTTTCTTTAGTCACAAAAAATCACAAGAGATCATTAGGAACATTCCAGTCACTTTTGAATTATCAATCTTTTGATCGAAACTTGTGTGAACCTAATTCGAAGATGTGCACAAAGTCTATTGATTTATAAGCTACTAGTGTATAAGCCTATTGGTCTCTCTTTGGCCGAATTTTCTCACACTAATCTAAGAGTTGAATTCTATTTTTCAAGCTAAAGAAAATTAACTCTCAAGCAAGCATTTAGGGTTAGCCTAATACTTATTGACATGAAAATATATATATATATATGGGACCGCCTCAAATCGTCATCTAAATAATATATATATATTTTTATTATTATTATTTTTTATTTTTTAATTTGATTTTTTTAATAAAATTGGATTGATCTAAGAGAAAAAAGCATCACAAACGATCATATGCTAAAAAACCCTTAGACAGTATCCATATATAAAAAAAGATAAAAGAAATGTAAAAAGAGACAAAAAGCAACAAAGCACAAAGAACCAAGGGGAAAACAACCCCAAACAAAAAGAGGCATGCAGGCCACACAAAAAAGAAAAAGAAAACATCAAGAAAAATGAAAAGGTTCCCGCCCATGCGGTCGTTGCCAACTAAAGTAGATCAGAACGGTGGGGCAGAGAACCACCAAGAATCACCCTAAAGCTCCAAAGCATACTTAGAAAGTGTATCTGCAACCTGATTCCCATCCTTGAAAATATGGGAAATCTGAAAATCCATCTACGAGATCTGGAAGATGCAGCGCTGCCACGCTTGACGAACCCTCCAAGAAACCATCTCAAATTGAGAAGAAAGAGGCTGAACAACATAAGAAGAATTGCTCTCAAGCCAGAGATGATGCCACCCATACTTCCATGCAAAATGAATGGCCAAAAAGGCCGCCAGAAGCTTAGCCTCAAACGCAAAAACCTCACCAAAAGGAATAGCAAAGCAACCCTTCACAAAGGCTCTACAGTTCCGAAAGATAACACCACAACCACCAAACCCCGGAGAGCCCATAGCAGCGCCATCTGTATTCACTTTGATCCAACCAGGAGCTAGAGGCGACCAAATCACACTCTTGATCACCGGGGCTTTAGAAAAGCGACCCTAAAGACCGAAACGAGGAAAAATCAAAAGGTCATCCATACAATTACGCATACAACCAATATCCAGGCGATTAGCCTCTAAAACTGCACGCCAAACCAAAGAAAGGATGGATCTAAAGTCCACCGACTTCCCTTCAAAGATCCACTGATTACGGGCAGTCCACACCCCCCATATCACTGCATGGATAGCCGCTTTCCATAAAATCCTAACATGCTCACTAAAGGAAACTGACATGGCCTGCAAGAAGAAGGATTGCCAAGTTTCGGCAGAGACAAGTCGCTGGAAAGCTGATAAAACCGCCTCCCAAAGAGCAACTGCCAGGGGGCAATGAAGAAAAAGGTGATCCGCAGATTCACTACTAATCCAACAAATACTACAATGAGAAGGCAATTGGAACCCAGACCTGCAAAGACGATCCTCAGTAGGAAGCCTGTTCAACAAAAGACGCCAAGTCAAAGCTGAGCGTGACGGGGGGATAAAATGGGACCAAACATCTCTCCACCAAACAACCTGAGGAATATCACGGAGAAACTGGGAATAAGCAGTCTTGCAAGAAACACGACCATCCCGAGAATTAGCCTAAACCAGAGAATCCATAACAGGAGAAATCGCAATTTGATCAATCCGAAAACACAAATCCGGGAAGCGCGCTCGGAAACAATCGTCCAGCACCCATCTACCATCATGAATAAAATCTGAGACCCTTGCCCGGAGTGGATTAGCTAAATAATCTGGAATCCTTAAAAGCTCCAAAATGGGGACCCCCAACCAATTATCCCGCCAAAATAATATATATATATGTGGGCGACTTATGCTGCATGCCTTCACTATATTGTCAAACGAATTATGCTTGTCTTCAATATAATATATACACACAACGAATTCTGCTTGCCTTTAAAAGATTAATATTTTACTTTACGAATTTAACATGCTATATATATAGTGCTACACCAATTTAACCTTGCAAGAATAATGTATATATATATTTTTTACTTCTTCTTGCCGTATAATGACTTAATCAAAGACTTCCTTTTTTTTTGGTTTTTTTTTTTTTTTTTGGGTAAGTAAATAGTATCATAGAAAGAGAGAAAGAATGTACAAATACAAGGGGCATACCCCAGGAAGCAAAGCAAGAGCTAAACAAAGGCTCAAAACAAGCACAAACGCACGATAAACAAGAAACAAGAGATCGTAAAGTGCTCAAAACATGCTCAAAGAAAAGAGCAAGCAACAATCAAGAGCAAAGCACGAAAAGTAATTAGTGTTAACAATCCTATTCAAAGTAATAAGTGGGTGATCCTTTAGATTGATAGAGGAGAGCCGACAGCGAATGATGTCTAAAATTGTGCGAACAACAATCGAAATAGACTTTTTGGTACCTTCAAAAATTCTACAATTACGCTCTCTCCAAATTTGATAAATAGCCACAACAAAACAAAGCTTCTTTATGACAATAATAGGGGTGTCCCCTTTTTAATAGGCAGAGGCCCAAGCAATAAAAGCATTCCAACAAAGGCCATTCCAAGGAGACCCACAATAATTCAGAAGTTGAGTCCAAATGGTTCTACTGAAAGAGCACTCAAAGAAAATGTGTGCATGAGATTCAAGAACACAAGTAGTAACAGTCCTAGGGTCATATTTATGAATGCGGTCACGGGTGGAGAGCTTACCTCTAACAGCCATCCAAAGGATGAAACTCTTTCTCAGAGTATTTTGAGGGAACCAAACTAGCTTGAACCAAGGAACAAGAGGTAAGGGGCTTGAAGAGAAGCTAAAAAAGCAGAGGCAGAGTAAATACCATTGGAAGAAGGGATCCACCGAATAATATCCTCTAGATTGGAGTTAGGATTGTAAGTAGGCATTCGATTTCTAATTTTAACAAGATCAATGGACATAGCAACTGGCCATCTCCAAGAATAACCAAGAACAATGGTATTAACCGCTACGTTGATAGGGAGGCCGGAATCATAGGCCACACGGGGACTCCATTTCGAAAGGAGAGGACCATCTGGATGCCAATTGTTAAACCATAAGGAGGTACTAGAACCATTGCCAATGAGGTGTTGAATTAATGGACGAACAATAGGCCGAAGATGGAGGAGTTTCCTCCAATTCCAAGAGCAGATATTAGGAGTTTTAGCCTCCCATCTGTTACAACCTTTTAGGTGATAGGCTTTGATCCATGAAGACCAGAGATTATTCTTTCCATACATAAGAATCTAAAGATGCCTAATTATCAAGGCCTTGTTCCAAGAAGAGAGGTCCATGATTCCAAGACCACCCTCTTTCTTAGGGAGACAAATATCAGACTAAGAAATCTTAGCACCCTTGCTATCACCATCAACCTCTTTCCACAAGAAACTTCTGAATTTCCATTCAATAATCTTCAAAATCTTGATATGGAGACAAAGATAACTAGCCCAAAAGACTTGTAAACTTGACAAAACCGAGACAATTAGCTGTAAGCGCCTGGCATAAGAAAGACCACGGTTCAGCCAAGAAGAAAGTCTGCCTGAGACTTTATCCACAAGGGAGGAGCTATCACTAAGACAAAACTTAGTAGAGATAATCGGAATACCAAGATAATGAATGGGAAGAGAACCCATCGTATAACCAAAGAGATTAATAAGTTGCTGATTTGTAGTAGAGGATAAACCTGAAGTGAAGATGTTGCTCTTGGCATGATTAGCAAGGAGGCTCGAAAGTAAAGAGAACTCATCAAGGGCAGCCTTAATGATATGAGCTGAAGAAGAGGAGCCATGGCAAAGCATAATTAGGTCATCAGCAAAGCAAAGGTGGGAAAGCTTTATCTTATCACACTTCCAATGAAACTTGAAGCTAGGAGAGTCCGCAATGCACTTGGCCAGAATTTTAGATAGAACTTCCATAGCAATAACAAAGAGGTAGGGAGACATAGGATCCCCTTGCCGAAGACCCCTTTTTCCGGAGAAGAAACCAGTTAGCTCACCATTTAAGGAGATAGACTTCCTTATTTGACTAGATAAATAAATTCTTTTTATTTATCTACTTACCAAATAGAGTCTTTAATATTAATTATACTACCAACAATAGTATAATACTAAGAAACATATTTCCTAGTCAGAAAAAGATTTTGATTTTTAATTAAATAAATAATTAATTAATTAATTAATTCCCATTTAATTAAATAATAAAATAAAATAATATTTTAGACTAATATATTAGCCTTGCCGCCCACATACCATACATTGGCCATATATTATTTTTCCATTTTATTTAATCCATTAGACTTTAAATAAAAAGCCAACATGTGAACTAGACCCATTCTTACTATTAGAAACAAGCCCACATGCCTTTCATTAATATATTAATATAATTTAATAGCCTGATAAATAAATAATGTGCAAATTATGTTCTTAATATATTAAGTACAAGTCTAGATGGACCCATAGATTGGTCTGGTAGAATATATCAAGTGATCCATGCAAGTCCTCTTGCATTGGGGATCTTGGCAGGCTATCTAAATTTAAGCTTTAATAGACATAACTCAATCATAATCAACAAATGATTCACTTAGGTCCGATCTATTAATTATAGCTCATTCC
Source organism: Acer negundo (assembly GCA_035582765.1). Classification (NCBI taxonomy): domain Eukaryota; kingdom Viridiplantae; phylum Streptophyta; class Magnoliopsida; order Sapindales; family Sapindaceae; genus Acer; species Acer negundo. The sequence continues at coordinate 21,084,232 of CM069234.1, forward strand.
ACTAAAGAGCTAAAATTGAACTCTTAAATAAAGAAAGAATAAGTAAATGTTTCTTATTCAAACCATAGACAATCTTATAGGAGTAGTGTATCCTCGTGAATAATATCAATAATCGCCAAACATAGACTGCCTATAGCTCTCCAAGTTACCATATTTACTCATATGACCCATTTTGAACTTGGATATTTTGACTTGTCCAGAAGCCATGTTTCAATAATCACTATTGACAACTTAATGTTAAACATCCATATGATAATATTATACTCTCATTTTCATAAATGGAGCCACGATGTTCATATCTATAAATGAAGTCCTCTATCGATTAACAAATGAATATCACCAAACTATCGAGGATAGACTATGCTATATAATCATACTCATTGATAACTCAAATGATAACACTTGCAACCATAAGTCCATCATTTATCTCAGGATTAAGATAGACTCTCTGATTGTCCTTATAATGAAAAATTTTTATTTATTGACGGTTCTAGATAAAGTATTTCATTGTGATCCTGTTCAATGCACCTAGTGCACTAAATTCTTTTACCCAAAGACACTTTGATGATTTTAGACTTATCATATCTCATTTGATCCCACTCAAATGCTAGCAAAAGAATCTACAACTTTAACAAGGTAAAGGTGCCCAACCTTTATCTTAAGTTATGAACAATATTCAAGACTGACTAAAGAATTGTGTCTACCTCATACATATCCAGATGTACGAACAATTCTTCTTTTCTCATAGTCTTTTGACCTTATGATTATTTACTTTTTACAATTATAATAATGACACTAAAAATGCTATAAGACTTGTTAAACCAGAAATCATTTTATTAATATGAATAGATTGTCAAAACACTATTACATTTTTGCTATTGAGCATAATTCTAACAGTTTTGTTATTCTGTTCTACATAAAGTTTGTAGATCGTGAAGTTTTATGCATCTAGGAATCAAAAAATTCATGATTTGGGCTTTTCGGCACCGATTTACGACTGATTCAAGATTTTTATTCTAATGTGTCTTTTAATTTAAGGTTACTCTGCCGTTTCGCTATTTTGACCCTCTTCCGGTAAGATTCTATTTTTTGGTACTTCTTAAAGTTTGTAGATCGTCATGTTTTATACAATTAGGACTCAAGAACTTCATGATTTAGGGTTTTCGGCATTGAGTTACGTCTGTTTCAAGATTTCTAATCTGGTTTGTTTTTCTCTAGGGTTTCTCCGGTTCTATCATGGAGAATCCACCATGTTCTATATCTTCCTTTGTTGGTTTCTCCTCTCTCTTGGAAGCTTGTGTTGTTAACAAGAGTAATAGTAAGGTTTCAAATAAGGCTCTTTCCCATGGAGATATATTGAGTCCACAAATTGAAATTATCTCAGCTGGTAATGATTTCTCTCTTGAGAATGAAGGTTTATCATCTAAGGAGCAGCAACAGAAAGAAAATTTTGACCCTTCCCCTTTGGATGATTGAGCCTTCAACAATGTATCCAGTCAACCTGGTATATCTTCTCTAAGTATCTTTGAAAATAAGCCTATTAGCTACAGTAATGTGCTTCAAAATGTTCTTTCTTCTCGAAATGTAGGTGGTATAAACCAATTGCCCATGAAGCTCAAATTCTATCAGCCTATTAACAATGGAAATAGGAAGTGTGTTGCTCCCCCAATGGAAGTTGCTGATGATGGAAGTAAGGCTTGAAAGAATTGCTTAGTGGGTTATTTTATTGAGAAGAAGCTCCCATTCTCTCTTGTAAACAGTATTGCTAAGAAGATTTGGGGTAATTATGGTCTTCTAGAGGTGCTCACGAATGAAAAAGGGTTCTATTTTTTCAAGTTCTTAGATGATGACTTTTGCACCAAAGTTCTTTAGGCTGGTCCATGGTTTTTTGCTGGAAGAATGATAATTCTTTAGAAATGGCACTATCGGCTTGTTTAACAAAAGAATCTTATTCTAAGGTTCAAGTATGGGTCAAGTTTTTAATATTCCTCATGAATATTGGACAGAAGAGGGGCTAAGCTATATTGCTAGTGCTGTTGGGAAGGCTCTTTATGCTGATTGCCTAACTGAATCAATGAAAAGAATTTTGTATGCCTGAATTTGTGTCGAAATTTATGCTGCTAGCAAGTTAGTTGATTCTTCTGATTTACTTATATGCGATTGTGATAAGGACAATAATGGGGAAAGTGTTGAAATTCTGGTTGAATACCAATGGAGACCAAAGATTTGTCCGGAGTGCAAATCATTTGGTCATTTTGCTGCAACTTGCCCAAGTCATGTGGAAGGTAGATTCGATGAGAACCGTGGTTCCAAAGTGAAGCAAGAATGGGTGAAGGTCAATCGTGGTGCTACAACTCATGTATCCAACTCTTCAAGGATCCTTTCTAGAGGAGATGCAACCCTTGTTCCCTCACCTAATGAGAATATGGAGCCTCTTCCTCTTTTTATATCTTCTTTGAATGTTGATCAAGTCATTACCGCTGTTCATTATGAAATTGAGCCTCATTTGCGTCCTACCAACATGCTTATCAAGAATCAATGCAATTTCCTCTCTAATGTGAGTGTTTTTGATACCTCTAACAAATTCTCTACTCTTGATGAGAATGGTTATAGTGTACTCTTTAAGGATAATGTTATTGAATGTAGTGATGATGACTCTCCTACCACAGCCTCTCCGGATCATTCCCTATGGCTCTCAAAGATTAAGAACATTGATGGGGTTCCGATCATAGGGCTTTATAGCACTCCAAAGTCCTCTAGTAACAAGACGAAGAAGAAGAAACGGTCTGCAAAAAAAGGAATGGATAATAGCTCGCAAGCTAGGGTGAAATCTCTTATGATAATAGAGCAAGGAGAGCACTTTCAGAGAATATGTGTGCTAATATTTCAGCCGGTACTCCTTGGATTGTTCTTGGAGACTTTAACATTGCTAGAGCGGTTCATGATACTAGTGGGGGTTCTTTAAGAAGATCAACTGCTATGGATGAGTTTGAGGATTGTTTACAAGCTGCTGAACTTGATAATTTGTGTTTTTCAGGTTTTTCCACACTTGGTGTAACAAACAGAGTAATTATGACTGTATCTCTAAGAAATTGGATAGGGTGCTCGTCAATGATACTTAGCTTGGTAAGTTCACAAACCCTGAAGCCATTTTTCTTTCCCCTAGCATCTCCGATCATAGTCTTTCTTTGGTTAAGCTTGGGTTACAAGGAAGAGGGAAGAACTGCTTGTTTAAGTTTTATAATTTTCTAACGGAGAGGGAAGATTTTCTTCCTCTTGTTAAGAGCTATTGGCAGGAACAGATTCATGGTACTATGCAATTTAAGCTTTGCTCTAAGCTTCGTATTCTTAAGAAGGCTTTAGAATCTCTTAATAAGAACCGGGTTGGTGATTTGACGGTCAAGTTAAATGAGGCTAAGGCAGCGCCTGAAGAGTGTCAACGTCACCTTGATGCCAATCCCATTGATAATACTCTTAGATTGCAAGAAAAGGATATTATTTAATCTTATACTAGGACTCTTCAAGCTGAGGAAGATTTTCTTAAGCAAAAGTCAAGAATCCAATGGTTACATGCCGAGGATCATAATTCATCCTACTTTTTCAAGGCCATCAATGGTAGACAAAATCGAAACAAAATTCTTTCTATTTTAGGGGAAGACGGTGCATTGATTGATGGTGATGTTCCTGTTCAAAATGAGGATATACACCACTTTCAAAATATTCTTGGCTGCTCGGTTCCCTCTTTGAATAGAGCTGGTATGCTTCGAACTTTAATTCATAATCATAATTCAAATGATCAAGATGATTTGATGAGCAAGGGTGTCACTAATAAAGAGATATATGAGGTTTGCTTATCGCTTCACCCTAATAAAGCTCCAGGGCCTGATGGTTTTAACGCCCATTTCTTTTAAAAGAAGTGGGATATAGTTGGTGGAGACGTGATCAATGCTATTCAAGAATTTTTTCGAACCGGTCATCTTCTCAAAGAGCTCAATACAACGATCTTAGCTTTGGTTCCTAAAGTTCCAAATCCTTATAGAATGGCAGACTTTAGACCAATCTCTTGTTGCAATACTCTCTATAAGATCATCGCAAAGATCATTGTAAATAGGATTAAGATCATCCTTCCTGACATTATAAGCTCTTCGCAATTAGCTTTTGTGGCTGGAAGACGGATTGGTGATAATATCCTTCTTGTCCAAGAGCTTATGAAGAATTACTATAAAGATGATGGCTCTCCCAAGTGTTCTCTGAAGGTAGATTTAACGAAGGCCTTTGATACGGTGGAATGGGACTTCTTGTTATAGACCCTTGCTACTTTTCATGTTCCTTGGAAGGTTATTAACTAGGTTAAGGCGTGCATCACAACTCCTAAGTTCTCTATTTCTATAAATGGTGAGCTTGCTGGTTTCTTTCATAGTAAGAGGGGGCTTCGTCAAGGTGATCCTATGTCTCCCTATCTCTTTGTTATTGCGATGGAGTTTCTCACTAAGTTATTAGCCAAGCACATTCAAGATTCCTCTCACTTTAAATTTCACTGGAAGTGTGACAAGATTAAGCTATCACACCTTTGTTTTGCGGAAGATCTTATTATGCTTTGTCATGGTTCTGCTCCTTCAGCTACTGTTCTCAAAAAGTCTCTTGATGATTTCTCTTCCCTCTCAAGCCCCAAAGCTTATCCGGCTAAGAGTAATATTTTTCTTTTCGGGGTGCATAATGACAGTAGGCAGCAGCTCATCAATATTTTTGGCTATAATGTTAGCTCGCTCCCTATCAAGTATTTGGAGATTCCAATCATTTCTTCGAAGTTAATTCATCTTGATTGCTCTCCGCTTTTGGTTAAAGTTTCGACCAGAATTTCTTCTTAGATGAATCGTTGTCTTTAATATGTGGGTCGGTTGCAACTTATTATCTCGATTTTGTCTAGTATTCAAGTCTTTTGGGCTAGTCACCTTTGTCTTCCTTCAAAGGTTCTGCGGAATATTGAGCAAAAGCTTTGCTCATTTTTGTGGAAAGGTGTTAATGGAAATTGTAAAGGGGCAAAAGTTACTTGGGCTGATATTTGTCTTCCTAAAAATGAGGGTGGTCTCGGCATCAAGGATCTCATTGCTTGGAATAAAGCTCTTATGATTCGGCATCTGTGGAATCTAGTGCATGGTTCTAATAACCTCTGGTCTACTTGGATTAAAACCCATCACCTCAAAGATAAGAGTATTTGGGAGGTGAAAGCTCCTTAAACGTGTTATTGGAATTGGAGAAAGATCCTTAAGCTTCATCCCATTGCTAGTCCCTTAATTCGGCATATCATTGGTAATGGTCTCGGCACTTCCTTATGGTTTGATAATTGGCATCCCGATGGCCCTATTCTTTTAAATTGGAGCTCTAGGGCAATTTATGACTCCGGTCTTCCGAATGAGGCTAAAGTCAGTTCTATTATTCTTAGTGATCAGTGGGTTTGGCCTTGCTCTATGTCTATTGACCTCCTTGAAATCAAGAACCACATGCCTTCTTACAACCCTAATTCTAGTTTGGAGGACTATATTAAGTGGCTTCCTACTCCTGATGATATTTACATCGCAGCCTCTACCATAGCTAGTCTTAAGGCTCCTCATTCTTTGGTCCCTTGGTTTGAGCTTGTGTGGTATTCCCATAACATTCCAAGGATGAGCTTCATTCTTTGGTCAGTTATTAGAGGGAGACTTTCAACAATGCCCGGTCCATTATTGACACTATCAGTTGCTGGCTCTCCTCTATCAACTTGAAGGATTGGCCTCTTCTTGCATTGAATTGGAACATCAACTCTAGATAATCCATTGTGTTGTAGGCTTGCTTGTTTGCTTTTGGATTTTGTGTTTGGTTGTGCTTTGTTGTAGCCTTTGTTTAGGTCTTATGTGAGCTTTGTTGTGCTTGTTTTTTGGGCCTTTCGGCTCTTGTTTCTTTGTTTCTTGGGGAATGCCCCTTGTATTTGTATATTCTTCCTTCTTTTGTATGATACTATTTATTTACCCAAAAAAAAAAAGCGCATTCAAGAACTCGAAGAACTAGAAAGAACTCTCGAGTTCTAAAAATGATGCCTGCATGTCAAAAAGAAAGTTTGCATGCAAAAAAGAATGCCCGAAAGCCAAAAAGAACGTTTGGAAATTAAAAAGCAGGCTCGACAACCAACAAGCACTCTCGCGTTCGAAAAAGATTTCCCACATGCCAAAAAGAATGTCTGAAAGCCAAAATTAACGTTTGGAAACTAAAAAGCATATTCGAGAACTAGAAAATACTCTCGCAAACTAAAAAGCATGCTCTCATGCCAAAAAGAATGTTTGCATGACAAAATGAACAACCTAAAGCAAAAAAGAACATATGGAAATTAAAAAGCACGTTTGAGAACTAGAAAGCATGCCAGAATGCCAAAAAGAAAGTTGGCATGCAAAAAAGAACGATCGAAAGCCAAAAAGTACGTTTAGAAACTAAAAAGCACACTCGAGGACTAAAACGCACTCCCGCGTTGCAAAAAGCATGACGGCATGACTAAAAGAAAGTTTGCACGCCAAAGAGAACGCCCGAAAGCCAAGAAGAACGTTTGGAAACTAAAAAGCACGTTCGAGAACTAAAAAGCACCCTCGTCTTCGAAAAAGAATTCCCGCATGTCAAAAAGAAAGCTTGCATGAAAAAAAGAATGACTGAATGCTATAAAGAACATTTGGAAACTAAAAAGCTTGTTTTACGACTAAAAAGAAATCTCGCTTTCGAAAAAGCATTCCCACATGCCAAAAAGAACATCTGTAAGACAAAAACAATGTTTGGAAATTAAAAATCATGTTCGAGAACTAGAAAGCACTCTCGTCTTCTAAAAAGCATGCCCGCATGTCAAAAAGAATGCCCAAAAGCCGAAAAGAATGTTTGGAAACTAAAAAGCACGTTCGAGATATAGAAAGCACTCTCGCGTTATAAAAAGCATGTCCGTATGTCAAAAAGAAAGTTTACATGCCAAAAAGAACTCACGAAAGCCAAACAGAACGTTTGGAAATTAAAAAGCATGCTCGACAACTAAAAAGCACACTCGCATTTGAAAAAGCATTCCCACATGCCGAAAAGAATGTCCGAAAGCTAAAAAGGACGTTTAGAGACTAAAAAGAACGTTTGGAGACTAAAAAGCACAATCGAGAACTAGAAATCACTCTCGCGTTCTAAAGAGCATGCCCGCATGCCGAAAAGAAAGTTTGCATGCAAAAAAGAATGACCGAATACCAAAAAGAACATTTGGAAACAAAAAAGCATGTTCGACAACAAAAAAGAAATCTCGTGTTCGAAAAATCATTCCCACATGCGAAAAAGAACGTCTGAAAGCCGGTAACTTTTGAATAAATGTGGTTGTCCTTGGATTGGCCTCAGCTGGTATGATTTTATTGAATGGGTGTCCATTCATTGGAAGGGGAACTCTCCCTCTACAGTGACTAAAAAGCTTTGTCTTGCGCTGGCTATCTATTTTATTTGGAGAGAACGAAATTGTCGCATTTTTAAAGCTCTCAAAAGCTTAATGCTGAGGTTGCCTGGTCCATTATTAACACTATCCGTTGCCGGCTCTCCTTTATCAACTTGAAGGATTGGCCTTTTCTTGCATTGAATTGGAACATCAACTCTAGATAATCCATTGTGTTGTAGGCTTGTTTGTTTGCTTTTGGATTTTGTGTTTGGTTGTGCTTTGTTGTAGCCTTTGTTTAGCTCTTGTGTGAACTTTGTTGTGCTTTTTTTTTTTTTAGGCCTTTCAGCTCTTGTTTCTTTGTTTCTGGGGTATGCCCCTTGTATTTGTACATTCTTCCTTCTTTTGTATGATACCATTTATTTACCCAAAAAAAAAAAAAGAACGTGTGAAAGACAAAAAGAATGTTTGGAAACTAAAAAGCACGTTCGAGAACTAGAAAGCACTCTCGTCTTCTAAAAAGCAAGCCCACATGCCAAAAAGAATGCCTGAAAGCCAAAAAGAATGTTTGGAAACTAAAAAGCACATTCAAGAACAAGAAATCACTCTCGCGTTTTAAAGTGCATGCCTGATATGAACCTCACCAAGAGTAGTGAGACCTAAAACCAATATATGGACTCAAAGGATCGTTTTCTAAATTCAAGTTTATAAAAAAACAAAGAAAATAAAGGACCGCAACCTGTTATCTATAAAGAGATAAGAACCAACGGTATCAAGAAGGTTGTAGACGCCATACTCAAGAACAAGGAAGAAGGTGAGTGATAAGTCAAGGTTTGAACGCCACAAGGTAGAACCTTGATAAGTTCATAGTTCAATGAAGAACGAAGAGAAAACGTTTTCTCAAATAATTATTTCATTCCAAAGTCTTTTTAATAATACATCAATGAGTCCCTTAAATACTAAAAATATCTAAACCCTAGAAAGAAAGATAAAGGAAATAAAATATTCGGCAATTAATGCCTTACAATCAGGAAAATAAATGCAAACAAATTTAGGAAATAAATAAAGACTAAAACTAACAACTAGTTGATTTGCTCCTTATTTGAAAAGCTTCATTTGGGAAACAAAATCAGCCCTTCAATTAGGAAACAAATCGACTACTTTTTTGGAAAATAAATAAAATAGGGAATATCCTAAAATTCGGACTCATCCAAACCCTAACTTGTTCCTCACGCGCAACAATATAGATGGCCAAATATGGGCCTATTGTAATCTGTTTTGGAGGATGGAGTCTTCATAACATCTGTAGAGATTGACATGAGCTTTCTGAAAAAATATTATAATAGACAATCAGACTTCAGATGCTCTTTGTAGAGGCCCACGAAGTTTAGTCTGAATTTGGTCTTCATGGTGGCCGAACTTGGACTTCAGCAACTCAGAATCAGCCCCCATTAAATACATCTTTGATCCTATTGGCCCAACTGGAACAAGCAATGGATCATTTGATGATGCTTCTTGATTCTCATCAATGCCCGCATGCCAAAAAGAAAGTTTGCATGTAAAAAAGAATGACCGAATGCCAAGAAGAATGTTTGGAAACTAAAAAGCTTATTCGACAAATAAAAAGAACTCTCGCCATGGAAAAAGCATTCCCACATTCCGAAAAGATCGTCCGAAAGACAAAAAGAATGTTTGGAAACAAAAAAAGCACGTTCGAGAACTAGAAAGCACTCTCGTCTTCTAAAAAGCATGCCCATATGTCACAAAGAATGCCCGAAAGCCAAAAAGAACGATCGGAAACTAAAAAGCACATTCGAGAACTAGAATGCACTCTCGCATTCTAAAAAGCAGTCCCACATGTCAAAAAGGAAGTTTACATGCCAAAAAGAATGCCTGAAAGCCAAACAGAACGTTTGGAAATCAAAAAGCATGCTTGATAATTAAAAAGCACTCTTTCATTCCAAAAGGCATTTCCACATGCCAAAAAGAATGCCCGAAAAAAAAATAATGCCCGAAAGCCAAAAAGAACGTTTGGAAGCTAAAAAACACGTTCGAGAACTAGAAATCACTCTCGCGTTCTAAAAATCATTCCCGCATTCCAAAAAAAAATTTGCATGCAAAAAAGAATGACCGAATGCCAAAACGAACGTTTAGAAACAAAAATGCTTGTTCAACAACTAAAAAGATCTCTCACGTTGGAAAAAGCATTCCCACATTCCAAAAAGAACGTCCAAAAGTCAAAAAGAATGTTTGGAAACTAGAAAGTACGTTCAAGAACTAGAAAGCACTCTCGTCTTCTAAAAATAATTCCCGCATGCTAAAAAGAAAGTTTGCATGCAAAAAAGAATGACCACATGCTATAAAGAACGTTTGGAAACTAAAAAGCTTGTTCGACGACTAAAAAGAAATCTTGCGTTCGAAAAAGAATTCCCGCATGCCAAATAGAGCGTCCGAAAGACAAAAAGAATTTTGGAAAGTAAAAAGAACATTCGAGAACTAGAAAGCACTCTCGTCTTCTAAAAATCATGCCCGCATGCCAAAAAGAATCCCGAAAGCCAAAAAGAATGTTTGGAAACTAAAAAGCACGTTCGAGAGCTAAAAAGCACTCTCGCGTTCTAAAAAGCATGTCCGCATGTCAAAAAGAAAGTTTACATGCCAAAAAGAACTCCCGAAAGCAAAATAGAACGTTTGAAAATTAAAAAGCATGCTCGACAACTAAAAAGCAATCTCGCATTTGAAAAAGCATTCCCATAAGCCAAAAAGAATGCCCGAAAGCTAAAAAGAACGTTTGGAGACTAAAAAGCACGTCGAGAACTAGAAATCACTCTCGCATTCTAAAGAGCATGCCTGCATGCTAAAAAGAAAGTCTGCATGCCAAAAAGAAAGTCTACATGCCAAAAAGAAAGTTTGCATGCAAAAAAGAATGACCGAATGCCAAAAAGAACGTTTGGAAACTAAAAAGCTTGTTCGACAACTAAAAAGAACTCTCGCATTGGAAAAATCATTCCCACATTCCAAAAAGAACGTCCGAAAGGCAAAAAGAATGTCTGGAAACTAAAAAAGCACGTTCGAGAACTAGAAAGCACTCTCGTCTTAAAAATTAATTAGCGTTATTGATGATTTTTAAACCCTAAAAAACGCTCTGCATGGATGGAAGATTAGGTTTTATGGTTTCGACGCCTTTTTGTTTTTTCGAGCCTCTTTCGATTCGATTTTGATTTTATGGTCTTCACCAAAGTTGTAGATCCTGAAAGTTTATGTGATCTGGAATCAATAATCTCGTGATTTGAAGTTGTTATCATATAGTTACGTCTATTTCAAGATTTTTATTCTGGTCTGTTTTTTAAACTAGGGTTTTAGTGCCGTTTTGATTATTTAGTCCTTTTTCGGTCCGTTTTTGTTATTGTTTTCTTCATAAAGTTTGAAGATCGTGATTTTTAATGCAACAAGGAGTCAAGAAGTTTGTGATTTGGGGTTTTCGGCACTAAGTTACACCCGTTTCAAATTTTCTGTTATGGGTTGTTTTTTCTCTTTCGTTTCTCCGGTTCTGTCATGGAAAATCTACCCTTCTTTGTATCTTCATTTGTTGGTTTTCCTTCTTCCTTGGAAGCTAGTAGGGTTTCGAAGATGGCTCGTTCCCATGGAGATGAAGTGAGTACTGGAAATATTTCGGCTGGTAACGATACTTTTTGCAATGGAGATGGGTTGCCTATTGAGATTGACTTTTTATTAGCTAAGGAGCAGCAACATTCTGACTCCTCCCCTATGGCCCAACTTAAGGAGGTGTCTCATAATAAAGGTATCTCTATCACTCCTTCTCTTGTGAAAAAAGATGCTAAAACTTATAGTAATGTGCTGAAAGGTGCTCACAATGGTCCAATTATGGATATCCCCACAAGTAAGCCTATGAACCTAAAATTCTACTAGCCCTTACAAAGTGGAAATAGGAAGTGTGTCTCCCCACCCATGGAAGTTGCAAAGGATGGCTCTAAAGCTTGGAAGAACTGCTTGGTGGGTTATTTTATTGAGAAAAAGCTCCGGATACGAACATCGCCGGTTTGATTCCTAAGATCGTTCTAAGTTCAGGTTTTTGTATGGAAACCGCGACCCAACACCTATAAAGAGATGTGAACTTTGGTATAAGGAGGACGCTACAATCAAGGATGGAATACTTGATTGATAAGTCAAGGATGAACGCCACAGAGAAAATCTGATCAGTTCAAATAGTTCTCAAAGAACAAAAGAGAAAAAGAATCCTCTCAATTTTTAATTCAATCAAAGTCTGCCCAAATAATACATTAGAGGGTTCCTTATAAACTAAAACCCTAATGGACATGAAAGGAAAAAAAAAAAAGAGAAATTAGCAAAAGGCCTTAAAAACGGGAAAGAAAATGAAAATAAAACTAAAACTAAAACAAGCAACTATTGACTTACTCCCTATTTGGAAAGCTAAAACTGGAAACAAATCAGTCTCTTAATTTGGGAAACAAATCAACTCTTTATTCTCTAAAAACTAAAAAGGAAAAAACTGAATTAAATCTCCTCCACACACCCCAGCTTGTGCTTCACGCCTAAGCTTCTCTTATTCGACCCAATTAATTGCATTAATGACGTTAATTAAGCCTTGGTCTTCATGTGGGCTCATCTTGGACTTTAAAACTTTAGAATCAGCCCAAGTGTCTTGAATCAGGCCGTTGAGTGCCTCTTTGAATCTCTTGGCCCTTGCTCTTATTATTGGACCAGCCGAAATATGCAATGGATCCCTTAGTGCAGCTCCCTTATTCTCATCAGCTCCCATTTTCTCTAGTTAACAACATTGCCATGCGTATTTGGGGCAATCGTGGTCTGCTGGAAGTTTTGGCTAATGAAAAAGGGTTTTACTTCTTTAAGTTCTCGAATGATAAAACTTGTTCTAATGTGTTAGAGGCCGGCCCTTGGTTCTTTGCTGGAAGGATGGTGATCCTCAAAAAATGGCATCCTAAGCTCATTTTTTCTAAAGATTCCTACTCCAAAATTTCGGTTTGGGTCAAGCTATTCAACATTCCCCATGAATACTGGAATGAAGAGGGATTGAGCCATATTGCTAGTGCGGTTGGGAAGCCACTTTATGCCGATAGCTTAACCGAATCCATGAAGAGAATTTCCATTGCTAGGGTTTGTATTGAAATTGATGCCTCTTGTGACCTAGTAGATTCCTTCGACCTATTTATGGGTGACAATTCGGATCCAAAACCTAGTGAAAATGTTGAAATCTTGGTTGAATACCAATGGAAACCGAAAATCTGTACAGAATGCAAGTCTTTTGGCCACTCTATTGCGACTAGCCCTCGGCTCAAGCCCTTACAACCTCCTTCTGATGTTAATTCTGCTCCCAAGCTTAAACAAGAATGGAGGATAGTTACTAGAAAGGATGTGCCCCTGGTTTCCTCACCTTATGCAGATATGGAACTTCCTCCCATTGGTTCATTGAATGTTGGTGAAGTTATTTCCACTTGTAATGTGGAAAATGTGCCTTCTTTGCGTCCTACCAATTTGCCTATTCATGACCAATGCAATGATCTCTCCATGGAAAAGGGTGTTGATACCTCTAACAAGTTTGCTGCTCTTGATGCGGATGGTGATTCCTGTACTGACCAATGCAATAACCAATGTAATGATGTTGATTCTCTTACTATAACCTCTTCGGACCATTCCCTTTGGCACTCAAAGATCAAAAATATTGATGGGGTCAAAATTATAGGGCTTTCCTGCCCCATGGATTCCTTTAGTAAGAAGAAGAAGAAGAAAATGGCTGCTAAGATAGGTAAGGATAATAGCTCGCAAGCTAAGGTGATGCATACTCAACCTCTCAATGATTAATATCGCTTGTTGGAACATTAGAGGCTTGAATGCTACCCCTAAACAATTAGAAGTAAGGAAAATGTTGCTAGATCAAAAGCTTAGTCTTATTTGTTTAATTGAGACAGGAGTGAAAATTGACAAAAAGCCTCTTGTTGTCAATTCAGTTTTTAAGGATTGGGATATGTTAGACAATTACAATAGTCATGGTCTTGATAGAATTTGGGTTGGTTGGGATCCGAGAATTCTCACAATCACTAGAATTAGTGAAACGGATCAGATTATTCATTGTAATGCTTGTATCATGGATACCAATGATCAGTTTTGTATCTCCTTTGTTTACGGTTCTAATGAGGACAGATCAAGAAGAACTCTTTGGCAAAGTTTGTACTCAAACCAACAAGGTTTCCCTTGGATTGTACTTGGAGATTTTAATGTCTCTAGGAGGATTGATGAGTCAATTGGGGGCTGTTCCAGAATTACCGTTGCTACCGAGGAATTTGTTGATTGTCTTCAAGCTTCGGACCTTGATGATCTTCGTTTCTCGGGCTTTCTTCACACTTGGTGCAACAAGAGAGGTGATGGTTGCATCTCTAAGAAATTGGATAGAGTTCTTGTCAATAATGAATGGCTTGTCAAGTTTGAGCATTCAGAAGCAATGTTCCTTCCTCCTAGTATTTCGGACCATTGCCCATCCGTGGTCAAGCTCGGGTTGCCAGGTAATAAGAAAAACTACCATTTCATGTTTTTCAATTTTCTAACGGATAAAGAGGACTTTCTCCCGTTGGTTGAGACCATTTGGCAGGAGCAAATTCATAGCACTATGCAATACAAGCTTTGCACTAAGCTCCGTATTTTGAAGAAGGCTCTAAAGTCCTTTACCAATGACAATGTGGGAGATGTGTCAATTAAATCGATTGAAGCTAAGACTGCCCTAGATGCTTGTCAACTCCTTCTTGATCTGCATCCCCTTGATACTAACCTTAGAATTCGGGAAAAAGGAGCTTATAAACAGCTACACTCTGACTCTTCAGGCTGAAGAGGACCTCCTTAGGCAAAAATCTAGAATCCAATGGCTCAAGGCTGGTGACCGTAACTCTTCTCACTTCTTCAAAGCTATCAATGGTAAGCGGAATAGAAGCATGATCCACTCTATTTCTAGAGATGATGGCTCCTTGATTGAAGGTGACATTCCGGTTAAGAATGAAGTTATTCGTCATTTTCAGAATATTCTTGGTTGCACTATGCCCACTAGACATGGTATTGGTACTTTGAGCAATTTTATTGATAATGTCATCTCTAATGATCAAGCTGATTTAATGGATAGAGATGTCACTAATGATGAGATTTGTGAGGTTTGCTTCTCTCTCCACCCTAACAAGGCCCCTGGTCCCGATGGCTTCAACGCTCATTTTTTCAAGAAAACTTATCCAAGATGTGATTAAAATTATCCAAGAGTTGATCTGGTCATCTTCTTAAGGAACTCAATGCTACGATTATTTTTTTGGTCTCTAAAGTCCTTAATCCTTCTATGATGAAAGACTTTAGACCTATCTCTTGTTGCAACACTCTCTATAAGAAGGAGGCTCCAAAGCCCGTACCAGTCAAGAGATTCCAAAATCACCCCCCAAACAGGTCATCCTACAGGCAGCCTCTTGTTCCCTCGTACCAGAAAAGGTACCCGACTATAAGATCACCTCTTAGGAGATCGCTTCCCAAGGCGGTCCCTCTAAAAGAAATTGCCTGGGTAGCAAAGGAGGAAGATGTATATAATCCCTACACCTTCCCTAATGCTTCAAGAGAAACCATCTACCTCACCATTTGGGATAAAAACCTACTTAGGAAGCCAGGTCCAGTGAAAGTCCCAACTGATCGGAGGAACCAGTACAAGAATTGCAATTTCCATGAGGATGTCGGACACAATACTTTAGAATGCTACAGCCTCCACAATCAGATGGAAGGATTGGTAAGGGGAGGCTTGCTGACAGAATTTTTATAACAGGTACGTGATAGCATCAAGTAAGGGAAACAGGTACAAAGCGGGATGTAGGAGGCAGAATATATAAGGAGGGATGAAGAGAATGATCTAATGCAACAGGTCTATATGATTCATACCATCAGTGGAGGCCCCACCTTGGCTGGAACTTCTAACAATTCGAGGAAGAACCACGCAACAAAGAATCCCAAGCTTAATACAGGACATGAGATATTCAAGGTCATCAATAGATCGCGAGACCCATCCCGCTCTACCACGATTGTCTTCACAGAGGAAGATGTCTACAATATAGTCCAACTACATGACAATCCCATGGTAATCTCAGTAGAGATTGCCAACTGTCGGGTTCACCTTGTCTTGATTGATATAGAAAGCAGCGTCAACATCCTATTTAAGGGAGCTCATGAGCAACTTAACTTGAAGAATTCCTGCTACAACAGCTGCACCTCGCTTTTGTATTGATTCACAAAGGACTCTATAATGCCCATGGGATCCAAAATCTTACCGGTGATAGTCGGAGAAGCCCCACTTCAGTAGAACGTGATAACGGAGTTCATCGTGGTGGATACCCTATCTGCCTACAATGCCATTCTGGGTAGGCCCTTCCTTTCAGGGATTAGGGGGGTACTATCCGTCTATCACAATGTCCTAAAGTTTCCAGTGGGAATAGAAGTAGGAGAAGTCAAAGGGGAAGAACAGGTGAAGCGCAATTGCTATGCGGTATCCACCAATCCTACTGCACTTTTTAGACAGTGCGCACATGTGGCTAGTGAAGTAAACCTGGGTATGTCGGAACAATGTCATTATGACATGGATGAAGGAGAGGTACCACACATAGTCATAGAAGAGCAGGAGGATGAAGAGCGGGGTTGGACCAGTGGTCGTCCCGCGGATCAGTTAGAAGAAATACCCATCAGGGGAGAAGATCTCACTAAGGTCGTGAAATTTGGAGGGGGATTGGATCCTGAAGTCAAGGAGGACTTGATAAAGCTCCTTAGAGAATACAACGATATTTTTGCCTGGACCCAAGAGGAAATGCCCGGCATTCCTCTTAGCTTAGCCACTCATACATTGGCAATAGACGCAACCGTCAAACCGGTGAAACAGAAACGAAGATATTTCAACACCGAACGAAACGCCGCAGTCCAAGAAGAAGTGGACAAACTCCTGAAGGCCGGGTTCTTCAGGAAATCCTGATATCCCGAATGGATCACCGATGTGGTCATGATCGCCGATATGGACTACACCTATCTCAACTGGGCTTGCCTTAAAGATAGCTTCCCGCTGCCTAAGATCGACCAGCTCATCGATTCTACCACGGGAAACAAGCTTCTAAGCTTCATGGATGCCTTCTTAGGATACAATCAGATCATAATGCATCCCTCAGATCAAGACAACACTAGCTTCATCACTGGCCAAGACCTCTATTGTTTTAAGGTAATGCCATTCGGACTTAAAAATGCAGGTGCTACATATCAGCGTATGGTGAACAAATTGTTCAAACAGCAGATAGGAAGATCCATGAAGGTGTATATAGATGATATGATTACAAAATCTTTAGAGGCCGGGAAACACCCAAAAGATTTACCCAAACTTTCCAAGTAATTAGGAAGAACCAGATGAGACTAAACCCCGCAAAACCCCGCAAAGTGTGCTTTCAGGGTAGCGGCAGGAAAATTCTTGGGGTTCATGGTACATGAAAGAGGAATCGAGGCCAATCCCGAGAAGATCAAGGTCATCCTAGACCTCAAGTGTCCCACAACACTCAAGCAGGCACATGGATTGACAGGCCGAATAGCAGCATTGAACCGATTCTTATCCCGTTCAGCCAATAAGTGTCTCCCATTCTTCAAGATTATCAAGTAGGGAAAGAAGCTAAAGTGGGATGAACAAAGCGAGTTGGCTTTCCAAGCCTTGAAGGAATACTTGGCTAGTCCCCCATTACTGGTCAAGCCCCTCACTGGAGAAGAGCTCAAACTTCACCTAGCCGTCTCAAAAGCTACCACTAGTGGGGCCTTAGTGAAGGAATGCAGTGACGAAATACAGAGACAGGTGTACTATGTGAGCCGGGCTTTCACTAAGTCTGAAAAAATTTATATGCTCCTGGAAAAGCTCACCTATGCCTTGGTAACTACAGCTAGAAAGCTTCGGCCCTATTTTCAGGCACATACTATCGTGGTAGTCACCGATCAGCCCTTACGACAATTCCTCTGGAGGTTGGATGTATCAGGCATGTTGGTTCTATAGGCTCTAGAGCTCACCCAATTTGACATCAAATACAAGCCAAGGTCCACGATTAAAGCACATGCCTTAGCTGACTTCTTAATGGAGTTTAGCGTAAATCCCGACCCAATTACCAAGCCCGACCCCGGTCCGAATCAGACCGATCTGAACTGGCCCAAAGACAACAAGACCTAGATTCTATACACAAATGGGGCATCAAGTCAATCAGGATGCGGAGCAGGAACAGTTGTGATAGACCTAGAGGGGGTCGAATGCAATCATTTCTTTAGGTTCGAGTTTAGGGCTACTAATAATGAGGCGAAATATGAAGCTTGACTAACTGGAATATGAGTAGCAGAAGCCTTAGGGGCCGATTTCCTCATAGTCAAGAGTGATTTCCAATTGGTGGCCAACCAGGTGTTAGGGTTGTACTAGGCAAAATGAGACAATATGGTAGCATATATGGCTAAAGTCCGAGAAATGATGTCGGGATTCAAAGGTGTGAGGATGGAATAGATACCCTGAGAAAAAAATCACCGGGCAGATGTTCTAGCCAAGATTGCAGCAGGTGAGGGGCATACCTTACCAAGAGAGGTACCCCTCCAACTAATACCCTGTTCCAGCATAGCCAAGGGGGTGGAGATCCTACCAGTCAACCGATTCCCTTGTTGGATGGATTCAATAGCAGACTACCTCCAAAGTGTCACTCTCCCTACAAATCCAAATCAAGCACGCAAGCTGAAGAGAATCGCTACCTGGTATTCCCTTGTAAACGGATACCTTTACTGCAAAGGAAAATCCCTCCCCCTACTTAGATGCCTTCACCCAAATAATGCTACATGGGCACTTAACGAGGTACATTCAGGTGACTGTGGTAATCATGCAGCAGGCGAGACACTAGCCTACCAGATACTTAGAATGGGATACTTTTGGCTGACTATACATCAAGATGCAAAACAGTTTGCACAATCATGTGAGGCTTGCCAGAAGATAGTAAACCTCCATCACCTCCTCCCGGAGAGGCTCTCCTCGATCAATAGACCTTACACCTTTGCTATCTGGGGAGTAGATCTAATCGGCCCACTTCCTACTACACCCGACTAGGCCAAACATGCAGTAGTAACAATAGACTACTTCACCCGTTGGGTGGAAGCTAAGGCACTTGTCAGGATAACTGAAGAAAAGACCACCAGTTTTGTCAAAGAGAATATCACCTCCTAAAAGGAATCACTTTATTCGAATAATTAAAACTCGTACAAGATCTCCTCCTAGAAGGAAAGAAAGTCCTGTGATCGCCAAAACCCTAGACCGAAAGTATAAGAGTGCATGGCAAGCAACGAGACCTATATATATATGACATTACATTCACCAAGAAAGGGATCGAAAATTGGCCTCCCCAAACCCTACACTCGTTTTCAGTTCTACTTATCAACAGGCATGAGCACACCATCTCTACCATCCAACAAAACCTTGAATACCGTCACATATCGCCGTAGACATAATTTTATTAGTTGTATCATCAATAAAATCGCATCTATTAATCTTTTCTGGTGTGAGTTTTTTAACCTTTGTTTAACAGGAATCTTGTTGGTATCGAACTACGTGATACCCCTCCGACCGAGATCAACCTCGATCTTGGTCCTTAAAGTTGTTATTTGGAGATTCACCTTAGTGATAATTTTCCATTAACAGCATTTGAGACTCCATTCCCCAATTTATGGCCTTTCACATAATCACCATCCCCATCACAATTTGCCAACCCACATTCGCTCTTCTTACTTCCTCCTTTGAATCCATCCTTTTGCGCATGCCCTTGCTTCTTAACATTGCCTATGGGCTTATTCACTTGCTTTGATTTCTTCAACCCCTCCACCCTAGCTTCCGCCTCTATCCTAATCTGCCTAAAAGTTTCATCATCGCCAGTAGATCATCCACATATAGCAGATGGAGAATCCGCTGGTATACAACCACAAAGACCAAACCAAGATCATTGTGAAACGTCCATTTAAGGGTATACGCAGCACCCGGAGCATCGTTATTGTACGATGTAGCACCCGATCGTTCCTCCAAGAGGAATGATCAGATCAAGGTGTCAATTGGAGACCCTTTAAGAGCAATTTCGAGCTCTTTAAATGTCTAGAGAATTAACCCTCCTCTGGTAAATATCAGCAACTGCTCTAACATATTTCGGCTACCCAGCCAGACCAAACTGCAACAAGATAAAACAAAACCTAAAGCTATTCTTCGTATCCTTTCGATGAATTCCAAACATGAAAAGAAAAAAACAAATAAACATTGATTCGGATTAGAGCATATTAGTATAATAGTATATAGTATATAATATATTAAATAAATAAATAAAATAAATTACAAAATAGTTAAAAGAGTGAGTGAGAGATGTTGGAGATTGTAAAGAATAGCGAGAATAAGAGAATAGGGAAGTAGAGAAAATGTAGAGAATGAGGTGAGGGTGATGGAGATATTTATAGGAAAATGTTAGGTTAGGGTATAATTGGAAAAAATTGTAAAATATTTAAAAAAAAAAATGTAATTTTTAAAAGTTTTGGACTTTTTTTTACCCCCTACGGTCACCAACGTATCCTAGATAATTACAAAAGCCACCCCTCAAATCAACATTTAAATTTCAAGCTTAAAAAAAAAAATTTTTAAATTTGAAGTTTGACGGGTCAGTCAAAATTCATTTTTTTCAAAAACAATTTAGACCCACAGGCCGGGCCACCTAGGTCTAGCATGGCACGCCGGCTTAACTGGCTTTGGCCTGGGCTTGGCCTGTTAAGTCGGTGTGCCGGGCCGGCCCGGCCCGAGCATACGACTGAAACAGGCCCGGCCCATTTTGCCAGCTCTATTTTGTGTCAAGTTATAGCTGGTGGCGTTGTGTGTGCTTAGTAGAACAATAATAATAAAAAGTTAGAATTTATGCACACAAGTCACATTGGTTTTAACTAATTGGACCCCACTGTTAGGTAGCTTTCTCTGCCTAAGAATATAATTGCGTTGTATCAAACCTGACCGCTGTTGCCAAAAACAAATACCCATGTATATTTGATTCAAGGATTGATTCGGTCAAACTTAATATTGCTTCATAAATCTGAAGGCATAAACATTCAAGTATCAGCCAGCATGTTCTACTCTAGCTTATAAAAATTACGCGATGTACCTTTTGCTAGCCGAATCTATGTTGTTGATGGTAATGATACTTTTCCAAATTAAGATGATTCACGTACCAAATTAATAGAAATAAATATATTGACAAGATAGCATGAATTATACTAATTAGCAGCAGATTTAGGGTATAAAAATGAGCACCGGAAATAAATGTATTTTCCCATGTTACTAATTGAGATGCAGTATGATTTGAATTTTTATTTATTTTATTTTTTATAATAAAATTGGACTGATCTAAGGGGAAAAAGCATCATAAACGATCATATGCTGAAAAACTCTTAAATAGTATCCATTTATAAAAAAAGATAAAAGAAAACTTAAAAGAGACAAAAAGCAACAAAGCACAAAGAATCAAGGGGAAAACAACCCCAAACAAAAAGAGGCACGCAGGCCACCAAAAAAAAAAAAAAAAAAAAAAACATCAAGAAAAACGAAAAGACTCCTGACCCATGCAGTCGTTGCCAACTAAAGTATAACAGAACGACAGGGCAGAGAACCACCAAGAATCACCCTGAAGCTCCAAAGCATGCTTAGAAAGTGTATCTACAACCTGATTCCTCTCCCTGAAAATATGGAAAACCTGAAAAACCATCTGCGAGATCTGGAAGATGCAGCGCTGCAACGCTTGATGAACCCTCCAAGGAACCATCTCAGAACGAGAAGAAAGAAGCTGAACCACATAAGAAGAATCACTCTCAAGCAAGAGACGATGCCATCCATTCTTCCATGCAAAATTAATGGCCAAAGAGGCCGCCAAAAGCTCACTCTCAAATGCAAAAACCTGACCAATAGGAATAACAAAGCAACCCTTCACAAAGGCTCTGCAGTTCTGAAAGATACCATCACAACCACCAAACCCCAGAGAGCCCATAACATCGCCATATGTATTCACTTTGATCCAACCATGAGCCAGAGGCGACCAAATCACACTCTTGATCACCTGGGCTTTAGAAGGACGACCCTGAAGACCGAAACGATGAAGAATCAAAAGGTCGTCAATACAATTACACATACAACCAATATCCAGGCGATTAGCCTTTGAAACTGCACGCCAAACCAAAGAAAGGATGGATCTAAAGTCCACTGACTTCCCTTCAAAGGTCCACTAATTACAAGCAGTCCACAACCCCCATATCACTGCATGGATAGCCGTTTTCCATAAAATCCTAACCTGCTCACTAAAGGAAACTGACATGGCCTGCAAGAAGAAGGATTGCCAAGTTTCGGTAGAGACGTCGTTGGAAAGCTGAGAAAATCACCTCTCGAAGAGCAACCGCCAAGGGAGAATGAAGAAAAAAGTGATCCGCAGATTCACTACTAACCTTACAAATATTGTAACGAGAAGCCAACTGGAACCCAGACCTATAAAGACGATCCTCAGTAGGAAGTCTGTTCAACATAAGACGCCAGGTCAAAGATGAGCGAGAAAGGGGGGATAAAACAGGACCAAACATCTCTCCACCAAACAACCTGAGGAATATTACGGAGAAACTGAGAATAAACAGTCTTGCAAGAAACATAACCATTCTAAGAATTAGCCCAAACCAGAGAATCCAAAATAGGAGAAATCACAATCCAATCAATCTGAAAACACATATCCGGGAAGCGCGTTCGGAAACAATCGTCCAGCACCCATCTACCCTCATGAATAAAATCTGAAACCCTTGCCTAGAGTGGATTAGCTAAATAATCTAGAATCCCTAAAAGCTCCAAAATGGGGACCCCTAACCAATTATCCCTCCAAAAGTCCCGTTGAGAGTTCTCGCCAATCAGCCAGATACCTTCCTTAAGAAGGGAACTCTAATTTATCTAAAGAGAAGACCACATCGAGGAGGTGACATACCTTCCATGAGGCTTCTGTAAATGACTGAGATACCTCTCCTGCAGAAATGAGAAAGCAAAACCATCAGAGGTTATAAACTTCCAAGTGAATTTCTACAACAACGAGTCATTCAGCAACCCATGATCTTTCAGACCAAAACCACCTTGTGAGTAAGGCTTATAACAACGATCCCAAGCAGCCCGAACCGACTTAGTCTCCTCACAGGAACCATTCCACAAAAAGTTCCTCAACTTGCGGTTAATCAGCGACAGTAAAGAAGAAGGCCACTTGTAAGTCATGAAAGAGTGCACAAATGAACCAGTGATGACCGACCTGATTAGAGTAGCATAACTGGCCAAAGAGAGGGATTTGCCTTTGCATTTAGCAAATTTAGAAAAGATCTTATCTGCAATAGGTCGTAACACCGCCTTTCGAGGCTTACCCCGAAACAAAGGGACTCCCAAATAAGAAAACGGGAGTTACCCAATCTGCATACCAACTAGATACTGCAAACTACCAATCCGAGAGGGGGAGACAGAAGATCCAAAATAAATCAAAAACTTACCCCAGTTAACCAACTGGCATGAAATATCACCATAATCCCTAAAAGCACCCATGATATGCTTCAGATTCTTTTCTGTGCCTCTATAAAAGATCAGAACATCATCTGGGTATAGCAAATGAGCTGGAGCCAAAAAACCCCTTGAGGAAGAAATTGGCAGAATCTGAGAAGAACCCACTAACCTCGTCAATAATCTACTAAGGAAGTCTTCTGCAATACCAAACAAAAACGGAGAGAGCGGATCTCCCTGAAGAACCCCTCTAGAGCAACAGAAATACCCTTTTGGGACCCCATTAAATAAAACTGAAAGCCTTGACGAACGTAGAATGCTGTCTATCCAATCCATAAAAATAAAAGAAAACCCAAAAGCCTGAAGCACTCTGCAAAGAAAATACCAATCCAAGGTGTTAAAAGCCTTGTGGATATCAATCTTCTTGGCTAAGTTACCCCCATAGCACTTCTTCTGCAACACATTCACACAGTTAGAAGCCAAAGCAATACAATCCTCAATATGTCGGTCTCCAATGAAGCCAAACTGGTGAGGAGAAATAATCCTAGCAGCAACCCGATCGGAACCTTTGGCCGAACAGATCTTTGGCCAACCAGATTCCATCTGTAGATGGCCTCTTATATGGTGCTGTCATGCATTGCTGTTAACCATTTTGATGATGTGTCTCACTTTTGACATTGATGACGTGGAACCATTATGTTTCCGCATTACCCACTATCTTTGCTGACGTGTCATGCGAATGACAAATCCCTATAACATATCCTATTAGTAACGTTTCAGAATATGACACTAATATTAACATGTTAGAAGAAATAGTATCTTTTTTAGGAAAAAATGCAAAGATTGTAATAAAGAGTTTCTTAAAGATGAAAATACCTACAAGGTTATACTAAACAACCTGAAAGGGGGGTTAATAGGTTGACACTCTAATTTTAAAACTCTTTCATGACTTATGTCAAAACCTTGGTGAGCATACAAATTAACCTTTTAACATGATTGTTATGAGAAAACAATCAACACGTGTATGATCAATTCACCACCCTTAGTCTACACAACATATAACAAAAGACAATGTATCTTATATACAAATATATTAAATGAAGAACAATTTCCACTAGTTCTACTTTGAATATTACAATGTAAGTACACTAAGTAAACTTTACAACTTGATATAGAATATCATAAGATACAATGTTCAAACACTTACAAAATACAAGAGACAAATGTTGATTCAACAAATAATGTGTGCATCTCTTTCTCTACAAATATCTTGATTACAAGGTGTTAACCGCCAAAAATGGTTAGGGTACAAAGAAGAATTTTCCATCCAAATTTAGAAGTAGGAGGAGGCCACAATAAGTACCTTGTTACCATGAGAAGAAGATATACCAAGATTCAGCCTACCTTGAGGATGTCTAGATCTCCTCAAATACCAAGATATGGAGTTTAAGATCTAAAAGGATCATACTACTACAAGATCTCAGGGCACCTCACTGCAACGTCTAAGTACCTCAGTATCATATTATCTGGGTACCTCACTATTACATCTTGGTACCCTGCTACTACATTCAGGTATCCTGCTACTACCTCATACGGGTCCCTCACTACTATATCTAGGTACCCTACTAATACATCCAGGTATCCTGCTACTACCTCATCCAGGTACCTCACTACTATATCTAGGTACCCTGCTACTATATTCAGGCATCCTGCCACTCAATCATCCAGGTACCTCGCTACTACAAGATCTAAG
>CM069234.1:21109045-21227841 GCA_035582765.1 Acer negundo
ATACACAAACATGTTAGAATCACAAGATATGATCAATGAATATTCTAACAAGTATTTAGAGGAAGTATATACACAATAATCAATTAAATCCTAGTTATTTCTAAATACAAAATCAAATGTGCTAATCCTAGATTTGTTCAACTAATGGAACCTAACACATGTTAAAGCTATTAATCATGAAATAAGTCAATCAAAACACAAATAGCCCTAAAGAATAAGCTAATCACAATACAATTCACAAACATGTGAAAACCTAGATTTCTAGAAAACTAGTTCACATTTAAGTTTCTAATTAGACTATATTGGCTTATGATTTGAAGCTATCATTCTCACTAGCATTCGTCATAGTAACACATACATATAAAAGAAGAAAACCCAAGGTAATTGAAGACTTAAAATTTGAAAACACAAAGCTTAGATCAATACCTTTGGAATCCCGAGCTGTTTCGGTTTTGAGTGTAGAACCACAACAAAACTCAATCAAATGACTGTAAACTCTTTTGTAGAGGGTAGGGGACTTGATTACAAAGATTCTCCAACTTGAATCACTCAATTCGGAGTCCGAATGAGAAAGTTATGGTGTTTGGAAGTTAGGAAAGTTGGAGAGAAAATTCTGCACTCTATCTTTTTCAAGGAAAGGAAGATTTTTAAAGAGAGGGAGAGAGATATTTGATGTGGCCAATAGGAGGCTGCCACCTTTCCCCCCCCCCCCCCCCCTCCCCCCGTCCCCGTGAGAGGCGCGTGAGCCTCACAGGGGCAGAGGGGTGTGTGGCCCGTGAGCCTCACGTGCCCCTCACGCCCTCCTCAAGCATGGCATTTGGCCATTGCTTGCCTCCCTCACGCTCCTCTCGTGTTCTTCGGCCATATTCGGGCCTTCGAATTCGAATCCATCTTTGGATTACAAACCGTGACTCCCTTATGCACGAGGACGATTACAAAACTTTGTCAAAAGGTTGAGAATTCGACTCGAAATACGATGACGAAGACAACTCAATGAATGAAAACGTAAAGTAGCGTAGCTTACTAGTTTGGAGTCGAAACCAAATGAGTGAGTAACCGAAATGACCAGGACTCAATAAGAATTATATGAGATCATGTTCAAGTCCAAAAATAGTAAAACGAAAACAAATAAATACAAATTCACACACGTATGCCATTTCCTAGACATAGTCCTAAAACATGCAATTAACAATGTTTATCAAATTAAATCTAATGCATGTGCATACATTATCAAGTGTGTGAGAGTGTTATACAAATGGTAGTGTTATACAAATGGTGTACAACTATGCAAGGACACATATGAATTCCATGTGTGTGTGCCTAAAGGCCTTGCAAGAGGATAGAGGTCTAAGCATACCTTTGATGTTTTCTCCTCTTGAAGGCTTCACTTTGCTTGATGTGATGTCCAATTTCCTTCAAGCTTCATAAACCATGAATCCTAGACAACTAATCAAGACAAAGAAAATATTTTTTTGATATAGAATAATGCCAACAAGTCTCGAAGTCCTAACAAAAGCCATAAAGATTATAAAAAGGAAGAATTATACTATTGTAATAAATGCATAGAAAAGGAATAAGTAAATCACGATGGTAGCAAACTTATACTAATAGATGTACAAAATCCTTTTATAAATCCAAAAGAATATGTGCCAAAGCCATGATAGATACAGGCGCAAATAAATGTATTATACGTGAAAGCCTAGCCCTAGAAGAATTTAGAACTAAACTAGGAACATATGTAGGACTAAGACAGTTTAATGGATCACTATTGCAAATAAATGAATGCATAATTAACATACCTATTAGGATTAATGGAGAAGTACATAACCTAATTCAAACCTTAGTAATTATAAAAGTTAGCACCTATAAGTTTATACTAGGACTAAACTTTATATTAGGAAACAATGGAATCATGTTAATAACACCAAATGGTATAAATTTCTTCAAGAAATCCACCTTTATACAACCAAAGCAAGAAACTGGCAACTTCCCCTAGTAAAAAGAATAAACAATGTAGAAAAGCCAGCCGATCTAGAATACTTCGATTCTTTATTAGAAAATTCAACAGTAAATTTAGATTTAGAACCTAATTAAGTTCTAAGCTGTGAAGAAATAGATGAATATCTAATGAAAGACTACACTGAAGACCTTTGTATAGTTTCTAAAATAGAATTTGTTAACCGAAATTTACCAGCGAGGTGGATTTACAATTAACGACTTTTAATGGACCACGATCAAAATTGACCATAGTCGTAGGGGCATCACTTAGTTTGACACCTATGATTTCCAGTAAGCACAATTCAATATAGGTGATGGTTAAAAACAATAGGACAATTGTTTGTATTATATTGTGAAGGAGAGGAATACAATGAATGGCTTTTTGTGTAACATAAATAAAATCTTTAACAATATTCTCCACCGGTCAATGTAGGTGAAATTTAACACAGTCGGTGGTGGAGATCTCGTGCATGATGAAAAGTAGAAAAAACTGTGTCTTTAGGGATTCGAAAGAACCAATCCTTTCATAGTTGAGTATAATGTTGTATATATAGGTCTAATTACTTGCCATGCACTCCTATAACTACGGTCTAGGGTTTCAGCAATTATGGTACTTTCCTTGGCGATAAGCGAAGATATCGTATGGAATCCAATCTCTAAAATCAAGTTGGGTGGATTCTGGCAGACACTACTTTAAAATAGGACTCTTAAATGGTGGGAATGAGTCCTCCTATTTAATAATAAAAATGATGGCGTTTTAATGTCCTTCTTTGTTGCTTTAAACCTTGGCGGCGTCTTTACCTGATACTTGGATTGTTTGGCAAGCTAGTTCTTTACGATGTCAAGGTGTTTAGGTGTCAGGGTACCCCAACACCCTTCTTCTTACTGTATCATGATTCTTACTGGTCCCCTGGTCACTCCGGTTTTAGGACATCGATTAATGATGTGGTGAGGTATCGGGATGATATAGTGGAAGGGTTCCTGGTCTGTCTAGGAGAGGGATACCCTGTCCATACGGAGGCTGGATACCTAGCCCACAAGGGAGCGGGATATTAGGATGGTGTAGCTTGGTTTATGGGGTTTTCATGCTTCTGATTTTGCTTCGTCTTTTTCTAAGTACAAACCCCGATATGTCGATCCAGATTTTCTCTAAGAGGTAGGCGGATGATACCTGCTAAAACACTTCTTCCTTGATTATTGGTGGAAAATTATTCTTTGGTCCTTTCCCATTTTTAGCGGTTAACAGAAGTTCTCCCTTACTAGAACACTGGATGGATTTTAGATCGGGGTTGGGGTCAGGATACTCAGTTTTGCTTGAAGGATTTTAACGCCCTGCTTGTCAATGTAATCTATCTGGATGGATTTATACTATCAAAGAGGCAATCTTTCTTGGATACGTAAACATTAAATGTTTTTTTACCAAGTGTTGATTGCAGATTGCACAGTAAGTTCCAACGAGCCATTTTTGGCGCTTGTTCCTCGAAACTGTCTCCTGCACATTCCCGGTGATTGATGGTAGTTTTCTTTTCTGTTCCGGTAACCACCCACTAAACGCCTATAAATTCCTTCCTTTTATCCCTCATTCATTCATGCTCCCTTAGAATTTCAAAATCGAGAAATAAAGAATCAAACTCCTCTTCCTTCTAGTCTTCATTCTTCCCAAATTATCTTCTTTTCTTATTCTTTGCAATGGCATCCTCGCAAAACCCTAACGGGCTTCACCTCAACCTTCTGACAGTCTTGAAGCTCTTTTTGATAAGGAGGGAACTGACGCTGGCGACAATCTTCAATCAAAAAGAAAGAGGAGTAATGATGATAATGTGGAGAGTTTGGTTCCACCTCAACGTCGTTGCTTAGACAAGGATTTGATTGTTGGGTCGGTTTCCAGCTGTAGGCTTGCGGACGTGCTTTGACTTGCAGGGGTGAGGACGAAGAAGAGGTAGAACGCAAAGGAATCCCGACTAGAATTTCACTTAGAATTGTCCTAGATAGGATTCCTGCAATCCCCCATAATGGTCGGCTTATTCCTTCTTCAATTTCCACTATTGACACCCTATCGCACTTGAGGAGCGAATACCGGATCCCAGACAGCATTACTCTTACTTTGCCATATCGAGATTTTGATGTGTATTACCCTCTTGAGGTTCATTTTCACATTCATGTATCTGCTTTTGAATGCGGGGTTAGGCTACCCTTTCATCCCCTTCTTCGTAGGGCGTTTCATGTTCTCGAATTAGCCCCGTTACATCTCTCACTTGGTTTCTAGAAGCATTTGACCGGATTCTTGGTGCTCTGGCTTGAGCAATGTGAGAGGAACCAACTGGATAGAGAACCGGGCTTTGATTAAATTCGATACGTCTTTCAGGTGACGACTTTGCAGTTGGGCCATAAAAAGCCAGTTTTATCTGATAGCGCACAATCGCCTGAATTTCATTATACTTGGAGCCAATATAACGGACTATAAACCTTGGTGGGAAGAGTGGGTCGTGGTTGAGGATAATGGGGACAATCGGTACACTTCAGAGGAATTGATCATGTAGTACCTACTCATTTTAGCGAGAGGGATAAGTGGGACAAAGGGAAAATTTCTGCTGAGTCCCTAGGTTTTCTGATGAAAATTGTGGACCGTTTCTACTTAAACTCGAAGTATCTCACCGTTGATCCTTTAGAAAACGCTAGGCTGGATCTGTATCTCATGATTTCAGGTGTTAATCCAGGTAAGCAATTCCCTTTCCTTATACTTTCCTTCTTTCTTGCCTCTTTGAGCCTATTTGATTCCTTTTTCCTTTTATGACAATGTCTGCCACCCTCATCCACCTTCGTTTCCAGTTCTAAAGGGATCGCGGATTCAAGTCCCCTCTACCGATGATTCTCATGCTCTTTCTCCCATTGACTCTCATATTTGTTCTCCCGGTACCAGTGTTAGTGTTGGGCCTGATTTGCCCATTGCTCCCCTACCTTCTGTTCCGACGGGGTCACCTCCGTGTCTTCCTATCCCTTATCTGATCTAGTTCCTACGTGCCCTTCCATATGGGGCATGCTAACGAAAACTGCTCAGGCTCAAGGATCACCTGTCCAGACAAAGAAAAAGGTTTCAACTACTTTCGGTGCCAAGTCCCTTCCATCGGCCTCCCCTTTTGTTCCCCCTCATGCACTTGATTTGATCCAAAAACGACCTAGAGTATTGATGGAGATGAGATCCGTTGCTGGGATTTCCCCTCCAAGCCAACCCCCTGGGTCGGGTTTGATGGATAGCAGCCAGTAGGAGCTGCTATCCCATTTTGCTGCTACTTGCTCCGGGGTTAGCTCGGATGCTATAGCCATTATGCTAGGGGATCTGTTATCATAAGAGGAGCTTCTTTGTTTGCTGAGGTACGTTTTCAAACCTTTTTTCTTACTTGGCTGATTTCTAGAGAGGTCCTTACTTCTCTTTTCTTATTACAGGCCTTTAAATTAAATCTGGCAATAGGGCAACAACTGAAGACTTTACAGGAGTAACATCGCGGCCGAGGCTGAGTTAAAGGAGGCTAGAAGGGACCTATCTCAATCCAAGGAGGCCGCTGACACTTTGATCCGTTCTACTACTGAGTCTGAACAGGGTAGGCAAGAGGCCTTGTGGATTTGTAGAGGATGAAGTGTGCTCTGGATACGGAGACTATCAAATCCGCCTGTTGTTGGGCTCAGCGGGAGGAATTGGCTAGGGAGAAAACTGGGCTAGTGGATGAGAATTGCCTCCTGCGGGAAGTAGTGTTGGCTCTAAAACCCCAAGCAAATTAATCCTTTGAGTAGGGATACTTTATTTCTTCCTATGATGTGGTTCAAGCCCTCCCCGCTGATTTTGACTTTCAAGGTACACTTGGGTGGGATCGAGGCGTTATTTTAGCCAAGGCTGCCCAATATTCTGACAAGGATCCAACCCCGGCAAGAAATGCCTTGACCGTGGAGCCCTCCTTACTGCCAAAGAATACCGTGCCAGCTACTGACCTCACAGAAGAAGTTTTGGAGACTTGGGATGCTCTTGCTACAGGATGGTGCATGATCTTTTTATTAATTCAATCAAGAATTCTTTTTAGCTAGGAAACGGGGGTTGGGCGCCCTGTTCAATCAATGAAAATTTTTCATTTGGTTATAACCCCGTGTATTATACTGCCCATACTTAGTATTACTTGGTTGACATGTTCGCTTGCTGGCTCACTTGTAACCTAGACAAAAATTATTGGTGATAATTAATATTAGGGTATTTATCCATTCTTAGACCAAGCTATGCCTGATGCTCTTCACTCTTGGTAGTGGTCTGGGTGGCATTTAACTTGTGAAACCCGATAGAAACTTCTTTATAAGGGTCATTGTGTGGTCTTGGTATGTTGTCGGGATCTAGCTTCACTTCCATGGATTAGGAAGCTCGGTAACTAGTCGCCCATGATTTAACAAATTGAGATACTTTGTGCCTTTTGTTCCACAAATCTTTTCTTAGGTGGTTCCAACTTTCTAGAAGGTCGTTCCTCTTAGTACTTCTGTTTTTAATGCTTCAATTCGCGTGCTGAGTTAAGACTGGTCAACTTATATGAATGGATCGTTTTTCACGCGTCTCCTCAAAATCTTCACCGGTCATTATTGTTGTGCACTGGTACCCGCCTGATTTTCTCTATAAATAGCCTGTCTTTCTCCTTTATCGTTAATTCTGAAAAGTTTATAAAGAATGAAGAAGAGCCATCTCGAGTGTTTCCCTTTAATGGCGGATCCATCCATTCCGGATACCAATCTTGGTGCTTCTTTTGATATGGAAAAGGTTAACGATTCACAGTCGAACGTTAGGAGGAAAGAACACGTCAACCGTGATTCCGGGTTAAGCACTATCCCAATATGATCTTGTTGTTCTAGTAGGGAACTTCGTATCGAGCTGGGTTCCTATAGTAGGACGGGGTGTCTCGCCCAAAGTTGCTGAATGAAACCGAGATGTTCCTCTGGCATCATGGTTAATGGTGCCATTCATAAGGGTACCCAAGGATACAGGGGCTGCGTTTGGGATGTCTCCAAGTGCACTATCTGTGTAGAAGTCAATAAACAGGTTGGTGACTGGGCAATTAGAACAACGACCCGTGAGTGGCCGAAGCTGGTTCAACCTCCAAGATGCATTGATGGCTCAAACCTGAAGAAGAAAAGTGACGAACCCAAGGCTAAAGAAAAGGCAAGAGGCCTACAGGTGAGTTATTCATTGATACCTTTCCAATGGAATCAGACAAACTGATGCAGTCGGTCCGAATCTAGGAGGCTGTAAAGGAGAAGGGTGCAAAATTTCTCTTGGTCTTCTTGTTGTTGTATTTTTATTTTTTTTTTTTGTTTATTCACATCTTGTAGCCTGATTGCGAGATTTAGGCACCCTGACTAATTAATTGAATGCTTCATTCTTGCAAATGTATTGTCTTCTTATTTTGCTGGATCATGGTAGGATCTTTCATAATAATAATCCAGATAATTCTGATAATTCTTTGTATCTGCTTGCTTATGGTATGCTTGGTAGTATCTGAATAATGATACATGATCTGTTTGGGACTTTGCCAACCTCTTTTTCTTTATTTGGCTATGCAGCAAATAAACCCTAACTTTCTCTGAAGATAACTTGGTTCGTAGTCCCTTTGTAAGACTTGGTGGAAATTTTGGAAAGGACTTTTAACCAACGGTACTTCGGACCCAGTTTCAAGATATTGCAAATTTTTTTAGTATCTTCTGTAAAGGGAATCGAAGTATCCCACTCAGGGATCCTAGTTCCTTGGAATTCCATCTTAGCAGACTATTGAGACCTTCTCAACATTAGGTCTTCATATGATGAATTAAGATGTCAGTTGTCCAACTAAGGGACCCTGGCTCTTTAATTGAATCTATCCTGATAAAGGGTATTCCTTGACCCGGTTCTTCACATGGCGAATCAAGGTTCTAGATATCTTGCTAAGGGATTCTGGTTCTTTGACAAATTTATCTAGGTGGAGGGTATTCCCCGACCTGGTTCATTACATGGTGAATCAAGGTGCCAGATATCCTACTAAGGGATTCTGGTCCTTTGATAAATCTGTCCTGGTGGAGGGTATTCCCCGACCGAGGCTTCAAGAATGTCGTATAGGTTTTCTTGGTCGTGAGGACTGCAATAGGCAACCAAGGCCATGACTTCACATCCTTAGTTTGGTAGGCAACTATGCCACTTAGGCATTTATGCACCAAATCCTTCCTGGAGAAGGGTATTCCCCATCTAAGGCAGCATGATCGCTATGTGGCTTTTCCTGGTCTTAAGGTATTTTTTAGTTATAGCGATCCTCCTAAAGGGTTGGCCCGATCCAGGGCATCAGGAATGTAGTACAGCTTTCTTGGTCTTGAGGTGATTTAGTTATAGCGATCTTCCTAGAGAGGTTTACCCGGTCTAGGGAATCAAGGTCAATGTTCAGCGTCCCTGGTGTTGAGGAGATTTATTTATGGTGATCCTCCTAGATGGGTTGACTCGGTTAAGGCATCAAAGTCGCTGTTCAGGATCCCTAGTCTTGAGGTGATTTATTTTTGGCGAGATGTTCAAGATGAGAGTTGGAGAATTAGGTAGGAGAAGAAAACTGAGTTCTTTTATTGAAACTTCAAATTCATACAAAGCAAACATCGGGGTATGCTTTTGATGTCATACCAGCCGAAAAATAAAGACTCTTTATTCCTGCTAACCATTAAGGGTAAAACCACTTGAGGTGATCTGCGTTCCAGGTGTGATCAACCGGGTAACAGTCCATATCTTTTAACTTGTAAGCTCCACCTCGGACTATCATCTTGATCAAGTAAGAACCCTCCTAGTTAGGAGCTAATACCCCATCTGACCTTTTTCGGGTATTCTAGGTTATATTTTTGAGAACCAGGTCTCCATGTTTGATATTTTAATCCCTTACTTTTTTGTTAAAGTATCGGGCAATCTTGCTTTGGTAGGCCGCTACCCTCTGTGCCACTATATCTTGATTATCCTCAAGGAGGTCTAAGTTAGTACTGAACTTAATCTAATTATCTTCAGGTTCATAATGGTGGACCCTAAAAGATGTCAGTTTGTGCTCGATAGGTAGGACTGCTTCTGTCCCAAAAGCTAGCGTGTAAGGTGTTTCCCCTGTTGCAGTCCTTTTTGTTGTCCGGTACGCCCATAGCACATTGGAAAGTTCCTCAGCCCACTTCCATT
Organism: Acer negundo; assembly: GCA_035582765.1. Classification (NCBI taxonomy): domain Eukaryota; kingdom Viridiplantae; phylum Streptophyta; class Magnoliopsida; order Sapindales; family Sapindaceae; genus Acer; species Acer negundo. Next base: position 21,118,239 of record CM069234.1, read on the forward strand.
TCTTCTGTTGGAGCTTTTTCTTCAGGAGTTTCTTGATGGTCTTGTTGGTGGCCTTCCCTAGTCCATTGGTCTGAGGGTGGGCTACTGATGCAAAACGGAGGTTGATTTTCCTTCCCACACAAAATTGTTGAAATTTGGTTTTGTCGAACTGTTTGCCCAGATCAGTTATTATGGCCATCGGGGTACTGAACTGTAAACAATGTTTTCTTTGACGAAGCTGATGGTTTTTGCCTCTATTATCCGGGTAAGAGATTCTGCCTCCACCCACTAGGTAAAGTAATCTATTGATACCACAACATGTTTACTGATAGTCGGGAGGGGCCCGATTAGGTCAAGTCCTCAATGGTGAATGGGTATGGTGCACTGATAGAGGAAAGCCACTCTAGAGGAAGGTGGTGGAGGTTTTCTACCCTTTGGCACGGTTCACAAGATTGTGCGAACTGCTTTTCATCTTGGTGGAGAGTGGGCCAGAAATAACCCATTCTGAGTGTACATGGTTGCTACATTCTCCTGAATGTACCTCGACTAGTGCCCAATGTGCATCATCCAGATGTAGGCATCTTAACAGGAGAAGTGACTTTCCTTTATGGTAGAGAAAACCTTCTACCAAGCAGTACTGGGTAGCGGTCCTCTTAATTTGCATGCTTTGGTAGGGTCAGTAGGTAAAGTATCATTTTGAAGATATTCCGCTATAAGGTCCATCTAAGAAGGGAGCTGGTCGATCGGGTTTACTTCTGCTCCTATAGCAATGCTAGATCGGTGTATTAATTGGATCGGTACCCCTCTTGGCAATGCTTGCCCTCCACCTACAGCAATTTTAGCTAAGATATCTGACCGGTGGTTCTTCTCTCGTGGAATCTGCTACATCTCCACACCTTTGAACCTTGTCATAGCTTCCCAAACTCTTGCTGGATATACTACCATATTATCACCTTTGGCTTGATATGATTCTGATACTTGGTTGGTTACCAACTGAGAATCGCTCTTCACTAGGAGAAAATCTACTCCTAGCTATTCTACTACTTTCATCCCTGATAGTAAGGCTTCATACTCTGCTTTATTATTGGTGGCTCTAAACTCAAACCTGAAACAATGGCTGCACTCGACCCCCTCTAGGTCAGTTAGGATAATCCCTGCCCCGCAGCCTGATTGGTTTGATGCCCCATCCGTATATAGTACCCAAGTCTTGTAGTTATCGGGCCATTCTGGGTTCTCCGAAACCGAAACTAGGGTTGCATTTGTATCCGGATTTATAGTCATGCTGAATTCTGCTATAAAATCTGCTAACACCTAAGCTTTAATTATGGTGCTTGGCTTGTACTTGATGTCGTACTGGGTGAGCTCCAAAGCCCATAACTAGACTGTTGGATATATCATGCCTTTGGAGGAATTGTCTTAGTGGCTGGTCAGTGACCACTACAATGGTATGAGCTTAAAAATATGGCTGGAACTTTCTGGCTGCAGTCACCAATGCATAAGCGAATTTCTCCATGAGGGAATAATTCTTCTCTTACTTGGTCAAAGCACGGCTCACGTAATAGACCGGTCTCTAAACCCCGTCATTACACTCTTTAACCAAAGCCTTGCTAGTAACGGTCTCTGACACTGCTAAGTAAAGTTGTAGCTCTTCTCCTAGGATAGGCTTTACTAGCAAGAGCGAGCTGGCTAGATATTCCTTCAAAGAATGGAAGACCTTTTCACTTTCTTGATCCCACTTCATCTTCTTGCCTTGCTTAATAGTTTTAAAGAAATGAAGGCACTTATCTATAGATCGAGATATGAAACGGTTTAATGCTGTTATCCTACCAGTTGGTCCTTGTGACTATTTGAGGGTAGAGGGGGATTCAAGGTCTAAAATGGCCTTGATTTTCTCCAGGTTGGCTTCGATCCCCCTCTTGTGAACCATAAACCCTAGAAACTTTCCTATAGCCACTTCGAAGGCGCACTTGGCGGGGTTCAACCTCATTTGGTCCTTCCTTATCACTTGAAAAGTTTGTCGTAAATCCTTTGAATGCTACTCTGATTTTCCACCCGAATACAAGGAATAAACAAATGCCGAGATACCATCTAGGTACTTCTAGAAAGAAGAATACTGGATCAAATCTGGATACCTAACTCCTCCATCGGAGTAACACCTATAAAGCCCAGCAATCCCGATAACCCTAAAAATGTTCCAACGCGGAGTTCTACTCAGAATCCTATCACGGAGATCAATGGGGTACCCCGCTACTGCATCAGACAGGTATCCCGTTACTAGATCGACAAGATACCCCGCTACTAATTCAGCAGGGTACCCCGCTGCCGCATCAGATGAACATCTAGATACTACATCAGCAAAACTATCTCGCTAGTACATCAGCTAAAGTATCCCGCTTCTACATCCAGCTAAGTACCCCACTTCTACATCCAACCGGGGTACCCCGCTACAAGAACAACTGAAGTTAGGATACCCCACCGACCAAGCACCTAACCAAGAAAGTATCAAACTAGAAAGAGGCGAGGTATATGAGAACCTAGATGAACCCAAATACCTCCAGGGATCCTCTCACCAGTTAACCATAAGAAACATTAACAGAATCCGAAATACGTATGTCCAGGTGGACAAGTCTTGAAACTCCAAAGCTAGGGGAAACGCGGTCGTTCACCTCCCGATGAAAAGGTAGACTTCTTCCGGTCACTTAAGAATTCCATTCGAACACGGAGTCCACTTTTATTAGAATCCTCTCCAAAATGAATCACTTGATTTAGATAATTAAAGCTGCTACAAGATCGCCTCCGAGAAGGAAAGAAAGTCCTGCGATCGCCAAAACCCTGGACCGAAATTATAGGAGTGCATGGCAAACAACAGAACCTATATATACAACTTTACATTCACCAAGAAGAGGATTGAAAATTGGCCTCCTAAAACCCTACATCTGTTTACGGTTCTACTTATCTATAGGCATGAGCATGCCATCTCCATCATCCAACAAAACCTTAAATACCATCACATATCGCCTTTGTTTAACAGGAATGTTATTGGTATCGAACTACGTGATACCCCTACGATCGGGATCAACCTCGATCTTGGTCCATAAAATTGTTATTTGGAGATTCACCCCAGTGACAATTTCCCATTAACACTTTTGGCGCCGTCTGTGGGAAATACTTTCCCTATATTTATAGAAAAGTTGTCTTAGTTCAACCCGACGAAGCATAAAGATGAGACTACGATGCTCTTAAGCCCATCCAGCTCAATTGGGACCCTTGTCACTCACTTCCACCGAAAGAGCTCAAAGACGGGGTAAAGGATCCATGAATGACAATCTGACACCAATACGTCCTCCAGTCACAACTGTAGGCCCTTTGCCTCGAGATCCGATTAGGTAGGAGATCAATCGGGATATTCTAGGGCAATAAGCTGTTGCTTACGTAGAAGCCATCCGACTCAGAATGATAGCTCAAGGAATCCCCTTTGAAGTAGCCGGGATCGTAGGAGACATCGACCCAAGTGTCCGGATCATCTCCAACAACCCCGGTCCACCAGGTTAATCTCAGACCCTGACTGGTAAAGTCCGCTATTGAGATTCCACCGAGGATAGTCCAACCCCCGGCAAGGCCAAAAGGAGAGAAGAAAGATCCACAGCCAGACTCAGAAGGAAACGCTAGATTCCGAAAACGCCCGAGAAGTAGGCACTAGAAAGCCAAAGCGGAAGGAACTGGTTGTTGATTCAGAGACCTCGGATGAAGAAGAGTCAGTGGCCCGATCCGAAAATGCTAAATCTCAACGCTGGAAGATCAGATGGCCAAAATGGCTAAGGAGTTAGAGGAATTAAAAAAGGGAAAGCATCAAGGAATCCGGAAGAACCCCCTAGGAGAGATGAATGCACCATTCTCCAAAAAAATCAGGGAGGCGGGGTTTCCCCCCAAATCCAGGATGCCCTCCGAAAAGTATTCCAGAACAGAGGATCCAATCAGTCACCTAGAAAGCTTTGTCCACCAGATAGAAGTCCAGAATGCAACACGGTCAACCATGTACAGGATTTCCCCTCGACCTTGACTGACTATGCCAAAATGTGGTTCAGAAAATTGCCACCAGGTCTTTTGTTAAGCATCCACCAGAAGCTTACCAGGAAGCCTACAATCGAGCTTTAGAACAGGTAGACATAGAAGAGCAACTCCGGATCAACGCTGAATATGATGAAGCCCGGTTGGCCACGCATCCTAGGAAGGAGGCTCCAAAGCCTTTACCAGTTAAGAGATTCAAAAATCAGCCCTCAAACAAGTCAACCAATAGGCTGCCTCCTATTCCCTCGTACCAGGAAAGGTACCCGACTAGAAAATCCCCTCTCAGGAGATCACCTCCAAGAGCGGCCCTTCTGAAAGAATTTGTCCGGGTAGCAAGGGAGGAAGATGTATATAATCACTACACCCCCCTCAATGCTTCAAGAGAAACCATCTACCTCGCCATCCGGGACAAAAGCCTACTCAGGAAGCCGGGTCCTATAAAAGTCCTAGCTGATAGGAGGAACCAGTACAATTATTGTGATTTCCATGAGGATGTCAGACACAACACCTCAGAATGCTACAGCCTCCGCAATCAAATCGAAGGATTGGTAAGGAGAGGCTTGTTGACAGAATTTCTACAACAGGTACGGGATAGCATCAAGGAGGGAAAACGGGTACAAAGAGGGATACAGGATGCGGTATATAGGAGGAGGGATAGGGAGAAAGAACTGATGCAGCAGATCCAAGTGATTCATACCATTAGTAGAGGCCCCACCTTGGCTGGAACTTCTAACAATTCTAGAAAGAACCACGAAAGCAAGATTCCCAGACTCAGCGCAGGTCATGAGATATTCAAGGTCAGCAGTGGATCCCGAGATCCATCCCGCTCTACCAAGATTGTCTTCATAGAGGAAGATGTCTACAATACAATCCAACCAATAGGCAGCGCGAAATTGCTATGAGGTATCCACCAATCCCTCCATGCTTGCAAAACAGTGCCCACATGTGACCATTGAAGTAAACCCGGATACGTTAGAACAATGTCATTATGACATGGAAGAAGGAGAGGTACCAGACACAGTCATAGAAGAGTAAGAGGATGAAGAGCGGGGTTGGACCAGTGGTCGTCCCGCGGATCAATTAGAAGAAATACCCATCAGGAGAGAAGATCTCACTAATGTGGTGAAAGTTGGAGGGGGATATGATCCCGAAGTCAAAAAAGACTTGAAAAAGCTCCTCAGAAAATACAACAATATTTTTGCTTGGATCCATGAGGAAATGCCCCGCATTCCTTTTAGCTTGGCTACTCATAAGCTAGCAATAGACGCAACCGTCAAACAAGTGAAACAGAAACGAAGACACTTCAATGCCGAACGGAACGCCGCAGTCCAAGAAGAATTGGACAAACTCTTAAAGGCCAGGTTCGCCAGGGGATCCCGATATCCCGAATGGATCGCCAATGTGGTCATGGTAACCAAGTCTAACGGAAAATGGCGAATATGTGTCGACTACATTGATCTCAACCGAGCTTGCCCCAAAGACAGCTTCTCACTGCCTAAGATCGACCAACTCATCGATTCTATCGTGGGAAACAAGCTTCTAAGCTTCATGGATGCCTTCTCGGGATACAATCAGATCATGATGCATCCCTCAGATCAAGACAAGACCAGCTTCATCACTAGGCAAGGCCTCTACTTCTATCAGGGAATGCCATTCAGACTTAAAAATGCAGATGCTACATACCAATGTATGGTGAATAAATTGTTCAAGTAGCAGATAGGAAGACCCATGGAGGTGTATATAGATGATATGATTACAAAATCTTTGGAGGTCGGGCAACAACAAGAAGATTTACGCCAAACTTTCCAGGTAATTAGGAAGCACAAGATGAGACTGAACCCTGCAAAGTGTGCTTTCGGGGTAGCAACAGGAAAATTCCTAGGGTTCATGGTATATGAAAAAGGAATCGAGGCCAATCCTGAGAAGATCAAGGCCATCATAGACCTCATGTCTCCCACAACACTCAAGCAGGCACAGGGATTGACAGGCCAAATAGCAGCATTGAACCGATTCATATCCCGCTCCACCGATAAGTGCCTCTCGTTCTTCAAGATTATCAAGCAGGGAAATAAGCTAAAGTGGGATGAACAAAGCGAGTTGGCTTTCGAAGCCTTGAAGGAATACTTAGCCAGTCCCCCACTACTAGTCAGCCCCTCACGGGAGAAGAGCTCCAACTTACCTAGCCGTCTCAGAAGCTGCCACTAGTGGGGCTTTAGTGAAAGAATGCAGTGACGGAATACAAAGACCATGCTTTCACTAAGTCTGAAAAAAATTATACTCTCCTGGAAAAGCTCACCTATGCCTTAGTAACTACAACCAAAAATATCCGGCCCTATTTTCAGGCACACACTGTCGTGGTAGTTACCGATCAGCCCTTACGACAATTCCTCTAAAGGTTGGATGTATCAGGAAGGTTGGTTTTATGGGCCCTACAACTCACCCAATTTGACATCAAATATAAGCCAATGTCCACGATCAAAGCATAGGCCTTAGCAGACTTCGTAATGGAGTTCAGCGTAAATCCGGACCCAATTACCAAGCCTGACCCCAGTCCGAATCAAACCGAACTGAACTGGTCTGAAGATAACAAGACATGGATTCCATAGGAGTGCATGGCAAGGAACGAGACTTATATATACAACTTTACATTCACTAAGAAGGGGATCAAAAATTGGCCTCCCAAAACCCTACATCTGTTTATGGTTCTACTTATCAATAGGCACGAGCACGCCATCTCCATCATCCAACAAAACCTTGAATACCATCACATATCGCCTTTGTTTAACATAAATCTTGTTGGTATAGAACTACTTGATAACCCTGCGACTGGGATCAACCTCGATCTTGATCCTTAAAGTTATTATTTAGAGATTCACCCCAGTGACAATTTCCCATTGACAATAGGTACATTCATATGGCACATGTCCATAAAATCCTCTACTTATTCAAAGATAATAAAATCATTCTTTCTAAAAAGAAAATAGAATTGTTTAAGAACAACACAGATTTATTAGGATTTAAAATAGATTTCTTAGGATTTAAAATAGATAAAGGAAAAATAGAACTTCAGCCTTATATAACTACAAAAATTTTAAGTTTCCCAGATAAGATAGAAAAAACAAAAGAGTTGCAAAAAATTTTAACATTATTAAATTACGGTAGAAAATTCATACCTAACATGAGCACCTTGGTAAGACCTCTTTACATTAAGTCTAGGAAAAAAGGTCAAAAATGTTTCAATAATAAAGATATAAAGCTAATACAAAAAATAAAAGAAATAGTAAGGACTTTAGCTCTTAGTAAAAGAATTTTAGATTTTCCAGACAAAACTTTAGGAGACAAAGTAAGATTTGTCTGGAAAGATAATTTTTCCCCACAAAACGAGTTTCATTGGGAAATGTTACTTTTCCCTAAAAAACTCAAAATTCATCTGGAAAGGCTACCTTCCCCCACAAATCTCAAGATTCGTCGGTTAAGGGTACAAAAATTTTCCCAACCTTTCCTCACAAAACGATTTTCATCGGGACAGGTCACATTTCCCCACAAATCTCAAAATTCGTCGGCTAAAGGTTCGAAAATTTTCCAACCTTTCCCCACAAAACGATTTTCATCGGGAAAGGTTACCTTCCCACACAAATATCAAAATTCCCAACCTTTCCCCACCAAACGATTTTCAACAGAAAAAGTTACCTTTCCCTACAAAACTCAAAATTCATAAGGAAAATTTAATTAAAATTAAAAATATATATACTAAAATTAATTAATTAATTAAAAATGTATATATGCTAAAAAATATTAAAAGTTAATGGATAAATCCACCACCACCAAACTAATCAGTAGTGGACACCTGGTAGATAAAATTTTGATTAAATAAAATTTGTTGAAATGGAGATGGGGATGGGGGGTGGTCCCCCCATCCCCATTTCCCCATTTCCCCTAAAACATATATATATATATATATATTAATATACTTATATAAAAATAATTATATTAATATGTTATATAGTTATATATATTTGTTAATATATGGAATGTTTTTTTTTTATTGTTAATTTATAATTTTTAGTCAAATGGGGGAATAGAGAAAAATGGGAAAAAAAAAAAAGGAAAAATGGGGAACTAGGGTTGGGGATAGAGATACCTCCCCCTAAGATTCCCCATCCCCATTTTCCCCAAATGGGAAAATTAGGGTGGGTGATGATGAGGGAAGGGTTTGGGAAGTGGGGATGGGGATGGTTGGACTTATATCCATCCCCAATGTGCAACCATAAATTTGTCCTTAATTGTTAATTAATTAACTCTTATCACATTCTCGATTAAAGTTGTAGATTCTTTTGCTAACATTTAATTGGGATCAAATAAGATATGATGAGTCTAAAATCATCAAAGTGTCTTTGAGTAAAAGAATCTAGTGCATTAGGTGTATTGAATAGGATCACAATGAAATACTTTATCTAGAATCATCAGTAGATAAAAGTTTTTCATTATGAGGGCAATCAGAGAGTCTATCATAATCTTGAGATAAATGATGGACTTATGGTAACAAGTATTATCATTTGAGTTATCAATAAGTACGATTATATAACATAGTCTATCCTCGATAGTTTGGTGGTATTCATTTGATATTCGATAGAAGACTTCATTTATAGATATGGACATCGTGGCTCCATTTATTAAATGTGAGTATAATATTATCATATGGATGTTTTGAGGTATTGGATATTAAATCTTAACGTTAAGTTTTCAGTAGTGACTATTGAAACATGGCTTATGGACAAGTAAATATATCCAGGCTCAAAATGTGGTCATATGAGTAAATATGGTAATTAGGAGAGCTATAGGCGGTGTATGAGCTCTTGGCAATTACTGATATTATTCTGTCTAGGGTTTGAATGAGAAACATTTACCTATTCTATCTTTATTTAAGAGTAAAGTTTTAGCATTAAGTTCTAGGCTTAAGGCTGGTGACCGTAACACCTCCTATTTTTTTCAAAGTCGTCAATGGAAGACGGAATAGAAGTAAGATCCTCTCTATTACTAGAGAAGATGGTTCCTTGATTGAAGGAGATACTCAAATAAAATAAGAGGTTGTTCGTCACTTCCAAAATATTCTTGGTTGCTCTTTGCCTTCTAGACATGGTTCTCGTCCTTTGAGAAATGTTATTGATAAACACATCTCCATTGATCAAGCTGATTTCATGAGTAGAGAGGTCACAGATGATGAAATTCGTGAGGTTTGCTTTTCTCTCCACCCTAATAAGGCTCCCGGTCCTGATGGTTTTAATGATCATTTCTTCAAGAATACTTGGCACATCGTTGGTGATGATGTTATTAATGCTGTTCAAGATTTCTTCTGTACTGGCCTTCTTCTTAAAGAGCTCAATGCTACGATTCTTACTTTGGTCCCTAATCCCTCTAAGATGATGGATTTTAGACCAATCTCTTGCTGCAACACTCTCTACAAGATCATTGCTAAGATCATTGCTAATAGAATCAAGCCTTGTCTTCCTAGCATTATTAGCCCCTCCCAATCAACTTTTGTGGCAGGTAGGAGAATTGGAGACAACATTCTTCTTGTCCAAGAGCTAATGAGGAATTACCACAAAGATGACGGTACGCCTAAGTTGGCCCTTAAGGTTTATTTGATGAAAGCTTTTGATATGGTTGATTAGGGCTTCTTACTTGACACTCTCGCTACGTTTCAGTTTCCTTTGAAAGTCATAAATTGGATTAGAGATTGCCTTACTACTCCTAAGTTTTCTATCTCTATTAATGGTGAGCTTACTGGTTTCTTCTTCGGAAAGAGGGGTCTTCGACAAGGGGACCCATATGTCTCCATATCTCTTTGTTATAGCTATAGAGGTCCTCTCAAAACTTTTAGCCAATCATATTGCGGACTCTCCTAATTTCAAATATCATTGGAAGTGCGACAAGATTAAGCTTTCTCACATTTGCTTTGTTGATGATCTTATTATGCTTTGCCATGGATCCTATCATTCAACTCTTATTTTTAAATCAGCCCTCGATGAGTTCTCCTTGTTGTCGGGTCTTAGTGCTAATCATGCTAAGAGCAACACTTTCATGTCGGGAGTGCCCAACGTAATTAGTAAGTAGCTTATCAACCTTTTTGGTTACACGGCTGGCTCTCTTCCTGCTCATTATTTGGGGATTCCTATTATCTCTTCTAAATTGAATTTGTATGATTAATCTCCCTTTGTGGATCAAGTTTCAAGTAGCCTTTCTTCTTGGTTGAATCGGTGCCTTTCTTATGCTGGTCGTCTTCAACTTATTATCTCGGTCTTAACCAGTATTCAAGTGTTTTGGGCTAGTAATCTTTGTCTTCCTAAGAAGATCTTAAAGGTTATTGAGCAGAAATTTCGTAGTTTTTTATGGAATAGGGTTGAAGGTAGCAGCAAAGGTTCTAAAATTGCATGGTTCGATATTTGTTTTCCCAAGAAAGAGGGTGGTCTTGGAATCAAGGACCTCTCTTTGTGCAATAAGGCACTTATGATTAGGCATATTTGGAATCTGGTTTATGGCACTAATAATCTTTGGACTTCTTGGATCCATGCCTACCACCTCAAAGGTTCAAGTTTGTGGGAGATGAAAGCTCCACATACCTATTCTTGGAATTGGAGAAAGCTTCTTCATCCTAGGCCTTTAGTCCGTCCTTTATTTCAGCACATTATTGGTAGTGGATTGAACACTTCCATATGGTTTGATAATTGGCACCCTGATGGCCCTATTTGTTCGAAATGGAGTTCCCAAGTTATTTACGATTCTGGTCTCTCTATTGATGCTAAGGTTAATACAATTATCCTTGGTGATATTTGGAGATGGCCTGTTGCTATGTCAATTGATCTTGCTGAAATTAAGAGTCATATGCCTTCTTACAATCCAAACTCCATTTTGGATGATATTATTCGGTGGTTCCCCTCTCCAAATGGTATTTATTCTGCTGCTTCAGATGTGGAGTCTCTTAGAACCCATCACTCTCTTGTTCCCTAGTTTAATATTGTGTGGTTCCTTATGAATATTCCGAGGATGGGCTTCATCCTATGGTTGGCTATTAAAGGTAGGCTTTCTACCTTGGACCGTGTTCAGCGCTATGATCCTCAAGTTATTGCTACGTGTGTCCTTTGTAATTCTCAAAACGAAACTCAGGACCACCTTTTCTTTGAGTGTTTATATAGCAAAGCCATTTGGACTCAACTCTTGAACAAGTGTGGTTGCACTTGGATTGGTCTCAGCTGGAATGATTTAATTGATTGGATTTCCATTCATTGGAAAGGGAACTCTCCTTCCACTGTGACTAAAATGCTTTGTCTTACGGTGGTTGTCTATTTTATTTAGAGAGAACGAAATTGTCGTATTTTTAAGAGCTCTAGAAGGCCTAATGCTGAGGTTGCCCGGATAATTATTGACACTATTCATAGCCAGCTCTGTTCTATCAATTTGAAGGATTGTCCTTTAATTACTATGAATTGGAATATCACCTCTAGATGATCATTGTGCTGTTGGCTGTTTGTTTGCTCTTTCTTTTGGGTTTTTGCTATGTTAAAGCTTTTGTTTAGCTCTTGTTTTTTAGTTTGTTTAGGGCCTTTGTGCTCCGGTTTCTTTGTTTCCTAGGGTATGCCCCTTGTATTTGTACAATCTTTCCTTTTTCTATGATACTATTTATTTACCCAAAGTTTTAGCTCTTTAGTGGAATGAGCTAAAATTAATAAATCGGACCTAAGTGAATCATTTGTTGATTGTGATTGGGTTATGTTTATTGAAGCTTAAATTTAGATAGCCCCCCAAGATCCCGAATCTACACAGACTTGCATGGATCACTTGATATATTCTACCAGACTAAATTATAGGTCCATCTAGAATAGTATTTAATACATTAAAAATAGAATTTGCACATTATTTATTTAATGGGCTGTTAAATTATAATAATGTATTAATGAAAGACATGTGGGCTTGTTTCTTTTAGTAAGAATGGGTCTAGTTCACATGTGGGCTTTTTATTTAAAGTCTAATGGATTAAATAAAATGGAAAAATAATATATGGCCCATGTATGGTACTTGGGTAGTAAGGCTATTTTTTTTTTTTTTTTTAGAACCGAGGGGAAAACAACCCTAAACAAAAAGAGGCATACAGGCTACACAAAAAAGAAAAAGAAACCATCAAGAAAAACGAAAAGACTCCCGACCCATGCAGTCGTTGCCAACTAAAGTAGAACAGAACGGCAAGGCAGATAACCACCAAGAATCACCCTGAAGTTCCAAAGCATGCTTAGAAAGTGTATTTGCAACCTGATTCCACTCCCTGAAAATATGGGAAACATGAAAATCCATATGCGAGATCTGGAAGATACAGCGCTGCCATGCTTGACGAACCCTCCAAGGAACCATCTCAGAACGAGAAGAAAGAAGCTGAACCACATAAGAAAAATCGCTCTCAAGCCAGAGACGATGCCACTCATACTTCCATGCAAAATTAATGGCCAAAGAGGTTGCCAGAAGCTCAGCCTCAAACGCAAAATCTAGACCAAAAGGAATAGTAAAGCAACCCTTCACAAAGGCTCTACAGTTCTGAAAGATACCACCACAACCACCAACCCCCGGAAAGCCCATAGTAGCGCCATCTGTATTCACTTTGATCCAACCAGAAGCTGGAGGCGACCAAATCACACACTTGATCACCGGGGCTTTAGAAGGGCCACCCTGAAGACCGAAATGATGAAGAATCAAAAGGTCGTCTATACAATTATGTATACAACCAATATCTAGGCGATTAGCCTCTGGAACTGCACAACAAACCAAAAAAAGGATGGATCTAAAGTCCACCGACTTCCCTTCAAAGATCCACTGATTACGAGCAGTCCACACCCCCCCATATCACTACATGGATAGCTGCTTTCCATAAAATCCTAACCTACTCACTAAAGGAAACTGACATGGCCTGCAAGAAGAAGGATTGCCAAGTTTCGGTAGAGACACGTTGCTGAAACGCTGAGAAAACCGCCTCCCAAAGAGCAACCGCCAAGGGACAACGACGAAAAAGGTGATGACCGACCTAATCAGAGTAGCACGATCGGCCAGAGAGAGGGACTTGCCTTTCCATTTAGCGAATTTAGACAAGATCTTATTCGCAATAAGTCGTAACATCGCCTTTCGAGGCTTACCCCGAAACAAAGGGACTCCTAAATAAGAAAATGGGAGTTGCCCAAGCTGCATACCGACTAGAGACTACAAACTACCAATCCGAGAAGGGGAGATAGAAGATCCAAAATAAATCGAAAACTTACCCCAATTAACCAACTGGCCGAAAATATCACCATAATCCCTAAAAGCACCCATGATATGCTTCAGATTCTGTTGAGTGCCTCTGCAAAAGATCAGAACATCATCTGCATATAGCAAATGAGTTTGAGCTAAAAAACCCCTTGGGGAAGAAATTGGCAGAATCTGAGAAGAACCCACTAACCTTATCAATAATCTACTAAGGAAGTCTTCTGCAATACCAAACAAAAGCGGAGAGAGTGGATCTCCCTGACGAATCCCTCTAGAGCAATAAAAATACCCCTATGGGACCCCATTTAATAGAATTGAAAGCCTAGAAGAACGAAGAATGCCGTCTATCCAATCCACAAAAACAAAAGAAAATCCAAAAGCCTGAAGCACTCTGTAAAGGAAAGACCAATCCATGGTGTCAAAAGCCTTGCAGATATCAATCTTCATGGCCAAGTTACCCCCATAGCACTTCTTCTGCAACACATTCACATAGTCAGCAGCCAAAGCAATACAATCTTTATTATGCCGGTTTCGAATGAAGCCGAACTACTGAGGAGAAATAATCCTAGCTGCAACCCGAGCTAAACGATCAGCCAAAATCTTCGAAGAAATTTTAAACAGAAAGTTACTAAGAACAATTGGTCGAAACTGATCAACCGAAATTGAGTCTCTCAGTTTTGGAAGAAGAACAATGAAGCTGGAATTGAGACTTGGGAAAATAACTCTAGTGATGAAAAAGTCCTGAACAGCGAGGACCACGTATATATTAGTCAAATAGATACATATGATATTGGCAACTAAAGTCAACTAGATATATATGATATTGGCAACTGAATTCAAGGAGATATATATTATATTGGCAAATGAATTCGGCCAAAAAATATATATATATATATATATATTATTTTTAGGGAATAAGAATGAGGCTAACCCAAATTGCTTGAGAGATAATTTTATTCTTGCATTAGAAAAGGAAATCCAACTCTAGAGAGTAGTGTGAAATTCGGCCAAGGGAAAGAAATATAGTACACACGTTTTATTTCGATAGTTAACTAGAAGCTTTTACATCAAAAAGCTTTATCCACAATTTAGAATTATGTTCATGCGAGTTTCGATCAAAAGATTGATAATTGAAAAGTGACCGGAATGTTCTATGAGATCTCTTGAAAGTTTTTGTAACTAACGAAAAAGAAAAAGTTTTTATTATCCATCCTTAGGTACTCAATTCAAAGAAAGGGAGACCATGCTCCTAGGTGATCCACATTCGTGATTGGATTGGAAGATCTTGCAAATTACCATCAACGCAACGTCAATCTGATCACGCGACAAAGGTACGATACTTTTGTTTATACGTTAATTTAATCAAGGGTTAAGGTTCATCTTTTAAAAGGGAAAATTTTTTTTATATACTAAACTTATTTTTTCGCATTCCACTGCGCGTAAAAACCTGTTTTTCCCTACAGCCATCCTATGTGCAATGGATGTGAATCAATATAAATTGATTCAAAACACTAAGATCGCTAAGGAGGCGTGGGACATCCTAGAAGTTGCACATGAAGGTACCGAAGTCGTCAATGACTCTAAGCTTCAAGTCCTCCAAACACTATTTGAGATGCTTATGATGGAGGAACACGAACACTTCAATGACTTCGAGATCAAGTTGATGGATATTGTCAATCAAAGCCATCAACTTGGTGACCCATATTCAGATAGGAGAATCAAGCAGAAAATTATGAGATCTCTCCCCGATAGGTTTGAATCCAAGGTGACGGCTTTAGAGGAAAATAGGTCCTATAAGGACATGAAGCCGAGAGAGGTAATAGGGAGACTTCTCGCCTATGAGTCTAGGAATGCTCTTAACTCCACATCTCTTAAAAAGCAAAAGGGAATTGCTTTGAAAGTCTCAAAAGTTGAGAATGAGGAAAAGAATGACTCGGACGAAAACCATGCCTTATTTGTGAAAAAGTTCAAGGAGGTTATAAAGTTCCGGAAAAAGGACTTTGGATCCAAAGGCCAAAACTTCAAGAAAAAGGGTCCCTTTAAGAAGTTTAAGCCTAGGCAAGAGAAGATCGAAAGAAAAGGGGTCTGATGCTATAAGTGTGATGGGATAGGTCACTTTGCTCTCGAATGTGCTAATCATAAGGACAAGAAGAAGGGAAAAGTGATGGTTGCCACTTGGAGTGGAAGTAGTGATAACTCCAATAAGGGAAATGAGTCTTCAGGTGATGAAGAACTCATGGCAAACTTCCTAGCCTTTGCCTCCTCCCACAAAAGCAAGAGTGTTAGTGAAGTAGAGGAAGAAAGTCAAAAGGAATATGACTCTAGTGAAGATGACTCCTCATCTCACTCCACAAATGGATATGTGGAGAGAAAGGTTGTTGTTGAACACTACGCTGAGTTGAAAAGCTTAGAGATGAAAACCACAAGAAAGATTCAAAGATTGAGAGAAGAGAATTTAGAACTTTCATCTCATAATGACCATTTAAGTGAACAAGTGGAAAGAGCAAAGAAAATTGAAGATAAGCTAAGAAAAGAGTTAGACTTATCTAAGAGGAATGAAGAAGGATTGAAGAGGGAGCTTGAAGAAGCTAAAGGGTCATTAACTAGGATGGCTTCTAGCACCAAGAAGCTTAACCATATGCTTGGTGTTAGAAAGAATCCATGTGACAAGAGAGGTCTTGGATTTGAAGATGGTAAGGAGACCTCCACTTCCAATAAGACCATGTTTGTTAAGAGTTTGGGCAACAAAGTAGCCTCACCCGTGCTAACTCCTAGGAAGAAAATTGATCTAGGACAATGCTCACATAGTGCATAAGTGATGGTGGCTCAAAGAAAACAACCACAAGCTTAACCCTAAAGAGCTCCTCAAGTTAACTTTCCTCAACAAATGGCTCTCAACAAAGGAAAGAGACCAATCATGCAACCTCAAGCAAGGAAGTAGGTTTGACCGGTTCAACAATGAAGATACTTTGAACCAATTCAACCACAACGACATGGGAAGGCTCCAATGCAAGCACAAGGTTATGGTATGATCCCTAACTTTATCCCTACATGTCATTTTTGTGGTTTTGATGGTCATATTAGACCAAGGTGCTTTCAATACATTAAAATGTTTAAAACTAGAAGCATGATTAAGAAGAAAAAGAAAAGAGCCATGCTGCATGTACTTAGGAATGATAGAATTAATATGCATGATCCTATGACTTCTAGAACCCATGTACCAAAGACCGCTAGGAAAGAAAATGTTTTACCTAGGTGGATTAGAAAGAATGAAAATGTTTGCCACGTTGCACAAATAGCCTTGAAGGCAAATTCTTCTAATTTTTGGTATCTAGATAGTGGGTGCTCTAGGCACATGATGGGGAAATAAGAGTTTCTTTGAAACTCTTGTCATGGAGGAAGGAGGATATGTCACATTTGGTGATGGATCTAAAAAAAGAGTTGTAGGGAAAGGAACCATTTCCATTCCCGGATTACCTTCCTTGTCCTATGCTTTATTTGTTGATGGCTTGAAAGCCAATTTGATTAGCATTTCTTATCTAAGTGATGAAGGACTTTTCGTCTTATTTAGCAAAAATGGTTGCTCTATCCTGTTGCCTAATGGACAAACCTTGTTGAAAGGTATGAGATCTAGTGACAATTGCTAATGTCTTGAAGCTATAATAGTCCCAAACAATATGTCCAAGGAAGAGCAAGTTGAGTTATGGCATGAAAGACTTGGCCACATGAACTTTTGGGATTTACGAATCCTAGACAAGTTCAATGTTGTGTGTGGCTTTCCCAAGCTTGGGAATCAAGCCAATGGTGTTTGTGGACCTTGCCAACAAGGGAAACAAACCAAAAGCATACACAAAAAAGGGCAAGTATCTCTCCACCAAGGAGCCCCTAGAGCTTCTCCACATGGATCTAATAGGTCCTATGCAAACCGAGAGTTTAGGTGGAAAGAGATATATTTTTGTTTGTGTAAATGATTTCTCAAGATTCACATGGACGTATTTTCATAGAGATAAATCCGAAACTTTTGATAAGTTTAAAATGCTTTGTAGTAAAATTAAAAATGAAATGAACTCTAACATTAAAAGCATAAAACGGATTAGAAGTGACCATGAGAGGGAATTTGAGAATGTTTCCTTTGGAACCTATTGTGATAGTGTAGGCATCTCCCATGAGTTTTCTACTCATAGGACACTTCAACAAAATGGAGTTGTTGAGAGGAAGAATAGGGTCCTTCAAGAGATGGCTTGTGTCATGTTGTTTAGCAACAATGTCCCTGGGAACCTATGGACTGAAGCCGTCAATACGGCTTGCTATATAAGGAATAGAGTTTTCCTAAGGCCTGGCACTAGGCAAACCTCCTATGAGTTGTGGAGAGGTAGAAAGCCAAATGTAAGCTACTTCCACACCTTTGGAAGCACATGCTACATTTTAAAAGACCGTGATCACCTTGGCAAGTTTGATGCTAAGAGTGATAAGGGTATCTTTATTGGCTACGCCTTAAATAGTAGAGCCTATAGAGTTTTCAATTTGAAGACTCGAAGCGTCATGGAATCATCTAATGTTGTCATTGATGATGAAAGGCTCAAGTCAAATGACCATGATGAGGAGGTTGCTCTAGTTAATGACTCTCCCTTGGGGAATGTTGTAGAGACTCCTAATGTAGAGGACACACAACCTATTGATAGAGTTCCTCTCTTGAACTCTAAAGAATCCGCTCCATGGGTTAGGAAACTCTATGATAAATAAGACATCATTGGAGAGGTGAATGAGGGAGTTAGGACTAGGCATCAAATAGCTAATCTTATTAGCTACACATGCTACACTTCTCAAAAAGAACCCAAAAAGGTTGAAGATGCCTTAAATGATGAATTTTAGGTTCTTGCCATGCAAGAAGAGCTAAATCAATTCGAAAGGAATGAGGTTTGGACTCTAGTTCCTAGACCTAAGAGCACTAATGTGATAGGCACCAAGTGGATCTATAGGAACAAATCCGATGAGGATGGCAACATAGTGCGTAACAATGCTAGACTTGTTACACAGGGGTACTCTTAAATTGAGGGTACTGACTTTAAGGAGACATTTGCTCCCGTTGCCCGTTTAAAGTCTATTAGGCTTCTCTTGTCCATTTCTTGTGTGCACAAGTTCAAATTACACCAAATGGATGTCAAGAGTGCTTTCCTCAATGGCTTCTTGCAAGAGGAAGTGTTTGTTTAACAACCCAAGGGGTTTGTAGATAGATGCTCACCACCCCAACCATGTCTATCGCCTCAAGAAGGCTTTTTATGGGTTGAAACAAACACCGAGGGATTGGTATGAGCGCTTCACTACATTTCTTGTTGACAATGACTACACAAGGGGTAATGTTGACAAAACCTCGTTCATCCAGAGAAACAAAGATGAGCTTTTTATAGCTCAAATCTATGTTGATAACATTGTATTTTGCTCCACTAACAACACCAAAGTCCAACAATTTCTTAAAGTTATGTCTCATGAATTTAAGATGAGTCTTGTTGGTGAGCTAAGTTACTTTCTAGGTTTATAAATAAGACAATTAAATGATGGGATTTTCATAACCCAAGCTAAATATGCTAAAAACCCAGTAAAGAAGTTTGGTCTTGAAAATGCCAAACATTGTAATACACCTGTGAGTACCACTTTAAAGCTTAGCAAGGATGCTAGTGGAAAAAGTGTGGAACAAACTCTTTATCGTGGCATGATTGGTAGCTTACTTTATTTGACTGTAAGTAGGCCCGATATCTCTTTTAGTGTGGGTATATGTGTGTGTGCTAGGGACCAAGCAGATCCTAAGGAGTCATATCTCTCTTCCGTTAAGAGAATCATTGGCTTTGTGAATGGGACATCCAATTATGGGATTTGGTACTCTTTTGACACTAATGTTAGTTTAGTTGGCTTTAGTGATGCAGATTGGGCAAGAAATTACGATGATAAGGAGAGCACATCGGGCGGTTGCTTCTTTCTAGGCAACAACTTGGTGTCTTGGTTTTGCAAGAAGGAAAACTCGATTTCCTTGTACACAGTCGAGCCCGAGTACATAGCCGCGGGGAGTGGATACACACAACTCCTATGGATGAAGCAAATGCTAGTAGACTACAGATTCAACCAAGGTACACTCACTCTTTTTTGTGATAATATGAGTGCTATCAATATTTCCAAGAATCCAATACAACACTCTAGGACTAAGCATATTGACATCCGTCATCACCTCATTAGAAAGCTTGTTGAAAATAAATGCATAGTATTTGAACATGTATGTACTAATGATCAACTAGCGGACTTATTTACAAAACCCTTAGATGCAACAAGGTTTAAAACCCTTAGTAGATCTATTGGGATATGTCTCGTGGAGTGATGTGTTTTGGCGATTGACCGCATTTAGGCAACTCAAGCAAAGAGAGCAATGTACATTTGTTGAATGCAAAAATTTGAAAATTTTTATGCTTCTTTATTAATGCTTGAGTATTTTGGTTGCACATATGTATATATGCGTTTATCTCAATAAGTGAACCATGCTTTGGATTCAATCCATGTCATATTTATTTTCAAACATGCATTTTTCGACTAGGAGATTCACTTAGGAAGTACTTATTGAATGACCTATAATAATCTCCATGACATGATGTTTCTTAATGAAATAGCATAAATTGATGATTGCAATTGTTAAATGCAAAACAATGTGTGGAAAGCTTATGAGAATCAAAATGAACAAATAATCATGTATCCATTCTAAGGATTTAACATCCAAATGTCTCTCTTTCTTTATTAGTTAAACATGTCTACTATCATACGGATATTTTATCCGAAAAAATCAAATAGGGTGCAAAGTTGCTCATGACATGTTTCGCTTATAAAGTTTGATATAGTTCTCTAAATTTGAAATCAATAAATTCTTAATATCTTTGCTTTAATTCATGATAAATGGTAATATTGGTTTGAATTTCTGATGGTATTTACACCGCAGCCTCTACCATGGATAGTCTTAAGGCTCCTCATCCTTTGGTCCCTTGGTCCCTTGGTTTGAGCTTGTGTGGTATTCCCATAACATTCCAAGGATGAGCTTCATTCTTTGGTTAGCTATTAGAGGGAGACTTTCAACGTTGGCGTGTTCATCCTTATACTCCTCATGTTGGTACTCTTTGTGTTCTTTGCTCCGCTTTCCCTGAGACTCATGCTCACCTTTTCTTTGACTATGCTTATAGCAAAGTCATAGGGTATCATTTGAAGGATATGTGTGGCCGTCCTTGGAATGGTCAGAGATGGCCTAGTTTTATTGCTTGGGCTTCTCAACGTTAGAGGGGAAAATCTCCTTCCATTATTGTTAAGAAGCTTTGTCTTGCTGTGGCTGTTTATTATATTTGGAGAGAAAGGAACAATAGAATTTTTGGGAACTCTTAAAAGACCAGTATAGTCGTTACCCGTTCCATTATTGATACTATTCGTAGTAGGCTCTTATCTATCAACTTGAAGGATTGGCCTCATGTTGCTTTAAAGTGGAATATTTCTATTAGTTGATTTGTTTGCTTTGTGATTTTGTTTGTTTGAGCCCTTGTTTAGCTCTTGCTTCTTGTTTTGCTTGCGTGTTTGAGCTGGTTTGAGCTTTTGTTCTTGCTCTTGTTTTCTTGGGGTATGCCCCTTGTATTTTGTACATTCTTATTCTCTTTCTATGATACTATTTATTTACCCCAAAAAAAAATATATCGGTTTGAATTCCTATAGAAAACCTTTGTCATTTGCTTTGCCAAATACCATTGATTTTTGGACTTGAATGCAAAATGTCTTGCATGCAAAGCATTTTTATCACACATTTTCTATAAAAATAAATCTCTTGAAGAATACACATTGAGGAGGAGTAACCTTTTGAAGGGGAGCATTGCATTACACATACATTGCATGATGATTGTGCTTAAATTCTTAAATGCAAATGATTGTTTTTGTTCTCATTTGATTAATCTCACATTTTCTTGTATTGGATTGTTTAGAAACTTTGTTTTGAAGGTTTGATGTTCTACAAGAAATTGAAGTCTTGAAGATTTTATTTTTAGATATCTCTTTGTAATGTAGAATATCATTGTAGACCCATAGTTTCTTTTAAGTTGTGAGGATCAATGTGAGTGGTGGTTTTGTCACGAAATAGCCAAAGGGGGATATTGTAAGGTCTCATAAATTGATTGGCTTATTTCATGGATAAACAACATTTGGGGTTTAATGTAAGGGTAGCTTAGGCTTGTGATGGTTGGTGCTTTGCACAACCAAGGTTCTCTCAAGACCTCAAGAGAAGAAGCACCAAAGGTAAATTTCTAAGTGCTTACTTGCTTTTAAGAGATGTAGTTGCACACACTCACATCACATGCATAACTCTTATTCTTATATGTTGTATGTCTTTATTATGTGTCCATTAATGTTCATTAATCTCTCTTCTTGCATGTTTAATTTGATTGCATCTTGTGTGTTAAATGTCATGTCATGATTAGGCTTAGGATGCATCATGTTTCTAGGGGGTGCTGTACAACCGCCCTTCAGATGCCCTACGTACAGCACCTGTAAGGCAGTTAGAGCAAATTTGCTCTTGACCGTTATACAACCGCCCTACGTAGAATGATGCCACTGGTTGATTTTTTTTTTATCGCTTGTAAACCGCCCTACAGCTGCCCTACGTAGAGTGGGTGAAGGGTGGCTCTCAAAATCCCGAGAGTAATCACCCATAGTTTGCCTGATTTTCGCTCTTTGGTGTAGAGCTGTCATGAAGAACTTGTTCTTCATTTCCCAGGTGAACAACCCTACAACCGCCCTACGTAGAGCAGGTAAGGCGGTCAATGAATAAATTTTGGAAAAATTATCAAAACAATGTCACTTCTTTTTGACCCACTACATATATGCCTCTTTTGTTTTAGGTCAGTTTTAAGAGTTCAAAAAACATATTTTTCCCTTAGAACATATTTCAAGATAAAAATTCACAAGAACTCACCTTTAAACACTCAAAGTCGTTCCTTTGTGCTTCAAAGTTCATATAGCATCTTCTATGACCATATAGGATGCATCCATACATGGTTTTACATCATCACATCTTGCTTGGTAAGATTCTCACTAACTTCATCTAATTTTAGTGTCTTTCTTAACAAGTCATCTCTTTATTCACTTGTATGTTTTTTAGATCATATGCTAGATACAAGATAGAGATGATTTGTGATGAATTGATTGAGTGTTGTATTGTGATAGCTATCTATGTTGCTTAATCTTGATTAGCTAAGCTACTTGTCATGTCATTTAGCTATTGATATCTAGGATTGTATTAATTGTTAATTCATCATCCTAGATAAGCATCTAAAGTTACCTAGCTTTATTTTCACTTTGGATATCATCAAATATTCACTTAGGTTTTATTATCTCTTCATTGAGAAGTAAGTCTTGTATTGCTTCCGGGATTAGATAGCTTAAATCACAAGCAATTGGACTAGGTTCACTCATACTGGGATTAGGTAGTTGTGTGATTATTGACCGGGATTAGGTTGTAATTGTTATCACATTTAGTGGATTCGAGGTTCGAGTGTAGCGTACTTACTGGCCCGTGGTTTTTCCCGTGAGGGTTTCCACGTAAATATCTTGTGTCATTTATAATTTCACACTTATTACACTTGATATATTATTGTGACTAGCTAGGGGTATTTTCATCAATTTGATAGCTATCTATGTTGCTTAATCTTGATTAGCTAAGCTACTTGTCATGTCATTTAGCTATTGATATCTAGGATTGTATTAATTGTTAATTCATCATCCTAGATAAGCATCTAAAGTTACCTAGCTTTATTTTCACTTGGGATATCATCAAATATTCACTTAGGTTTTATTATCTCTTCATTGAGAAGTAAGTCTTGTGTGTCAGCTTAAATCACAAGCAATTGGACTAGGTTCACTCATCACGGGATTAGGTTGTAACTATATTTAGTGGATTCGAGGTTCGAGTGTTGATGAGGGTTTCCACGTAAATATCTTGTGTGACTTGATATATTATTGTGCTAGGGGTATTTTCATCAATTTGACTAATAACGAAAATTGGGTAAAATTGGGTAAAATCTATTGACCCCCCCCCCCCCCCCCCCCCCTCCTAGATTAATACTGAACACACCTAAATTTGTTTTATAATTGAAACTAACGCAAGTAGTGTGCCAGAATCCTTATTCAAAAACCTAATGCAGGAAGCCCAAAGGATACAGAAGAAATAGCAATGTGTTCTAGTGGTAAGTTCACATAGCCTGAAAGTAGAAAGTCAAGTACTGAATTAGAGCTACTAGGAATAATAAATGCTTTAAATACTTTTCATATATATATATGTGTGTGTGTGTGTGTATATATATATATATATATATATACAAAATGAAACTTTTACTGTTAGAACAGATTGTAATAATATAGTAGAATTTTACAAAAAGGTACAAAAGAAGAATTTCGAAAAGAAAAACTTCTTCATAAGCAAAAGATGGATAAACTTCTTAGAAACACTAACCGATAGAGATACAAGGCAAAGTTTGAACACGTCAGTGGAAAAGATAATAATATATCAAATATATTATATGGACTAATAAATATTTAAATTTGAATGCATGAAGTATGGGCAGGAAGTTCGAAGAATGTTCAAAGAAGATTTAGTTTCTCAGCTCAAAGCATTAGTGTAAAAAAGCTTAGTATAGGATCTTTTACTATAAATCATAGCCCAGGAGTTCTTTTTCAGCCTTTAAATAATTTAAAAGATAAGCTTTTTGAACCTCAGCAAGCTTTACTCAACAATATATGTTTTTTTTAGAAATGATAACAAATGGTTTTTAAATTCGCTAAATGTTTTGAGTCAGTATTTTGTAGAAAATAACAAGTTTTCATGCTATGTAGTATACAAAGGCAAAAAAATTGGAATCTATTCAACATGGCAGGAAACTACTAGTTATGTCGAAGATATTCCAAATCCAATTTTTAAGGGTTTCTATTCTCTAGAAGAAGATAATAGATCACTAAACCTGTTTTTACAAACCCAAGATGGTTACGAACCAATAGTAGAGTTCAATGGTATCACATACGATCGTAACCAAGTCTTTAGTTTCATGAACCATTTCAGAAATGTTAATGAAGCAAAAAATAAGACTTGGAAAAGACAAGATATTGTCTCTGCAATCGAGCATATATAAAACAAAATACTTGTTCATCAATAAACATACGTTGAAAAGGTTCTGAAAAGATTTCATATGGACAATATCCATCCATTAAATACTCCTGTGATTGTTAGATCTCTTGATCTTACTAAAGATTCAGTGAAAGGATAATTGGTCTTGAAGTACCATGTCTTAATGCAATTGGTACTTTATTATATTTGAATCAATGAACTAGACCCAAATTTGAATTCTCAATTAATTTACTTGATAGATTCAGTTCATTAGCAACTCGAAGACATTTAAATGAGATTAAACATTTTTAGTGTTACCTTTATGAAACGAAAGATTTGAGATTAATTTATTTAAAAACTTACATTTTTTCATATTTACTTAGTTATGATAAGGTCAGATATCTATTTTATCTTGAAAAAGTCCGTTCACAAACCAGATATATTTTTTTACCTATAACAGCATAACAATCACATGAATGAGATGCGGTTGGTAAAGTGGTACAGCCATTATTCAAAGAGCTTAAAAAATTTTATACAAGGTACACGAGATACACATGTAGCAATTTTAAATAGATCGTCTGAATCCAAATGAAAGAGTTAATTTAGACATTGAGTCGGTGTATGTTAGTTTATAGTTAAATTTAATCCTCCGGTACTAGTGGTCAATGATGGTCTAATGATAATTAGTACTATGTGAAATTACATGTCAAAATTCTCACATAAAATAGAAAGCAGTACTTTGTTTAATGTAAATACTTATAATATAATAGTCAACAGAATACTGCATTTGATTCAATGGATGTTGGTGTGTGATGGTCTATTTATCATGTTCTATAATATATGGTATTTCACTTTGATAATTTAATACATTCACCAACTAAATAATGAATTAAAAATAGAGAGCAATGGTTTGCTAACCTCCCGGCCGAAGCGGGGATTAGTTCCACTCTTTAACGATCGGTTGCTGATCGGAGCGAGGGATACCTTGTGCTCTAACCAAAAAAAAAATTGAGAGCAATGGTGGCGGCCACATATGTGACTTTTGACTTGTATGAAAACTATGTAGCATACCATAAAGATGAACGCACCTTCCAAGCAAAACCCCAAAAGCCATGCAAGTTGCAAATTGAAAATGAACAGCAACCCAGAAAATGCAGTATATAAATAGAGCCCTGCAACATGCATTCTGCACCATTATCATCAGCTTAATTCTCTATCATCTATTCATCTCCATATCTTGAAGCTTCTTTACTAATTAAACCTTTACTAGCTATCCCTTGAAAAATGGCACCATCAATGTGTATATCTCTGAATGACTCGTCAGATGTGACTGATTTTGTGATAAAACAAGGGCATGGTGTGAAGGGTCTGTCTGAGACGGGCATCAAAAGCCTTCCTAAACAATACATCCAGCCCTTGGAAGAGAGACTGATGACCAAAATCGAGCCCCAGGAATCGATTCCTGTGATCGACATGGCAAAGTGGGATGACAAACAAGTGGCCAATTCAATCTGTGATGCAGCTGAGAAGTGGGGTTTCTTCCAGGTTGTCAACCATGGAGTGCCTCTTCAAGTGTTGGACAATGTGAAGAAGGCCACTTGTGACTTCTTTGGGTTACCAGCAGAGGAGAAGATCAAGTACTCAAAGGAGAATTCATCCTCTAACAATGTCAGGTTTGGTACAAGCTTCACTCCTCACGCTGAGAAGGCTCTCGAGTGGAAAGATTATCTTAGTCTGTTTTACGTTTCTGAGGAAGAAGCTGCTGCTCTTTGGCCATCTGTCTGCAAGTAAGAATTCCAAACTTGTAATTGTATCTCTAGTAAACTTTATAATTAATTTACAAATATTGATCCAAAATTCTTTTGCCTTGCAGAGATGAAATATTGGAATACATGAAGAGTTCTAAACTTCTAATCAATCACCTGCTACAAGTTCTGATGAAGAGACTAAATGTTAATGAAATTGATGAAACCAAACAATCTTTATTGACGGGTTCTGTCAGAACCAACATCAACTCTCGGATGTTTCAACTCTTACCGTCCTTCTTCAGGATAATGTCGGAGGGCTTTACGTTCGAGGAAACGAAGGACAAGATAGCTAGATTCACGTCCCTCCCATCAATAGAGCTATAGTGATCAACATCGGAGATGCATTACAAATAATGAGCAACGGTAGATACAGGAGTGTTGAGCATCGCGTCACTGCCAATGGAAGCAGCAACAGGATCTCAGTCCCCATTTTCGTCAACCCGAGGCCTCAAGACATCATCGGTCCTCTGCCAGAAGCTCTTGCAAATGGAGAGAAACCGATCTACAAGCAAGTTTTGTACTCGGATTATGTGAAGCATTTCTTTAGAAAGGCACACGATGGCAAGAACACTGTTGACTTTGCAAAAATAGAAGACTTATAACTTTGTTCTGTTGTTCAAAATTCTTAACTGCAAGATGTAAAAATAATTCAGGTTGTTTTCAGGAGACCAATTCTTTGGATCTTACAAATTTTATTCTAATAAAGGGTTTGTCACTAATGCCAATTAATCTTACATTTAAATTCTAAGAAAGGCTCTCTAGTCTCTCCTATGTATATAATATCCGGATACTGATTCTGTTGATTTTGTATTGGTATTTTGAAATTCACAATGTATTATTTTGTTTAATAGTCGATTTTGATTTTTTTTCTTCGCTTCTCAGTCAGTCTCTTTAACCGAGAGTCTAATCGATTTTCAAAATCTGCATATTTGATAAGTTTCCATGGTTTGAAATGTAATACCCAAGCAAAAAAAATAAAATATGGTGAAGCTGAAGAAATACATGATCAGTAGCGTATTGAACATATTATGCCTATTTAGGCAACCATTGATAGGTATCCTTATTGGTGGCCGATTTGATGAGATAAATCCGCTTTAGATTCATATTTGAATCAAACAGATAAATCTGTGATTTTTCCGTTATAGTTGTTGTTTACTAGGATAAGTATCTATTGAAGTTATCATCTCAGATACGGATCCCGACGTACAAGGGCGGCAAAACATATTTTGAGACCTTAAGGAAGGAAAAAAAAAAAAAAAAAAACCCTATATATATATTAAAAATAAAAATAATTTAAAAAAAAAAAAAAATTTCATGCTTTTTGAGATGTAAAATTTTTAATTAAACTTTTGTTTCCAAGATTTTCTAAAAACTCTTTCTCACTTGATAAAAGCTAATCCAGTTATGATCTTAAATAAGTTCTTATTAATTTTAATTTTGAAAAACTTCTTTCAATTGAAGCAACTGTTACATGTATTTTTAATAATATTCCATAGGCTATACTAGGCTATACATGTATTTGGAAAAGAATCATTTAAAATAATAATAATAATAATAATAAATAAGGTGGCATCGTCTCTGGCTTGAGAGTGATTCTTCTTATGTGGTTCAGCTTCTTTCTTCTCATTCTGAGATGGTTTCTTCTAGGGTTCGTCAAGCGTGGCAGCGCTGCATCTTTCAGATCTCGTAGATGGATTCCATATTTTCAGGGAGGGGAATCAGGTTGCAGATACACTTTCTAAGCATGCTTTGGAGCTTCAGGGTGATTCTTGATGGTTCTCTATCCCACCGTTCTGTTCTACTTTAGTTGGCAACGACTGCATGGGTCGGAAGTCTTTTCGTTTTTCTTGATGTTTTCTTTTTCTTTTCTGTGTGGCCTGCGTGCCTCTTTTTGTTTGGGGTTGTATTCCCCTTGGTTCTTTGTGCTTTGTTGTTTTTTATTTCTTTTTACTTTTCTTTTATCTTTTTATATGATTAACTTTTCATGCTTTTTGAGATGTAAAATTTTTAATTAAACTTTTGTTTCCAAGATTTTCTGAAAACTCTTTCTCACTTGATAAAAGCTAATCCATTTATGATCTTGAAAAAGTTTTTAATTTTGAAAAACTTCTTTCAGTTGAAGCAACTGTTACATGTATTTTTAATAATATTCCATAGGTTATACTAGGCTATACATGTATTTGGAAAAGAATCATATAAAATAATAATAATAATAAATAAGGTGGCATCGTCTCTGGCTTGAGAGCGATTCTTCTTATGTGGTTCAGCTTCTTTTTTCTCATTCTGAGATGGTTTCTTGGAGGGTTCGTCAAGCGTGGATTTTCGATCGTTTGTGATGCTTTTTCCCCTTAGATCAATCCAATTTTATTATAAATAAAAAAATTGTAAGCACTAAAAAAAATTATGTTTCAACAACAGTTTGTATTTAATTTCTCTTAAGATTCTCAACTCAGAAAATAATCACTACTATATCATAATAACTATCATGTTTTAAAACACATTCAAGATTAAGACAATACCTTTTAAAATTATCACCTTCTAATCATTTAAATTTTTTAATATCAAATAAAATAATCAAAAATCTCTCTAAATTGTTGAAATTGCTCAAATCTACTATGAACAGAACTGGTCAAACAACAACAATTAGTAAATAGTAACTATATCAAAATTAACCACTTGATTCATCAAACAATCAAACAAAAAAATATATTTAAAAACTAAATTCTTAAATTTGAATTTACATACCTTAATCTCTTCTTAAGGATAATATAAATAATAAATTTAAAGAATATTGTAGATAGCTGGCAAAGTAACTTGTAAGTTGTAAGAACAAAAAATTATAACAAAAGTGGGTTGTAGACTTGTATTGTTGTAGATAAAAAAGTAAATAATTTTTTGTTATATAGATAATTTTTAAACGTAAAATAGAAGTAGAAGTTTAAGATTTTTTTTAATTTTTTTATAAGGATAATGATTCTAAAATAGTAGATACTTTTTTTAAACTGAAAAGTTGATACTCAATAATTATGTAATATTATTAACATAATCTTATTTTCCAAGTATGAGGCCCTATAATTAAGTGACCCAGAAAGAAAAAAGAAAAAAAAAAAAAAAAACCTTCAGTATATTTTTATCATTAAGACAATAATTTTTTTTTTATATATATATATACAACATCTTAAAAATTTATAAATAAATGAGGCTCCTAACAATAAGCATCGCAATAAGATCTTGTCTAAATTTGCTAAATGGAAAGGCAAATCCCTCTCTCTGGCCGGTCGTGCTACTCTGATCAGGTTGGTCATCACTAGTTCATTTGTGCACTCTTTCATGATTTACAAGTGGTCTTCTTCTTTACTGTCACTGATTAACCGCAAGTTGAGAAATTTTTTGTGGACTGGTTCCTGTGAGGAGGCTAAGTTTGTTCGGATCGCTTGGGATCGTTGTTGTAGGCCTTACTCACTGGGTGGTTTTGGTCTAAAAGATCTTAGGTTGCTAAATGACTCGTTGTTGCGGAATTCACTTGGAAGTTTATAACCTCTGATGGTTTTACTTTCTCATTTCTACGGGAGAGGTATCTCTGGCATTTGCAGAAGCCTCATAGAGGGTATGTCACCTTCTCAATTTGGTCTTCTCTTCGGACAAATTATAGTTCCCTTCTTAAGGAAGGTATCTGGCTGATTGGTGAGAACTCTCAACGGGACTTTTGGCGGGAAAATTGGTTGGGGTTCCCCATTTTGGAGCTTTTAGGGATTTCATATTATTTAGCTAATCATCTCCGGGATAATTGGTTGGGGGGTCTCCATTTTGGAGATTTTAGGGATTCCATTTTGGGGTTGTTTTCCCCTTGGTTCTTTGTGCTTTGTTGCGTTTTGTCTCTTTTTACTTTTCTTTTCTCTTTTTTTAATATATGGATTCTGTCTAAAGGTTTTTCAACATATGATCGTTTGTGATGCTTTTTCCCCTTAGATCAGTCCAATTTTATTTATAAAAAGAAATTTTCAAAATTTAAATTTGAAAAAATTATAAAGACACTTACTGTTATTCCAAGATTATCTTTTTTTATCTTTTGACTCTCCTATTCTAAAGACACTTTATTTTAAAAATAAATTTTTGAAAACACTCAATTTTATTTTAATAAAAGTTAAAGACAAATCATCGTAACCTTTGGATTCATCCGATGAGTAATCATTAGATTATATATTACATTATAAACACTCTCTCATAAATTTTCAATTACCATATCAAACTCTCTTTTCTCCAATACATATATCTAATTTTCTATCTCAATACTTTCTAAAGCAAAACTAACTGTTAAGAAATAAAAACAACAAATAAGCTTGATTTTATGAACAGTATATATGTATATATTGAAAAAACTAAACCTCAAAAAACAAGAACCCTTGTTTTTCAAAAAAAAAAACATCTAAATATGAAAATGTTTTTTGTTACTTTTGTAGGTATGTAATTGCCTAAAGAACTTTAATTCTTTCAATGGTCTTAAAAATTCTGAGTTTAATCGAATCTAGTTGTAACAAACCAAGTTTTCATTTATCTATTTTTTTTTTCAAAACAAGGTATTTGTATTGACTTTTTTTTTTTTTTTTTGAATAAAATTTGACTGATCTAAGGGGAAAAAACATCACAAACGATCATATGCTAAAAACCCTTAGACAGTAACCATATATAAAAAAATAAAATAAAATAAAATAAAAAAAGAGAAAAGAAAAACTAAAATGAGAAAAAAAGCAACAAAGTACAAAGAACCAAGGGGAAAACAACCCTAAACAAAAAAGAGGCACGCAGGCCACAAAAAAAAAAAAAAAAAAAAAAAAAAAAAAAAAAAAAAAAAAAAAAAAAAAAAACATCAAGAAAAATGAAAAGACTTTCGACCCATACAGTTATTGCCAACTAAAGTGGAACAAAACGGCAGGGTAGAGAACCACCAAAAATCACCCTGAAGCTCTAAAGCATGCTTAGAAAGCGTATCTGCAACCTGATTCCCCTCCCTGAAAATATAGGAAACCTGAAAATCCATCTGCGAGATCTGCAAGATGCAGCCCTGCCACACTTGACGAACCCTCCAAGGAACTATCTCATAACGAGAAGAAAGAAGCTGAACCAAATAAAAAGAATCGCTCTCAAGCCAGAGACGATGCCACCCATACTTCCATGCAAAATTAATGACCAAAGAGGCCGCCAGAAACTCAACCTTAAACACAAAAACCTGACCAAGAGGGATAGCAAAGCAACCCTTCATAAAGGCTCTAAAGTTTCGAAAGATACCACCACAACCACCAAACACCGGAGAGCCCATAGTAGCACCATCTGTATTCACTTTGATCCAACCAGGAGCCGGAGGTGACCAAATCATACTCATGATCAGTAGGGCTTTAGAAGGGCGACCCTGAAGACCGAAATGATGAAGAATCAAAAGGTCGTCCATACAATTACGTATACAACCAATATCCAGGCGATTAGCCTCTGAAACTGCATGCCAAACCAAAGAAAGGATGGATCTAAAGTCCACCGACTTCCCTTCAAAGATCCACTGATTACGAGTAGTCTACACCCCCCAAATCACTGCATGGATAGCTACTTTCCATAAAATCCTAACCTGCTCACTAAAGGAAACTGACATGGCCTGTAAGAAGAAGGATTGCCAAGTTTCAGTAAAGACACGTCGCTGGAAAGCTGAGAAAACTGCCTCCCAAAGAGCAACCGCTAAGGGACAATGAAGAAAAAGGTGATTCGCAGATTCACTACTAACCCTACAAATACTGCAACGAGAAGCCAACAGGAACCCAGACCTGCAAAGATGAATCTTAGTAGGAAGCCTATTCAACATAAGACGCCAAGTCAAAGCTGAGCAAGATGGGGGATAAAACGGGACCAAACATCTCTTTACCAAACAACCTGAGGAATATCAGGGAGAAACTGGGAATAAGCAGTCTTGAAAGAAACAAGACCATTCCGAGAATCAGCCCAAACCAGAGAATCCACAATAGGAGAAATCGCAATTCGATCAATTTGAAAACACAGATCAGGGAAGCGTGCTCGAAAACTATCGTCCAACACCCATCTACCCTCATGAATAAAATCTGAGACCCTTGCCCAGAGAGGATTAAATTAATAATCTAGAATCCCTAAAAGCTCCAAAATAAGGGCCCCTAACCAATTATCCCACCAAAAGTCCCATTTAGAGTTCTCGCCAATCAGCCAGATACCTTCCTTAAGAAAGGAACTATAATTTTTCCGAAGAGAAGACAAAATTGAAGAGGTGACATACCCTCCATGAGGCTTTTGCAAATGCCTAAGATACCTCTCCCGCAGAAATGAGAAAGTAAAACCATCAGAGGTTATAAACTTCCAAGTGAATTTCCACAACAATGAGTCATTCAACAACCTAAGATCTTTCATACTAAAACCACCCTGAGAGTAAGGCCTACAACAATGATCCCAAGTGTCCCGAACCAACTTAGACTCCTCACAGGAACCAGTCTATAAAAAGTTCCTCAACTTGCGGTTAATCAGTGACAGTAAAGAAGAAGGCCACTTGTAAATCATGAAAGAGTGCACAAATGAACCAGTGATGACCGACCTGATCAGAGTAGCAAGACCGGCCAGAGAGAGGGACTTGCTTTTCCATTTAGCAAATTTAGACAAGATCATATCCGCAATAGGTCGTAACACCACCTTTCGAGGCTTACCCTGAAACAAAGGGACTCCCAAATTAGAAACGGGAGTTGCCCAATCTGCATACCAACCAGAGACTGCAAACTAACAATCCGAGAGGGGGAGTTAGAAGATCCAAAATAAATCGAAGACTTACCCCAGTTAACCAACTGGTCTGAAATATCACCATAATCCCTAAAAGCACCCATGATATGCTTCAGATTCTTTTGAGTGCCTCTATAAAAGATCAGAACATCATCTACATATAGCAAATGAGTTGGAGCCAAAAAAAACCCTTGGGGAAGAAATTGGCAAAATCTGAGAAGAACCCACTAACCTCGTCAATAATCTACTAAGGAAGTCTTTTGCAATACCAAACAAAAGCGGAGAGAGCGGATCTCCCTGACGAACCCCTTTAGAGCAACAGAAATACCCCTTTAGGACACCATTAAATAGAACTGAAAGCCTAGACAAACGAAGAATGTCGTTTACAAAAATAGAAGAAAACCCAAAAGCCTGAAGCACTCTACAAAGGAAAGAACAATCCAAGATGTCAAACGCCTTGCGGATATCAATCTTCATGGCTAAGTTACCCCATAGCACTTCTTCTGCAACACATTCACACAATCAGAAGCCAAAGCAATACAATGATCAATATGCGGTCTCGAATGAAACCGAACTGTTGAGGAGAAATAATCCTAGCGGTAACCTGAGCTAAACGATCAGCCAAAATCTTTGAAGAAATTTTAAACAGAAAGTTACTAAGAACAATTGGTCGAAACTGATCAACCGAAATCGAGTCTCTCAGTTTCGAAAGAAGAACAATGAAGCTGGAATTGAGACCTGGGAAAATAACTCCAGTGATGAAAAAATCCTAAACAGCGAGGACCACGTCACTACCTACAACATCCCAACATCTTTGATAAAAACTACCAGAAAACCCATCTGGCCCAAGGGCTGAAGCAGCATCCATAGTAAAGACCGTATCGTGAATATCATCTGCAGATGGAACGCTAGTCAAGAAAACGTTCTCTACGGCAGTTACCAAATAAGGAATCACATCATCTACAATAGATAGATCTCTCCCAACTCGATTAACATCTGAGGAAAAGAGGCCAGAATAATAACTAATGATATGATCCTTAATGGTAGGCCGATCCTCCGAGAGAACCCCATTAATCGAAAGGGCTGATATAGTTTTACGATACTGCCTACGTTTGATAGAGGCATGACTTTTTTTTATTTTAAATGGAGAGAGAGAGAGAGAGTAATTAGGAGAGACTAGAGAGTGTTTAATATGGTAATAACATATTTATGAGAGAGAGTTTAATACATAATATTTAATCTGATTAAGATTTTACATGGCTGTTGATTAAAAACAATTATCTTTTATAGCTATTGAGTATGAGAATCTCCTGGCTTTTTGCTCCACTTGCTCTTCTATTGGTCATTTGCCTTGTTCTTGTCGTTAGAACAAGTCTTCTAAGGTTCCTATGACTAGTTCTACAAAATGGACCCAGGATATAGTGGGGGATTCTAGAGTTTTTAGGGATGATGGTTTTCATCCTATTCGGACCAGTTCCTCTAAATCAGTTTATTGTCCTGTCATTGCTCCTCAGAAAGAGGTCCCGTTATCCAATGTTTTTTCAGCTATTCACCAGGATATAGGTAGTCATGATTCAATAAAATTGGATGCACTTAATGCCTAACAACCAACTATTTGTGCGCTTATGTATGGTGAACTTGTTGAACCTTGTGTGACCATTTTCATGCATCTCTCATATCCACCATTTTATTTATCACTTTAAACACCATTCTCACCCTTCCATATTCTCTTTGTTTTTACTTATTTTCATTTCCATTCTCTACACACATATGCACCGCATTGTAAATATATTTCACACACACCATTCTCAACTTTCTGCATTTTATTTACATGTTTACAATAAACACTAAAACTTGAAATGGTTGGTGAAAAACACCTCCCTACGGAACGATACCCTCGCTTGCCGTTTTACTAGTCTTTTGCTAGTTTAGAGCACATTGTATAGGAAACCCCCTCTTTTACATAGAAACAATCTTTTGATCCTCGTGATTTCTTAACGACGGAAAAAGCGAATATCAAAATGGCACCACTGCCGGGGAGGCGTATTCGTTGATTGTTTCATGTTTTAGTTTAGGTTCTGTGAATTTTTAGATTTATTTACTTTGCGGATATATATGTATGTGTTTAGGATATTTCTTTTTCTTATTTTCATTTTTTTTATAGCGTATGCGTTTAATGTTATTTGAGTTGTGCTTGCGCAAGGAGGAAATTTCAGGTTGGATGGACCACACAACTCAAGAGAACCATATGATGCGCTTATCGTGCCTCAACAATTCTCCAAGTGAAACGGCAGCACCTCAACGGACGCGTTGGACGCAGCCACAAGAGGTAATTCCTCTACTTTAATTGGAGTGCTTATGGATTAGTTGTTGATTTGGGCAAAAATTGCCCATGAGCTTAATGTTAAAATGCTATGCTTGTAGTGCTTGTAACTTTTATTTTTGTTTAGATCTAAGAGTGGATTTTTATTGTGCTTAGATCTTAGGATATTTTGTGTTTTGTTGTTAGTTTTTATTTTTCGTTCTTATCTCAGAATCTTGCTAAACGTTGTCCATAATTTATGATTTGAGCAACATTGAGGACAATGTTGAGTTTAGGTTTGGGGGTGTGGATACCTTCGTTGTCTATTTTTTATTTTTTTTTTGTTACGTTTAGAAAATTTCCAAATCTCTGCAAAATGTGCCCTGTTTTGAATATTTTTGAGGCAAATGTTTCTTTAAAATTGTACTAATCGGTGAGGAAATTAATTTTTTCACCCACGCAAGTTCTTTCATTTTTCATTGCAATTCTGAATATATAAAGAATGTAAAATTGTAGGCAGCTGTTCAAAAGTTATGATCATTTCTTCGACCGAAGGTCAAGAGCGATGCCCTGTTTTACAAAATTGTGCGTACACTGTTTGCACAATCCATTTTCACACTTTTCCAATTCGAATTTTGAAATATTTTCTAAATGAAAAGTGTGTATTTATATGTCTACTTTATGGTGTAAATATTTTGTCAAATGATTTTGAGTGCGTTTAAAGATATGCACCAGAGAGCAGACATTGGACGAATTTAAATTTCAGCAGTTTTTGGAATCTTTGGCCTCCATGTTGAGTTGTTTTCTTTTGCATGCCGGTAGAGACATATTATGTATACTTTTAGCTTCGTGCGTCGTTTAAATTTGCTTGTATAGTGTCAATCTTTTGATGTTATGGTGGATGAGACTTCTATGCTTGTTTAGCCTAGGAAAATTGTAGAGACTACCCGTGAGCTACACTGTGCCTAAATAATGAAAGTTGTGGGTTTTGTTTCTACTCTTATATACTCTTCGTTTTTTTTCTTCATTGTGATCTCATTGTACATCAATTTTGCATTGATTGCCATAGAACATTCATGTGGATTGCTTGTTGAAACTTGTATTCTCTTGTAAGATGGACTTTTAGAAATAATTTTGGGTTAGTGTTGTACAAAACTACTAAAATTGCCTAAACACTTGTCCCGAGATGTGTGCTTACATCGGTTGAATTGAGGCCAAGCAATAAACCTATCCATACACCTATATAACCCAAACACTTAACCACATCCCCTAGTTATTGATCATGTTGAGGTGTATAACTTAAGAGAAGCGTGTACTTAGGCAAATATTTGTAAAGTGTGCTAGACAATGGCTTACAAAAAAAAAATAAATAAATAAAAATAAAAAATAAAAAATAAAAAAATAGAATAAGTGTTGAAATATAAAACACTTAAGTCTCCTAGTTCTTCAATGGTAAAGTTACTCACTAATAAGGGTACAATTGTAGAACAATAGTTCAATATAAATTTTATAGCCTAGACGCTTATGTTGTAATGTGTAATAGAGCTAATTTTGTTATAAAGTGTAATGTGTAAACACACCTTAGCATGGTTAATAACTTTATCATTCCCTCTCCCACCATCTCTTCCATCCCAAACACAACCACAAATCACCTTGGCCCCAAGAAAAGTGAGGGAAAGTCAATTTGATCTCTTAGGAAGTCTATCTTGGGAATGCGAGTCAATGCATGTCTTTCCACATTCAAGGCATTTCAATTCCTTTCATGAGATCCATTTTTAGAAAATGTACGTCATTAAAAATACTCATATGTGATTATATTTGATTCCGTATACCTAAACTCCAAATCACATATGTTTGCTAGAGAGTGAACCTAAGTTCTAAGTGAAAATATGACTGAAATCCGGTGAGGATTAGAGTCGAAGCGAATTTTATCCTAGGCATGAGTGTAGTTGTTTTGTAAACCAAAAACATCATAAGTATTTGCATACTTGCATTGTGTGATGCACATTTATTGATTGGTATAATTTGAGAGACTAGCATGCATGTGTTGTCTTTGCGTGGTATATGGGGATTGCATCTCAACCATTTTCTTGTAGAGTATACGTTTGTGGGTGTCATAGCTGTAAACCCTCAAGAGACTATAACTCCTCCATCTAGGGCCGCCTAGTGGTTTAAAAGGCTTGTGGCATGTGCTAAGTGTCCATCGTGTTTCCTACGAAAGTGGACTAGCTTACCTTGTAGTTTTTATATGTTTTTTATATGGTTTTTATGTGTTGTTTTTATTTTTACTGTGTTATTTTCATTTTCATTCTTTTGTTTTGCTCGAGGACGAGCAAAAGATAGGTTTGGGGGTATTTGATCGGACTATTTTATACCTATTTGAGGTCCCTAAATTCCGATCGTTTGTCTCGTTTTCGAGCGTATTTTTGTATATAATGTTTTGTTTGAGCCATGTGTAGGTACATATTCCTTACAAAAATGTTTTGAGCTTAAAGATTAGTTTAGGAAGCAAAATGAGCCAAAAAGGGCTGAAATTGGACATGCTCGTGCAGAACACTCAAATTTGGAAGGTCATATCTACCTCATCAAATCGAACCACGATGATATCTTTATATATTCGAAAATCCCCAGAAGTCTAGTTTCCAAAACATTTTACGAATTGCCATTCCGAGCTTTCTGTAGAAAGTTATGCCCATTTCCGTAACGGTGCGTGATGCTGAAACTTTGTCAGGCCAAAACGGCTAATTCAATCGGCGGCCTGGACATCGATTGAAACCGTCGATTACCTCTAGAAAGTCCTTTTTTGCCTAAAAATTGAAGGGCAATTTTGTCCTTTCACCGAGCTTTCAGCTCTAACCTCCCCACACTATTTAAACACATTCTTCTCTTCCCTCTAATAGAATCCACACCCCCACACTTCTTCCTCTTCATTTTCTTCATTTCAAAAGAGAGAGAGAGGAGCTTCCAAGAGCATCCATGGAGGTTTTCGCTCCATGGATGCTCCCTATTTCACCTTCTACCCATCCTCCACCACATTTAGGAGTAGAAAGCATAGAGATAGAACTGGGTTTTAGCCAATTTCGAGCTAGTAAAGGAAAGAGCTCTTGGAGGAGATTTTCTTCAAGGGTTGTATCTATTTCTTATTTTCTTGAATTTGTAATCCCCACTTGGGAATAATTGCAAACCTATTTTGTACTCAATATATGTGATAGTTGTTTTTATATCCAATTTGTGTTTTGATTCATTCTTGATTGTTATTGAATATATCTCTGATCTTGAAATGCATGTTTATGGATGATTGGAAATTAATATGTATTCATGGATGGGATTAGGAGTAAATAAATGTAATTTAGGAGTAGTTGTAATCAAATATCCCATTTTGTGTTTGTATGTTGATAGAAGGTTGAAATTAACTTGTATGGATGGGTTTGAGTGACTTAGAGTTAAGATTGTGCCTTTAGAGGGGCTCTCCAGGCATAGTCTTGTCTAATTAGCTAGGAAGAATGGGTGAGCCTATAAATTGCCATATTAAAAGGGTTTGGTTCATTGTTCTTGTAAATAATTATACTTTAGCTATTTTTCAC
The DNA here is from genome assembly GCA_035582765.1 of Acer negundo. NCBI lineage: Eukaryota > Viridiplantae > Streptophyta > Magnoliopsida > Sapindales > Sapindaceae > Acer > Acer negundo. The sequence continues at coordinate 21,157,209 of CM069234.1, forward strand.
TCTAGGGGCTCTAGGTGAGTCATGGTTAGAGTTACAATTATTGGTCTTTGGCTATCTCTCACGCTAGGGGCTCTAGCTGAGTTATGGTTGAAGATACAATCACTCTTTCCATATTCATTGTACCTAACATTGCCATTTTACTTTACCGTGTTAATATTAGAACTCAATTTAGCACCAGTTTGGAGAAAGTGTTCACAAATGTTGGTTGCGGTTTCGTGTACGAGGGGTTCTCAACACACTCTTCAACCGTTAGCTCTATGAATGAGTATAAATTGGATTGAGGCAAGAACGAACCCTTAACTAAAATTGGATGCACTTAATTCCTAACAACCAACTATTTGCGCACTTATGTATGGTGAACTTATTGAACCTTGTGTGACCATTTTCATACATCTCTCCTATCCACCATTTTATTTATCACTTTAAACACCATTCTCACCCTTCCATATTCTCTTTTTATTTATTTTTTATTTTCATTTCCATTCTCTACACACATACACCGCATTGTAAATACATTTCACACACACCATTCTCAACTTTCCACATTCTATCTACATGCTTACAATAAACACTAAAACTTGAAACGGTTGATGAAAAACACTTCCCTGCGAAACAATAGCCTCGCTTGCTATTTTACTAGTCTTTTGCTAGTTTAGAGTACATTGCGTAGGAAACCCCCTCTTTTACATAGAAACAATCTTTTGATTCTTGTGATTTCTTAACGACGGAAAAAGCGAGTATCAAATGGCGCCACTGTCAAGAAGGCGTATTCGTTGATTGTTTCATGTTTTAGTTTAGGTTCTATGAATTTTTAGATTCATTTGCTTAGCGGATATATATGTATGTGTTTAGGATATTTCTTTTTCTTATTTTCATTTTTTTATAGCATATGCATTTGATGTTATTTGAGTTGTGCTTGTGCAAGGAAAGGAAATTTCAGGTTGGATGGACCACACAACTCAAGAGAACCATATGATGCACTTATCGTGCCTCAACAATTCTTCAAGTGAAATGGCAGTGCCTCAACGGACTCGTTGGACGCAGCCACAAAAGGTAATTCCTCTACTTTAATTGGAGTGCTTATGGATTAGTTGTTGATTTGGGCAAAAATTGCCCATGAGTTCTATTCAGCTGGATTTGTCTAATCAGGGTTTCTCAAATGATCTTTTTATGGCCGAGGCGAGTGTTCATTTTGTGCTAGATGTGTTGTTACGTAGACAGGAGTGCTTTTATCGTGATCGGTCTAGAGTTAGGTGGCTTCGTGATGGGGATCGAAACACATCTTTCTTTCATGCCTCTATCAAACGTAGGTAATATTGTAACACTGTATCAGCCCTTTCGATGAATGGGTTTCTTTCATGCCTCTATCAAACGTAGGTAATATTGTAACACTGTATCAGCCCTTTCAATGAATGGGGTTCTCGCTGAGGATCGGCCTACCATCAGGGATCATATTATTAGTTATTATTCTAACCTTTTTTCCTCGGATCTTTCTCGAGTTGAGAAAGATGTATCTATTGTAGATGATGTGGTTTCTTCCTTGGTAACTGCCGTTGAGAATGCTTTCTTGACTAGCGTTCCATCTGTAGATGATATCCATGATACGGTCTTTGTTATGGATTCTACTTCTACTTCTACCTCTAAGCCAGATGGGTTTTCTGGTAGATTTTATCAAAGATGTTGGGATGTTGTAGGTAGTAACGTGGTCCTCGCTATTTAAGATTTTTTAATCACTGGAGTTATTTTCCCAGGACTCAATTACAACTTCATTGTTCTACTTTCGAAGTTGAGGGACTCAATTTCGGTTGATCAGTTTCGATTGATTGTTCTTAGTAACGTTCTGTTTAAAATTTCTTCAAAGATTTTGGCTTATTGTTTAGCTCGAATTACCGTTAGGATTATTTCTCCTCAGCAGTTCGGATTCATTCGAGACCGGCATATTGAGGATTGTATTGCTTTGGCTTCTAACTGTGTGAATGTGTTGTAGAAGAAGTGTTATAAAGGTAACTTGGCCATGAAGAGTGACATCCGAAAGGCTTTTGACACCTTGGATTGGTCTTTCCTTTGCAGAGTGCTTTAGGCTTTTGGGATTTCTTCTGTTTTTATGGATTGGATAGACGACATTCTTCGTTCGTCTAGGCTTTTAGTTTTATTAAATGGGGTCCAATAGGAATATTTCTGTTGCTCTAGAGGGGTTCGTCAGGGAGATCCTCTCTCTCCCGTTTTGTTTTGTATTGTAGAGGACTTCCTTAGTAAATTATTGACAAGGTTAGTAGGTTCTTCTCAGATTCTGCCGATTACTTCCCCAAGGGGTTTATTGGCTCCAACTCATTTGCTCTATGCAGATGATGTTCTGATCTTTTGTAGAGGCACTCGAAAGAATCTGAAACATATCGTGGGTGCTTTTGGGGATTATCGTGATATTTCAGGCCAGTTGGTTAACTGGGGTAAGTCTTCGATTTATTTCAGTTCTTCTATCTCCCCCTCTCGGATTGGTAGTTTTCAGTCTCTAGGTGGTATGCAGATTGAGCAGCTTCTGTTTTCTTATTTGGGAGTCCCTTTGTTTTAGGGTAAGCCTTGAAAGGCGGTGTTAAGAAATATTACGAATAAGATCTTGTCTAAATTCGCTAAATGGAAGGGCAAGTCCCTTTCTCTTTCCAGTTGTGCTACTCTGATCAGGTTGGTCATCACTGGTTCATTTGTGCACTTTTTCATGATTTACAAGTGGCCTTCTTCTTTACTGTCATTGATTAACCTCAAATTTGAGGAACTTTTTGTGTATTGGTTCTTATGAGGAGACTAAGTTGGTTCAGGTAGCTTGGGATCATTGTTTTAGGCCTTACTCACAGGGTGGTCTAGGTCTAAAAGATCTTAGGTTGCTGAATGACTCGCTGTTGCGGAAAGTTGCTTGGAAGTTTATAACCTCTGATGGTTTTGCTTTCTCATTTCTTAAGGAGAGGTATCTTAGACATTTGCAGAAGCCTCATGGAGGATATGTCACCACCTCAATTTGGTCTTCTCTTCGAAAAATTATAGTTCCCTTCTTAAGAAAAGTATCTAGCTGATTGGCAAGAACTCTCGGCGAGACTTTTGGCGGGATAATTGGTTGGGGGTTCCCATTTTAAAGCTTTTAGGTATTCCAGATTATTTAGCTAATCCACTTCGGGAGAGGGTATCAAATTTTATTCATGAGGGTAGATGGGTATTAGACGATTGTTTCCTAGTGAGCTTCCCAGATTTGTGTTTTCGGATTGATCGGATTATGATTTCTCCTGTTGCGGATTATCTGGTTTAGGCTAATTCTCGGGATGGTCGTATTTCTTGCAAGGCTGCTTATTCCTAGTTTCTCCGTGATATTCCTTAGGTTGTTTGGTGGAGAGATGTTTGGTTCTGTTTTATTCCCTCCTATAGCTCAGCTTTGACTTATGTTGAATAGGCTTCCTACTGAGGTCTAGGTTCCAGTTGGCTTTTTATTGCAGTATTTATGGGGTTAGTGGTGAATCTGCAGATCATCTTTTTCTTCATTGTCCCCTGGTGGTTGCTCTTTTGGAGGTGGTTTTCTCGACTTTCCAGCGACCTGTCTCTACCGAAACTTGGCATTCTTTCCTCTTGCAGGCCATTTCAGTTTCCTTTAGTGAGCAGGTTAGGATTTATGGAAAACATCTATCCATGTAATGATATGAGGGGTGTGGACTGCCCGTAATCAGTGGATCTTTGAAGGGAAGTTGATGGACTTTAGATCGGTCATTTCTTTGGTTTGGCATGCAGTTTCAGAGGCTAATCGCCTGGATAATGGTTGTATGAGTAATTGTATGGACGATTTTTTGATTCTTCATCGTTTCGGTCTTTGCAGTTGCCCTTCTAAAGCCCTGTGATCAAGAGTGTGATTTGGTTACCTCCGACTCGTGGTTGGATCAAAGTGAATACAGATGGCACTGTTATGGGCTCTCCAGGGGTTGGTGGTTGTGGTGGTGTCTTTCGAAATTGCAGAGCCTTTGTGAAGGGTTGCTTTGCCATTAATTTCGAAATGTTTAGGTTTTCGTGTTTAAGGCCGAGCTTCTGGCGGCCTCATTGGCTATTAATTTTGCATGGAAGTATAGGTAGCATCGAATCTAGCTTGAGAGCGATTCTTTTTATGTGGTTCAACTTCTTTCTTCTCATTCTGAGATGGTTCCTTGGTGGGTTCATCAGGCGTGGCAGCGCTGCATCTTCCAGATCTTGGATATGGTTGATTTTTATTAAAAAAAATTAATATTTAATCTAATGATTTAGGAGAGAAAATTTCTTTTTATAATAATTTAATTAGTTTGGAGTGTCTTTAGAAATTTTTTTGTCTTGTTTAGTAATTTTATTTTAGGTTAAAATTGTCATTAATAAAAAAAATAAAATTAATTGGAGTGTAAATAGATAATTTATGGATTGTAAGGAGAAGCTCTCAAAATATATTAGGAGTGCCATTGTCGACTTCATTTAATAAGGGGTAGATTAGGGATGGCAAAAACCCGGGTCCGAGCTGGGTATACCTGGACCTGGCTGAGTATTCTGGTTTAGAGGGTCTGGTTATCCACTCGGAAAAAACTCGGATGTTGTAATCCAGGTACCCGCCCCAGAAAGACCGAGCCAGGTATCCGAGCATCCTTATTAATTCAAATCAATTAATATGTTAATTAATGGTGAGACTGTATATATTAAAATCAAATGAAAAAATACTTGGAGAAGAGGATGAGAGGAATGAGAAGGGAGGCACTGAGGGCAAATACCGAGACATTCTGGGTTTAGTTTGTTGAAAAATTGGGAAACAAATTAGGGTTTATTTTGTTTGTTTTTTTTTTTTTTTTTTTGATATGAAAGTTATAAAAAAAAAAAAAAAATCAAAACCGGGTACCCGTCTGAGCCTGTCATAAACCGGTACTCGGTCTAGATTCTTCTGCAGCCCTGTCAGCTTCGAAGGGTATCCCCTGGGCTATCATCCGGAGGCGGACACTCTCTATATAGGCAGCAGCCTTCTATTCCAGGATATCCCGATTGACTTCCTAGATAGCGGGATCTGGAGGAATGCGGCTTGGCTCTGGTGGAGGGACCGGTGCCAAGTTGTTATTTCTGGCTCCTCTCCCCTGTTTCTGGACTCTTTGAGTTGAAGTAAGAGAGTGAGGTCTCAAATGGTCGGGTTGTCCTTGGGAGGATCTGAGTCTCATCTTTCTGCTAGCGGGATAGTGCTAAGTTGCTTTTGATAATGGAATGGAAGTAAATTCCCACAGTCGGAGCCAAAAAGTGTTAACCGGAATTTACCAACGAGTTGGATTTACAATTAACGACTTTAAAGGACCACGATCAAAATTGACCATGGTCGGAGGGGCATCAAGTAGTTCAATATCTATGAGTTCTAGTAAACACAATTCAATATAGGAGATGTTAAAAAACAGTAGAACAATCGATTGTATTATATTATTAATGAGAGGGATACAATAAATTGCTTTTCATGACATAAACATAATCTTCAACAATATTCTCCACCAGTCACTATAGGCGAAGTCTAACACAGTCGGCGGTGGAGATCTCGTGCATGTCGATAAGTAGAAAAGTGATATGCCTTTAGGGTTTCAAAAGAATCGATCCTCTCATAGGTGAGTAAAATGTTGTATATATAGGTCCCATTACTTGTCATGCACTCCTACAACTTCGGTTTAGGGTTTCAGCAATTATAGGACTTTCCTTGGTGATAAGCAAAGATATCGTAGTGGAATCCAATCCCTAAAATCAAGTGATTCTTTCTTGGGCGGATTCTAGCAGAAACTGCTTTAAAATAGGACTCTTAAATGGCGGGAATGAGTCCTAACAAAAACGATGGCATTTTACTTTTCTGCTTTGTAGCTTTAAACCTTGGTGACATCCTTACCTAATACTTGGATTGTTCAGCGAGCTAGTACTTCGTCGCCATTCTTCTTGTTATATCTTGATTTCCACAGATCCCCTGGTTCCCTAGGTTTTAGGACACCGGTCAATGCTGTGGCGAGGTATCGGGGTAACGTGGTGGCGGGGTTCCTGATCTATGTAGAAGTGAGATACCAAGTCAATGCAGATGCGGGATATCCGGCTCACACAGGAGCGGGATACCAGGATGGTGTAGTGTGGTTTGTAGGATTTTCATGCTTCTGATCTTGCTTCGGCTTTTTTTGGGTATATATCCCGATATGTCAGTTCCAGATTTTCTTTAAGAGGTAGCCAAATACTACCTGCTAAAACACTTCCTCCTTGATTTTGGGGTGAAAAATTCTTCTTTGGTCCTTGGGCAATTTTAGCGGTTAACAGTAGTTCCCCTTGACTTGAACATCGGTATCTAGATCGGGGTTCGGGTTAGGATACCTAGTTTTGCTTGAAGGATTAAACATCCCGCTCGGTCATGTACCCTGTCTGGTTGGATTTCTACTATTAAAGAGGCAATCTTTCTTGGATACGAAAAAATTAAATGTTTTTACTAGGTGTCGACTGCAGATTGCCCAATAAGTTTAAACGAGCCATTTTTGGCACTTTTTCCTCAAAGTCGTCTTCTGCATGTACCCGGTGATTGATGATGGTTTTCCTTTTCTGTTCCGATAACCACCATTAAATGCCCTTCTTTTATTCTTCGTTCATTCACATCCCCTTCGAATTTCATAATCAAGAAATCAAGAATCTGCCTTCTCTTCTTTCCGGTCTTCTCTCTTCTCAGATTACCTTCTCTTTCTTCTTCGCTATAATGGCATCCTCGTAAAACCCTAATCCCGCGTCTCCTCAACTTTCTGACAGTACTGAAGCTCTTTTTGATTTTTCTAGGGTTCAATCGGGTGACAACCCTTTGTCGCTCAAAAGGAAGAGGGAGCTCATCGAACAAGCTGCGGAGAGCACTGTCGTTTCTCTAAATTGTAGTTCAAGTCGAAACCTCCGCATCTGGTTAGGCTTTGAAAACAGTCCTTCCAATCCTGTTCATGTCGTTGAGGAGGAGGAGGATCATGAAGACGCGGGTCAGGTGGGGAACCCACCCGCGGGAAATGAGATTCTTGATCCTTCCTTTGATTTCTGGCTCGTTCCTGATTCCGTTTGTTCCAACGAGGATTTAGTGTGCTTAAGGCTAATCTATCAGATTTTGGATGGCATTTCACTCTCCCTACCTCGCCGGGACCAAGAAGTGTACAACCCTCCTGATGGTACCCTGCTTATTCACATGGCCGCGTTTAAGTGTAGGGTCCGACTATCCTTCCACCCTACTCTCCGAAGGGCGCTGGTTGCTCTCAGGATGGCTCCTTTACAAATCTCGCCAAGTTTCTAGAAACATTTAAAGGGTTTCCTGGTGTTTTGGAAGGAACAGTGTGATAGGGATGGCCTGGAGAGGGAGTCGGGCTTTGATGAGCTACAGTTGTCTTCTAAGTAGCTAACATGGTGCCTAGTCCTAAAAGACATTTTTATTTTAGGCTATCTAAGTCTACCAAGTTCGTAATTCCCAGGCTCAACAACAAGTTCAACAGGATCTGGAAAGATGAGTGAATTGTGGTAGGAGGGGACTGGGGCCATTCCATGCATATTGGCGGGACCGAATACCTAATCCCCATTCAGTTGACAAGGCAGGATAAATGGGACAAAGGAAATACATCTGCCGAATCCTTAGGTATCATCAAGAGGATTGTGGACAACAAGTTTATGAATCCAGAGTATCCCGACTATGACCCTTTCGAGGGTGTTAAGTTGGAGCCCTATCTCAAGATCTCTACTGCAAGTCCTGGTATGTGTTTTTCTTCTTTAATGTTCTCCTTTCTTGTTTCCCTTCTCCCTTGTCTAACTCTTATTTTTGGCTCTGACAGTATTTGCCACTCCTGTACCGCCTTCCCCTCCTGTTCACCTAGAGCCCGGGCTTCAAGCTTCCTCTCCTGCTGATTCTCCTGTCAATTCTCCTAGTACCGGTGCAAATGCTGGTATTAAGCCTAATTTGCCTGCGGTAGTCCCTTCTTCAACTTCAAAAGGGTCACGTCTAACCCTTCCAGTCCCACTTTTTTGTATGGCCTGCGTGCCTCTTTTTGTTTGGGGTTGTTTTCCCCTTGGTTGTTTGTGCTTTGTTGCTTTTTGTCTCTTTTTACTTTTCTTTTCTCTTTTTTTATATATGGATACTGTCTAATAGTTTTTCAGCATATGATTGTTTGTGTTGCTTTTTCCCCTTAGATCAGTCCAAATTTATTTATACAAAAAAAAAAAAAAAAAAAAACCCTTCCTGTCTTGCTGTCCGATCTGGTTCTTGTGCGTCCTTCTATGAAAGACATGTTATCAAGGAGTGCCTAGGCTCACAGGTCTCTTACTCAGACCAAGAAGCGGGCTTCAACTACTCCTATCACTAAGTCCTTCACAGCGGCTTCTGCATCCACTCCCCCTATATTTGTTCATACTCCGCAGCGATCTAGGGTGGCGAAGGAGAAGGATTCTGGGGCTGTGGCAACTCCTGCTAGCCAGCCATCTGGGTCGGAGTTGATTAAGGGCAACCGGCAGGACTTGATATCCCGCTTTGTAAAAGCTTGTTCCGGGGTTAGCCCCAACGCTATAGTCACCATGCCTGGGAATCTTTTGGTCACAAGAGGGGCTTCTTTGCTTGCTAAGGTATGTTTCTAGTCCTCTTTTCTTACTTGGTTGAATTTTAGGATGGTCCTTATTTCTCTTTTCTTGTTATAGGCTTTAAGATTCAATCTGGCAATTGGTCAGCACCTAAAAACTTTGCAGGAGGCAAACATCGCGGGCCGAGCTGAATTGGAGGAGGTTAGAAGGGACCTAGCTCGGTCTAAAGAGGTTGTTGATACCTTTGTCTGTTCTGCTGCTGAGTCTGAGCGAGGTAAGTAGGAGGTCATAGTGGATCTAGAGAGGCTCAACCACGCTCTGGTATGGAGACTATCAATTCTCCCATCGTCGGGCTCAGCGGAAAGATCTGGTCAAGGAGAAAACCACGCTTGTAGAGGAAAATCGATTCCTGCAAGAAGTAGTGCTAGCCCTAAAAGCTCAAGTGGATGAATCTTTTAAGCTGGGATATTTCACTGCTTCCTGTGAAGTGTTCCAAGCTCTTCATGTTGACTCTGATATCCTTGGCGTGATTGGATGGGATCGGGATCAGATTCTAGCAAAAGCTGCTCAATTTTCAGATGACGACCCTGCTCCAGCTAGCCCCGCCATCATTCCAGATCCTCCTTCGCAGCCTGAGACAACTAATGAGAATCAAGAAGCATCCTCAAATGATCCATTGCTTGTTTCAGTTAGGCCAATTACAAGGGTCAACAAGATTAGAGAAGCATTTAATGGGGGTTGATTCTGAGTTGCTGAAGTCCAAGTTCGGCCCACATGAAAACCAAATCGAGGCTAAACTTCGTGGGCCTCTACAAAGAGTATCTGAAGTCAGATCATCTATTATAATAGTTTTTCAGAATGCCCAAGACGATCTCTATAGATGTTATGAAGACTCCATCCTTTAAAACAGATCACAACATGCCCAAATTCGGTCATCTATTTTGTTGCACGTGAGAAACAAGTTAGGGTTTGGATGAGTCCGAAATTTAGGATATTTCCTGTTTTATTTATTTTCCAAATAAATAGTCGATTTGTTTCCCAAATGATGTTTTCCAAATAAGGAGCAAATCAACTAGTTGTTAGTTTTAGTCTTTATTTATTTCCTAAATTTGTTTACATTTATTTTCCTGATTGTAAGGCATTAATTGCCGAATATTTTATTTACTTTATCTTTTTTTCTAGGGTTTAGATATTTTAAGTATTTAAGGTACTCATTGATGTATTATTTCGGTAGACTTTGATTGAATTAAAAATTGAGAGGATTCTTTTTTTCTTTTTTGTTCTTTGAGAACTATTTGAACTTATCAGATTTTCTTTGTAGCGTTCATCCTTGACTTATCAATCAAGTATTTCATCCTTGATTGTGGTGTCCTCCTTATACCAAGGTTCACCTCTCTTTATAGGTGTTGGGTCGTGGTTTCCATCCAAAAACCCGAGCTTAGAACGATCCTAGGCATCAAACCAGCGAGGTTCATATCAGTTGATATCAGAGCTTAGGCTTCTAAAATCAAGCTTGATCTATCCTTTTTTTTTATTTCTTTTTTTTTTCCGTGTTATCAAAAAAAAAAAAAAAAGTTTGATCAAGTTTCGTTAAAAAATTTTTATCATATTTTGTTTCAAAAAAAAAAATGTTTGATCAAGTTTCATTGAAAAAAATTGATCAGATTTCGTTTCAAAAAAAAAAAAAAAAAAAAAGATTCATCAGATCCGTTATCAGAAAAAAAAAAAAGCTTGATCCAATTTGTTATAAAAAAAAAAAGGTTGATCAGATCCGTTATCAAAAAAAAAAAATAATATTTGTGCGAGCTCATCAGAAGGTAAAAGCCAAAAATCGAGTGAAACACAAGGGTGTGTGCCATCATTATTGAGAATAAACACGTGAGGGGGTGTTTGTGAGGCTTACTAATTTGTTTTTGCAGGTTAAACAAAAAAATGTTTGACGATGCATCTGAAAAGATTGATTTCACGCTTTTGGTCGCAAGAAAAGCACTTAGTGCTCAAGCAAAAGAAGATGATGAGGTACAACGTGACAATGTCTTTCACACCCGATGCAATGTCAATGATAAGGTTTGTAGCTTGATTATTGATGGGGGGAGTTGTACTAATATGACTAGCACTACTATGGTGGAAAAACTGAATTTGACCACTTTGAAGCACTCAAAACCATATAAGCTACAATGGTTGAATGATGGTGAAGAAATCAAGGTGACTAAACAGATGTTGGTGTCTTTCTCCTTTCGGAAGTACAAAGATAAAGTCTAGTGTGATGTGGTACCAATGCATGCGAGCCATATCCTTTTGGGGCGACCTTGGCAGTTTGATAGGCGTGTAACTCATGATGGTTATACAAATAGATACTTCTTTGAGCTCAATAAAAAATGAATCACTCTTGTACCCTTAACCCAATACAAATATATGAAGATCAAGTGAGGTTAAAAGAAAAGAGAGATTTAAAAAAGGAGAGTGAGAGTTCAAAAGAAAGAGAGACAAAAGAAAGAGAGATTGAAAAAGCAATAATAGAAATCACGGCTGATGATAAAAAAAAAGAGACAAAAGAAAGAGAGATTGAAATAGCAAAAAAAAATTAAAAATCACGGCTGATGAGAAAAAAAGAGAGAGAAAGCAAGTGAACTTCTATGCAACAAAAAAGTGAGATAAAAAAGGTCTTATTTTCAAATCAGCCAACTTCTTAGTCTAGTGTTCTTATTTCTCTTTTTCAAGACTTTCATGAAGTGTCACAGGCTATCAACAACATTACGGTGAAGATTCGAGGACGAATCCTTTTAAAGAGTGGGGGAATGATGAGAATCAAGAAGAATCATCAAATGATCCATTGCTTGTTTCAGTAGGCCAATTACAAGGGTCAAAAGGATCAGAGAAACATTTAATGGGGGCTGATTCTGAGTTGCTGAAGCCCAAGTTTGGCCCACATGAAGACCAAATCGAGGCTAAATTTGATGGGCCTCTATAGAGAGTATCTGAATTCAGATCGTCTATTATAATATTTTTTTAGAAAGCCCAAGACGATCTCTACATATGTTATGAAGACTCCATCCACTAAAACAGATCACAACATGCCCAAACTCGGCCACCTATTTTGTTGTGTGTGAGGAACAAGCTAGGGTTTGGATGAGTCCGAAATTTAGGATATTTCCTATTTTATTTATTTTTGAAATAAATAGTCGATTTGTTTCCCAAGTGAAGGGCTTATTTTGTTTCCCAAATAAAGCTTTCTAAATAAGGAGCAAATCAACTAGTTGTTAGTTTTAGTCTTTATTTATTTCCTAAATTTGTTTGCATTTATTTTCCTAATTGTAAGGCATTAATTGCCGAATATTTTATTTCCTTTATCTTTTTTTCTAGGGTTTAGATATTTTTAGTATTTAAGGTACTTATTGATGCATTGTTGAGACAAGACTTTGGAATGAATTCAGAAAGTAACACCCCTAAGACAAAAAGAAAGCATGGAAAACTAGAACTCTATCCAAGTTCTTAGAAATGCAGCCATTGCTAAAAAGAAAGTTTGCTTTCCCATGGAAGATTAGGTTTTAGGGTTTCGGCACCGTTTTGTTTTTTCGAGCCTTTTTTGGTTCGATTTCGATTCTACATTCTTCACTAAAGTTGTATATCATGAAATTTTTTGCGATCTAGAATCAAGAATCTCGTGATTTGAAGTTGTTATCACATAGTTACGTCTGTTTTAAGATTTTTATTCTGGTCTGTTTTTTTTAAACTAGGGTTTCAGCGCTGTTTCGATTATTTGGTCCTGTTCCGGTCATATTCTATTATTTTGTCCTTCATAAAGTTTGAAGATCGTGATTTTTTATGAAACAAGGAATCAAGAAATTTGTGATTTGGGTTTTTCGGCACTGAGTTACATTCGTTTCAAATTTTCTATTCTGGGATGTTTTTTCTCTTTCGTTTCTCCGGTTCTGTTATGGAAAATCCACCCTTCTCTGTATCTTCATCTGCTGGTTTTCCTTCTCTCTTGGAAGCTAGAAGGGTTTCGAAGAAGGCTCATTCCCATGGAGATGAAGTGAGCACTAAAAATATTTCAGCTGGTAACGATACTTTTTGCAACGAAGCTAGGTTGCCTCTTGAGATTGAAGGTTTATTAGCTAAGGAGCAATAACATTCTGACTCCTCCCCTATGGCCCAACTTAAGGAGGTGTCTTATAACAAAGGTATCACTATCACTCCTTCTTTTGTGAATAAAGATGCTAACACCTATAGTAATGGGCTGAAAAGTGCTCACAATGGTCCAATTATGGATTTCCCTACAAGTAAGCCTATGAACCTAAAATTCTACCAGCCCTTACAAAGTGGTAATAGGAAGTGTGTCTCCCCACCCATGGAAGTTGCAAAGGAGGGCTCTAAAGCTTGGAAGAACTGTTTGGTGGGTTATTTTATTAAGAAAAAGCTCTCATTTTCTCTATTTAACAACATTGCCATGCGTATTTGGGGCAATCGTGGTCTGTTGGAAGTTTTGGCTAATGGTAAGGGGTTTTACTTCTTCAAGTTCTCAAATGATGAAGCTTGTTCTAATGTGTTAGAGGCCGGCCTTTGGTTATTTTCTAGAAGGATGGTGATCCTTAAAAAATGGCAATCTAAGCTCATTCTTTCTAAAGATTCCTACTCCAAAATTCTGGTTTAGGTCAAGCTCTTCAACATTCCCCATGAATACTGGAATGAAGAGGGATTGAGCCATATTGCTAGTGCGGTTGGGAAGCCACTTTATGTTGATAGCCTAACCGAATCCATGAAGAGAATTTCCTTTGCTATGGTTTGTATTGAAATTGATGCCTCCTGTGACCTAGTGGATTCCTTCGACCTATTTATGGGTGACAATTAGGATCTAAAACCTAGTGAAAATGTGGAAATCTTGGTTGAATACCAATGGAAACCAAAAATCAATACAGAATGCAAGTCTTTTGGCCACCCTATTGCGACTTGCCTACGGCTCAAGCCCTTACACCCTCCCTCTGATGTTAATTCTGCTCCCAAGCTCAAACAAGAATGGAGGATAGTTACTAGAGGGGATGCGCCCCTAGTTTCCTCACCTTATGCAGATATGGAACCTCCTCCCATTGGTTCATTGAATGTTGATGAAGTTATTTCCACTTATAATGTGGAAAATGTGCCTTCTTTGTGTCCTACCAACTTGCCTATTCATGACCAATGCAATGATCTCTCCAAGGAAAAGGGTGTTGATACCTCTAACAAGTTTGCTGCTCTTGATGCAGATGGTGATTGTTGTATTGACCAATGCAATAACCAATTTAATGATGTTAATTCTCCTACTACAGACTCTTCGGACCATTCCTTTTGGCACTTAAAGATCAAAAATATTGATGGGGTCAAAATTATAGGGCTCTCCAGCCCCATGGATTCCTCTAGTAAGAAGAAGAAGAAGAAAATGGCTGCTAAGATAGGCAAGGATAATAGCTCGCAAGCTAAGGTGATGCCTTCTCAACCTCTTAATGATTAATATTGCTTGTTGGAACATTAGGGGCCTGAATGCTACCCCTAAACAATTAGAAGTAAGGAAAATGTTGCTAGATCAAAAGCATAGTCTTATTTGTTTAATTGAGACGAGTGAAAATTAATAAAAAGACTCTTATTGTCAATTCAGTTTTTAAGGATTGGGATATGTTAGACAATTACAATAGTCATGGTGTTGGTAGAATTCGGGTTGGTTGGGATCCGAGAATTCTCACAATCACTAAAATTAGTGAAACAGATAAGATAATTTATTGTAATGCTTGTATCATGGATACTAATGATCAGTTTTGTATCTCCTTTGTTTATGGTTCTAATGAGGACAGATCAAGAACAGTTATTTGGCAAAGTTTGTGCTCAAACCAGCAAGGTTCCCCTTGGATTGTACTTGGAGATTTTAATGTCTCTAGGAGGATTGATGAGTCAATCGGAGGCTACTCCAGAATTACCGTTGCTATGGAGGAATTTGTTGATTGTCTTCAAGCTTCGGAGCTTGATGATCTTCGTTTCTCGGGCTTTTTTCACACTTGGTGCAATAAGAGAGGTGATGGTTCCATCTATAAGAAATTGGATAGAGTTCTTATCATTAATGAATGGCTTGTCAAGTTTGAGCATTTAGAAGAAATGTTCCTTCCTCCTAGCATTTTGGACCATTGCCTATCCGTGGTCAAGCTCGGGTTGCCAGGTAATAAGAAAAACTACCCTTTCAAGTTTTTCAATTTTCTAATGGATAGAGAGGACTTTCTCCCCTTGGTTGAGACTGTTTGGCAAGAGCAAGTTCATGGCACTATGCAATACAAGCTTTATTCTAAGCTCCATATTTTGAAGAAGGCTCTAAAGACCTTTAACAATGACAAGGTGGGAGATGTGTCAATTAAATCGATTGAAGCTAAGGCAGCCCTAGATGCTTGTTAACTCCTTCTTGATTTGCATCCCCTTGATACCAACCATAAAATTCGAGAAAATGAGCTTATAAACAGCTCCACTTTGACTCTTCAGGCTGAAGAGGACCTCCTTAGGCAAAAATCTAGAATCCAATGGCTCAAGGCTGGTGACCGTAACTCTTCCTACTTCTTCAAAGCTATCAATGGTAGGCAGAATAGAAGCAAGATCCACTCTATTTTTGGAGATGATGGCTCCTTGATTGAAGGTGACATTCCGATTATGAATGAAGCTATTCATCATTTTTAGAATATTCTTGGTTGCACTATGCCCAATAGACATGGTATTAGTACTTTGAGCAATATTATTGATAATGTCATCTCCAATGATCAAGCTGATTTAATGCATAGAGATGTCACTAATGATAAGATTCGTGAGGATTGCTTATCTCTCCACCCTAATAAGGCCCCTAGTCCCGATGGCTTCAACGCTCATTTTTTCAAGAAAACTTGGACATTGTTGGTGAAGATGTGATTAATGTTATCCAGGAGTTCTTTAGATCTGGTCATCTTCTTAAGGAACTCAATGCTACGATTATTTCTTTGGTCCCTAAAGTCCCTAATCCTTCTATGATGAAACACTTTAGACCTATCTCTTGTTGCAACACTCTCTATAAGATCATTGCCAATAGGATTAAGCCTTGTCTCCCGGATATTATTAGCCCTTCTCAATCGACTTTTGTGGCTGGTAGAAGCATCGGGGACAACATCCTTCTTGCACAAGAACTTATGAGGAATTATCATACGGATATTGGCTGCCCTAGGTTGGCTCTCAAAGTGGATTTGATGAAGGCCTTTGACATGGTGGACTGGGGCTTCTTACTTGAAACTCTCACTGCTTTTCACTTTCCTCCTAGGGTTATTAAGTGGATCAAAGCTGGCCTTACTACCCCCAAGTTCTCTATCTCTTTAAACAGTGAGCTAGCCGGTTTCTTCTCTAGAAAAAGGGGTTTTCGACAAGGGGATCCTATGTCTCCCTACCTCTTTGTTATTGCTATGGAAGTTTTATCTAAAATTCTGGCCAAGCACATTGCTGACTCTACTAGCTTCAAGTTTCATTGGAAGTGTGATAAGATAAAGCTTACCCACTTTTGTTTTGTTGATGACCTAATTATGCTTTGCCATGGCTCTCCTTCTTCAGCTCATGTCCTTAAGGCTGCCCTTGATGAGTTCTCCTAAATTTTGGGCCTCCTTGTTAATCATGCTAAGAGCAACATCTTCACTTCGGGTTTATCCTCTACTACAAATCAGCAACTAATTAATCTCTTTGGTTATACGGTGGGTTCTCTTCCTATTCGTTATCTTGGTATTTCGATTATCTCTACTAAGCTTTGTCTTCGTGATTGCTCCTCCCTTGTGGATAAAGTCTCGGGTAGACTTTCTTCCTGGCTGAACGGTGGTCTCTCTTATGCCGGGTGCTTACAGCTAATTGTCTTGGTCTTGTCAAGTTTACAAGTCTTTTGGGCTAGTTACCTTTGTCTCCCTATCAATATTTTGAAGATTATTGAATAGAAATTCAAAAGTTTCTTGTGGAAAAGGGTTGATAGTGACAGTAAGGGTGCTAAGATTTCTTGGTCTGATATTTGTCTCCTTAAGAAAGAGGGTGGTCTTGGAATCATGGACCTCTCTTCTTGGAACAAGGCCTTGATGATTAGGCATCTTTGGATTCTTATTTATGGAACGAATAATCTCTAGTCTTCTTGGATCAAAGCTTATCACCTAAAAGGTTGTAACATATAGGAGGCTAAAACTCCTAATATCTGCTCTTGGAATTGGAGGAAACTCCTCTATCTTCGGCCAATTGTTCGTCCTTTAATTCAGCACTTTATTGGCAATGGTTCTAGTACCTCCTTATGGTTTGACAATTGGCATCCAGATGGTCCTTTCCTTTCGAAATGGAGCCCCCGTGTGGTCTATGATTTTGGCCTCCCTATCAATGCAACGGTTAATACCATTGTTCTTGGTGATTCTTGGAGATGGCCAGTTGCTATGTCCATTGATCTTGTTGAAATTAGAAGTCGAATGCCTACTTACAATCCTAACTCCAATCTAGAGGATAGCATTCGGTGGCTCCCTTCTTCCAATGGTATTTACTCAGCCTCTTCTGCTTTGGCTACTCTTAAAGCCCCTCACCCTCTTGTTCCTTGGTTTAAGCTGGTTTGGTTCCCTCAAAACATTCTGAGAATGAGTTTCATCCTTTGGATGGCTGTTAGAGGTAGGCTCTCCTCCCATGACCGCATTCATAAATATAACCCTGGGGCTGTTACTACTTATGTTCTTTGTAACTCCCATCTTGAATCTCATGCACACCTTTTCTTTGAGTGCTCTTTCAGTAAAGCCATTTGGACTCAGCTTCTGAATGGCTTTTTTTGGAATGCTTTTATTGCTTGGGCTTCTGCCTATTGGAGAGGGGACACCCCTATTTTTGTCACAAAGAAGCTTTGTCTTGTTGTGGCTGTTTATCATATTTTGAGAGAGCGTAATTGTAGAATTTTTGAAGGCACCAAAAAGTCTAGTTCGGTTGTTGTTCGCACAATTATTGACACCATTCGTTGTCGGCTCTCCTCAATCTCAAGGATCACCCGCTTATTACTTTGAATTGGATTATGAACGCTAATTAATTTTAGTGCTTTGCTCTTGTTTGTTGCTTGCTCTTTTCTTTGAGCTTGTTTTGAGCCCTTTACGAGCTCTTGTTTCATGTTTGCTCGCGCGTGTGTGCTTGTTTTGAGCCTTTGTTTAGCTCTTGCTTTGCTTCCTGTGGTATGCCCTTTGTATTTGTACACTCTTTCTCACTTTCTATGATACTATTTACTTACCCAAAAAAACAAAAAAAACCAAAAAACAAAAAAAGAAATAATTATTTGAGAGAACGTTTTCTCTTTGGTTCTTCATTGAACTATGAACTTATCAAAGGTTATACCTTGTGGCGTTCAAAACCCTGACTTATCACTCACCTTCTTCTCTTCTTGAGTGTGGCGTCTACAACCTTTTTGATACCGTTGGTTCTTATCTCTTTATAGATAATGGGTCGCGGTCCTTTATTTTCTTTGTTTTTTTTTTAAACTTGAATTCAGAAAACGATACTTTGAGTCCATATATTGGTTCCGGGTCTCACTACTCTAAGTGAGGTTCATATCAACAACCCCACCTGTTGCTGCCCAAATGGAAGAACCTGGGGAGATTCAAGATCCTCCTACTATCCAAGATGATCTGATGCAGGATGTTATTCCCGTGGTAGAAGCAGGTGTGTCTACCGAAGTAGGTGCACCAAGACTGGATGAGGTTCAGGCCAAGGGAAAAATAATAAATAAAAGTGGTAAACGCAGCGGAAGCGATACTAAAAACGATTTAGTGACTTTTAAAATTTTTCCTTTATGAACCTTAAACCCTTTTAATCAATAAACATGCATATATGTTAACAAAAGTAAATTACCTTTTGTCGCGTGATCCGATTGACTTACGTCGATGGTAATCCGCAAGACCTTCAATCCGAGCATGAACGTGGATCACCTAGGAGCGTGGTCTCCCTTTTCTTTGAATTGCAAAACTATGAATGGACCAAACAAAAAAAAAACTTTCTTTTCTTTGTTAGTCACAAAAACAATCAAAAGAATGTCAAAAATTATTCCGGTCACTTTTGAGTTCTCAATCTAATGATAGAAACTCGCGTGAACCTAGATCGATATCGTATACACAAGCTTATTGATGATTAAGCAATAGTATACTATCAAAGAATAATTTCACACTCTCTTTTGTCTTTTTAGAATAAAAACTCTCTCTTGGAATTAAGAAGAAGAAGAAAGAAATAAAAAAAAAACTCAAGCACAATGTATTATGGTGGCTGAACCCTATAAGAACACATATATAGGTTGATTTAGGACAATGCTAACATAGTGCACAAGTGAAGATGACTCTAAGAAGACAACCACAAACTGAACCCTCAATGGCTCCTTAAGTTAACTTTCCTCAACAAATGGCTCACAACAAAGGAAAGAGACTAATCATACAACTTCAAGCAAGGAAGCAAGCTATACCAGTTCAACAACGAAGATACATTGAACCAATTCAACCACAACGACATGGGAAGGCTCCAATACAAGCACAAGGTTATGGTATATTCCTTAACTTTTTCTCTACAAGTCATTTTTATGGTTTTGATGGACATATTAGACCAAGGTGCTTTCAATACATTAAAATATGTAAAACTAGAAGCATGATTGAGAAGAAAAAGAAAAGAGCCATGATGCATGTACCTAGGGATGATATAATTAATATGCATGATCCTGGGTTCCTAGGACATCTATAACCCATGTACCAAATACCACTAGGAAAGAAAATGTTTTACTTAGGTGGATTAGAAAGAATGAAAATGTTTTCCATGTTACACAAATTGCCTTGAAGGCAAATTCTTCTAATTTTGGTATCTAGATAGTGGGTGCTCTAGGCACATGACGGGAAACAAGAGTTTCTTTGAGACTCTTGTCATGGAGGAAGGAGGATGTGTCACCTTTGGTGATGGATCCAAAATGAGAGTTGTAGGGAAAGGAACCATTTCCATTCCTAGATTACCTTTCTTGTCCAATGCTTTATTTGTTGATGGCTTGAAAGCCAATTTGATTAGCATTTCTCATCTAAGTGATGAAAGACTTGTAGGGAAAAATAATAAATAAAAGTGGTAAACGCAACGGAAGCGATACTAAACACGATTTAGTGACTTTTAAAATTTTTCCTTTATGAACCTTAAACCCTTTTAATCAATAAACATGCATGTATGTTAACAAAAGTAAATTACCTTTTGTCGCGTGATCCGATTGACTTACGTCGATGGTAATCCACAAGACCTTCAATCCGAGCACAAACGTGGATCACCTAGGAGCGTGGTCTCCCTTTTCTTTGAATTACAAACCTGTGAATGGACCAAACAAAAAACTTTCTTTTCTTTGTTAGTCACAAAACAATCAAAAGAATGTCAAAAATTATTCCGGTCACTTTTGAGTTCTCAATCTAATGATCGAAACTCACGTGAACCTAGATCGATATCGTATACACAAGCTTATTGATGATTAAGCAATAGTATACTATCAAAGAATAATTTCACACTCTCTTTTGTCTTTTTAGAATAAAAACTCTCTCTTGGAATTAAGAAGAAGAAGAAAGAAATAAAAAAAAACTCAAGCACAATGGATTATGGTGGCCGAACCCTATAAGAACACATACATAGGTTTGCTGAATTTTTTCTTCTTTTTCCTTTAGGGTTGCCGAATTCTATGTAGTCTAAGATTAGGGTTGGCCGAATTCTATAATGTCACTTATATAGGGTGACTTAAATTCAACCCTAATTCCTTTCAACTTAATAGACTTCAAACCCTAATCGAACTCCTTGATTTTTATTCTTTTATTTTGACTAAATAAAAAGACTCCTTATTTGATTAAATAAATAAAACTAATTTATTTATGTCCTTGTCAAACAAGTCTTTTACTTTTAGGAAAGATTTGTTTCTTTAATTAAACAATTAATCAATAAATTAATTAATTCTTATTTAATTAAAACAAATGAAACAAAATAATATTTTAGGTTAAAATTTTAACCTAGCCGCCCCACTTGATTAAGATTGGGCCTAACATTATTTTCTTATTTCATTTAATCCATTGGACTTTAAATAAAAAGCCCACATGTGAACCAGACCCATTCTTACTAAAAGAAACAAGCCCACATGTCTTTCATTAATATATTAATATAATTGAGCAGCCCATTACTTAAATAATGTGCAAATTATATTCTTAATATATTAAATGCAATTCTAGATGGACCCTTAAATTGGTCCGGTAGAATATATCAAGTGATCCATGCAAGTCCGTGTGGATTGGGGATCTTGGCGGGCCATCTAAATTTAAGCTTCAATAGACATAACCTAATCACAATCAACAAATGATTCACTTAGGTCCGATCCATTAATTTTAACTCATTCCACTAAAGAGCTAAAACTGAACTCTTAAATAAAGATAGAAAAGGAAGATGCTCCTCATTCATACCCTAGACAATCATATTGGAGATGGTGTATCCTCGTGATTAATATCAGTAATCGCCAAGAGTTCATAGACCGTCTATAACTCTCCAAGTTACCATATTTACTCATATGACCATGTTTTAAACTTGGATATTTTGACTTGTCCAGAAGCCATGTTATCAATAGACACTATCGAAAACTCAACGTTGAGATTTAATATCCAATTACCTCAAAACATCCATATGATGATATTATACTCTCATTTAATTAAATGGAGCCACGATGTCCATATCTATAAATGAAGTCCTCTATCGATTAACAAATGAATATCACCAAACTATCGAGGATAGACTATGCGATATAATCGTACTCATTGATAACTCAAATGATATCACTTGCAACCATAAGTCCATCATTTATCTCAGGATTAAGATAGACCCTCCGATTGTCCTGATAATGAAAAGACTATTATCTATTGACGGTTCTAGATAAAGCTTTTCATTGTGATCCAGTTCAATGCACCCAGTGCACTAGATCCTTTTGCTCGAAGACACTCCGATGATTTTAGACTCATCATATCTCATTTGATCCCACTCAAATGCTAGCAAAAGAATTCTACAACTTTAACAAGATAAAGTGCCCAACCTTTAACTTAAGTTGTGAACATTATTCAAGACTAACTAAAGAATTGTGTCTACCACATACATATCCAGATGTACGAACAATTCTTCTTTTCCCATAGTCTTTAGACCTTATGATTATTTACTTTGACAATTATAATACAAACTATAAATGCTATACGATTTGTTAAACCAGAAATCACTTTATTAATATGAAAAAGATTGTTAATTACAACATTACACTCTTGCTATTGAGCATAATCCTAACAATCTCCCACTTGCGCTATAGCAAATGTGTCATATCTCTCAAGCCCATATTCTCTAGATGCCCATCGAAACTCTTCTGAGGTAGAGCCTTTGTGAAGGGATCCGCTAGATTTTCTGCTGACGCGATTTTGGTAATCGCCACGTCACCTCTTTGAACAATCTCCCTTAAAAGATGATACTTTCTTTCAATGTGTTTACCTCTCTTGTGACTTCTTGGTTCTTTCGAATTAGCCACTGCTCCACTGTTGTCACAGTAGATAGTGATCTGCTTATTCGCACTAGGAACCACGTCTAAGTCAATCAAGAATTGGCGGAGCCAAACAGCCTCTTTGGCAGCTTCGCATGCAGCAACATACTCAGCTTCCATGGTGGAATCAGCAATACAAGATTGCTTGATACTCCTCCATATAACTGCTCCTCCTCCAATAGTAAACACAGCCCCTGATGTGGATTTTCTGGAGTCAGAATCTGATTGGAAATCAGAATCTGTATACCCAACGGGAACCAAATCCCCTCCAGAGTATACAAGCATATTATCTCTCGTTCTCTTAAGATACTTGAAAATATGCTTGACTGCCGTCCAGTGATCAGGTCCAGGTTTCGATTGAAACCTGCTAACTATGCCAACAGCAAAACAAATATTTGGTCTAGTAAAGAGCATTGCATACATGAGACTTCCAACTGCCGAGGCATATGGAACTCTACTTATGAATTGCTCTTCATGCTCATTCTTAGGAACTTGTTCCTTAGAAAGCTTGATTCCATGTCTGAAAGGTAACATACCTTTCTTGGAATCCTGCATGGAAAACCTAGACAATATTTTGTCTATGTATGAAGCTTGGGATAATGCAATCGTTCTATTCTTTCTATCCCTTATTACTTGGATACCTAGAATAAAACTTGCTTCTCCTAAGTCCTTCATATCAAATTGTTTTGCCAACCATTCTTTTACTGATGTCAATACACCTACATCGTTTCCAATGAGTAGTATATCATCAACATAAAGAATCAGGAAAACCAACTTGTCGCCTTTAATCCTTTTGTATACACAAGGTTCGTCAGGATTCTGAATAAATCCAAAACCTTTGACAGCTTGATCAAACCTTATGTTCCAGGATCTGGATGCTTGCTTTAATCCATATATGGATTTCTGCAACTTGCATACCTTATCCACTTGGCCCTTTTCAATGAATCCCTCTGGTTGCATCATGTAGATGCTTTCGTCAAGACTTCCATTTAGGAAAGCTGTCTTGACGTCCATTTGCCAAATCTCTAGATCTAAAGATGCTGCAATGGATAAGAGTATCCTAATGGATTTAAGCATGGCCACAGGAGAGAAGGTTTCCTCGTAATCGATACCTTCTTTCTGTGTATACCCTTTAGCTACCAATCTAGCTTTAAAGGTTTCCACCTTTCCATCCATACCTCTTTTCCTCTTGTATACCCACTTGCACCCAATGGGTTTTATCCCTTTAGGCAAGTCTACAAGGGACCAGACTTTGTTATCGAACATAGATTCAATCTCGGATTGCATTGCCTTTTGCCAATGGCGACTATCAACATCCTCCATAGCTTCCTTGTACGTATAGGGATCATCGTCGTCCGGGAGATTCTCCACTGATTCTCCCAGACCGATGTATCTTTCGGGTTGTGTTCTAACCCTCCCACTACGACGAGGAATGGTAGGTTGTTGATCTTGTGTTGGATCGGAACTTACAATTGGGTTAGGTTGTGTAACCTCTCGTGGAATTGTATCTCCTGATATCTCATTCAGGACAATTCTACTTCTAGGCACAGAATCATTCATATAGTCCTTTTCCAGAAATTTAGCATTTGTCGAAACAAATACTTTAAGATCTGAAGGACTATAGAAATAATATCCTTTAGTTTCTTTTGGATACCCTACAAATATACATGTTTCTGAACGGGACTCCATCTTTTCTGTCTTTCCTTTTAACACATGCGCAGGACAACCAAATATCCTTAAGTGTTGTAAACTAGGCTTGCGCCCAGTCCACAACTCATGCGGTGTTTTAGGAACAGACTTAGATGGTACATCGTTTAGAATGTATATAGCAGTTTGTAAAGCATATCCCCAAAAAGAAATAGGAAGCGTTGAATAACTCAACATAGACCTAACCATATCCAAAAGAGTTCTATTTCTCCTTTCTGCTACCCCATTCTGTTGAGGTGTACCTGGTGCAGAAAACTGAGAAACTATCCCATTATCAATAAGATATTGCTGAAACTCACCAGATAGATATTCTCCACCACGATCAGATCTCAAGATTTTTATGTATTTCTCAAGCTGATTTTCCACTTCAGCTTTGAATGCTTTGAACATGTCAAAAGCATCCGACTTATGTCTCATGAGATACACAAAACCAAATCTCGAGTAATCATCCGTGAAGGTGATGAAGTACTCATATCCACATCTAGCTTGAATGCTCATAGGTCCACATACATCAGTGTGTATCAATCCTAAACATTCAGTGGCTCTTGCACCTTTGGCAGAGAACGTCCTTTTGGTCATTTTACCTTCCAAACAAGACTCACAAGTTGGTAGATCATCAACCTTTAAGTCACTCAAAGGTCCGTCACATACCAATCTTTTAATCCTATTAAGGTTAATATGACCTAAGCGTAAATGCCAAAGGTAGGTTTCATCTGTTGATAATTTTACTCTTTTATGATTAGGTTCCGTTATTTCTGTGTCTAACGAGTGAGAGATATTTCTATACAAAAAGTATAGACCGTTTTCCAATGTACCTTGGCAAATAATTTTGTCATTCTTACTAATAATAAAAACTTTATTAAAAGTAACCGAATATCCAAATTTATTCAAACAAGAAACTGAAATTAAATTCCTCTTGAATTGAGGTACATAATAAACGTCTATTAAATCTAAATGCCTTCTAGAATCCAAATAAACTCTAATATCTCCCACTGCACTTGCAGACACTAACGTTCCGTTGCCCAAGCGCAAATTGATTTCATTCTTACTCAGCTTTCTCCTTTCTTGAAACCCCTGCAAGGAATAACAAACATGATTAGTGGCTCCTGAGTCTATGATCCAAGAATCTGTAGAATCAGCCAAAAAACATGTTTCTAGATAATTCAAATTACCTTCTTCCTTCTTGTTCTGGGACTTTGGGCAATTTCTCTTCCAATGTCCCTTTTCACCACAAAGGAAGCATTTCCCTTTGATCTTGGTTACTTTCTTGGTCTCCTTCTTGATAGGCCCAAGTTGCTTTTTCTTCTGTTGTTTCTTGACCTTTTGACGGGCCTTAACAGTAGCAACTTTACCAACCATATGAATCTCTTGACCTTTGCCTTTCACAAGGATCTTTTCAGCACTTTGAACATCTTGCATCAGGCCTTGTAAGGTGTATTCCTTTTTGTTCAAAGTGTAGTCCAATTTGAACTGATCAAAGGAATCTGACAATGAATTGACAACCATATCATTCTTTGTCTCACCATCTATCTCAGCGCCATGCAGTTCAGCAATGTTGAGATGTGCTATGACTTTCATCATGTGATCTTTCACAGCCTGTCCAGGTTTCATCCTAAGATTCATAAAAGCAGTCACTGCCTCTCTCTTAGTCGTCCTAGACTTCATAGCAAACATCTCCTCTAGAGACATCATTATATCAGCAGCGGACTCCATTCCTTCATGCTGCTGTTGCAACACGTCGGAGATAGTGGCCATAATGTAACATTTTGCCATATCATCTGAAGTCTTCCACTGCTCATACTCATCTCTATACATTATGCTAGATTCATTATTAGGAGCAGGTGGTTTAGGAGTAGTTAGAACAAACTTATGTTTTTCACTTTGCAGCAACAACCCAATTTTCCTTTTCCACGTGACATAATTATCTCCAGTTAAAGTGTTATCTTTCAGGATGTTCATAAGTGATGGGGTCATGATTTCTGAATAAAACAAAACATATATAAGTAAATAATCATGATAAAGCACTTTTAAATATTTATCTTGAATTAAATAAATAACTCAATCATAAAATTCAACGGTGATCTAACACCCATAAATGTTACGCCTCCTTTGGGAGTTCGCACCATTTACTAGTTAGACTAGGTCCCACCTAATTGTTAACATAACAACCAGCGTTTTCAATTTTAGCCTTGCAATTTTATTAACAAGAACTCTTGGGAGGATATCAATAAAATTACATTGAGTGTGTTACCAAGATATCGACCCTCAATTTTCTCTCACGAAAATCCCTCTTTGGGGAGTAGATCTCCCGTTTGAGTCCATTGTCTAGTCTATCCTTGTAAGGAAGTATGTTGCTAAATTCCATTCATGGACGCCTCTTGGGGGGATTACCAATAAATAATAAAGCTCAACTAACCTTGGAGGCCATAGGTGTTACCAAAACACCTTCTCCCACTCAATTATTTAAGGCGTGTGATTAAATCCCATATAATGATTTACCGAGTTATCTAGATGCCAATTTAGATACCTAAATCATTCAATGCATGTTCATACCAAAAAGAGATAAATGTGTGGCACTCCTATTCTATATGTCATGTTATCATACAATAACAAATATTGTAATATTTAAGCATAAATTAAATAGCAACAACTTTGGCTCATCCTAGAAAAACAAGTAAATTACAATTTGTCAGGAATACAAGATCTTCAGGTGGCCCATCAACCATACGCTCATCCTTCGGCCCAACCCACGGGCGAGCACAACTCACAACCCCACTAAGGGGCTGCCGTGTGCAGCCCATGAGGACTCCAGGGCTGCCGTGCGCAGCTCACCAAGCTTGGGCTTGCCATGCGCAGCCCAATCTACTCCTAGGGTGTGCACGGTGCTCGTTCATGGTTCCGGTTGCTTCGTTTTGCTTCGTGTCTTCGAATCTTCAAGACCTAAACATATTACGGCAGTATATATATAATAAATACTGCAGTATTAATTTTTTCTTTTTTATTCACTGCAGTATTTTACAAACAAAAAAACTGCACTTACTAAAAAAAATAAAAAAAACTGCAGTAACCCAAAAAAAATACTGCACATATAAAAAATAAATAAAAATAAAAATAAAAACTAGCAATCTACCAAGAAGGAATTATGGCGATAATAGACCACCCTTCTTGTTACAACTCCAAAACAAAAATTACATTGAAAATCTAGGGCCAAAATAGAGCAATAACAAACCACATAAAACATATATAAATCCGTACATCACATGTAATTATATATTTGAATACCTAGAGTGCCATCTCTTTCTAAACATGCATAATCACAATAAAAAGAAATAGATCCACGTATATATACGTTAATTAATTAAAAGGGTTCAGCCTAGGCTCTGATACCAATTGTAGGGAAAAATAATAAATAAAAGTGGTAAACGTAGCGGAAGCGATACTAAAAACGATTTAGTGACTTTTAAAATTTTTCCTTTATGAACCTTAAACCCTTTTAATCAATAAACATGCATATATGTTAACAAAAGTAAATTACCTTTTGTCGCGTGATCCGATTGACTTACGTCGATGGTAATCCGCAAGACCTTCAATCCGAGCATGAACGTGGATCACCTAGGAGCGTGGTCTCCCTTTTCTTTGAATTGCAAAACTGTGAATGGACCAAACAAAAAAAAACTTTCTTTTCTTTGTTAGTCACAAAAACAATCAAAAGAATGTCAAAAATTATTCCGGTCACTTTTGAGTTCTCAATCTAATGATCGAAACTCGCGTGAATCTAGATCGATATCGTATACACAAGCTTATTGATGATTAAGCAATAGTATACTATCAAAGAATAATTTCACACTCTCTTTTGTCTTTTTAGAATAAAAACTCTCTCTTGGAATTAAGAAGAAGAAGAAAGAAATAAAAAACTCAAGCACAATAGATTGTGGTGGCCGAACCCTATAAGAACACATATATAGGTTGGCCGAATTTTTTCTTCTTTTTCCTTTAGGGTTGCCGAATTCTATGTAGTCTAAGATTAGGGTTGGCCGAATTCTATAATGTCACTTATATAGGGTGACTTAAATTCAACCCTAATTCTTTTCAACTTAATAGACTTCAAACCCTAATTGAACTCCTTGATTTTTATTCTTTTATTTTGACTAAATAAAAAGACTCCTTATTTGATTAAATAAATAAAACTAATTTATTTATTTCCTTGTCAAAAAAGTCTTTTACTTTTAGGAAAGATTTGTTTCTTTAATTAAACAATTAATCAATAAATTAATTAATTCTTATTTAATTAAAACAAATGAAACAAAATAATATTTTAGGTTAAAATTTTAACCTTGCCGCCCCACTTGATTAAGATTGGGCCTAACATTATTTTCTTATTTCATTTAATCCATTGGACTTTAAATAAAAAGCCCACATGTGAACCAGACCCATTCTTACTAAAAGAAACAAGCCCACATGTCTTTCATTAATATATTAATATAATTGAGCAGCCCATTACTTAAATAATGTGCAAATTATATTCTTAATATATTAAATGCAATTCTAGATGGACCCTTAAATTGGTCCGGTAGAATATATCAAGTGATCCATGCAAGTCCGTGTGGATTGGGGATCTTGGTGGGCCATCTAAACTTAAGCTTCAATAGACATAACCTAATCACAATCAACAAATGATTCACTTAGGTCCGATCCATTAATTTTAACTCATTCCACTAAAGAGCTAAAACTGAACTCTTAAATAAAGATAGAAAAGGAAGATGCTCCTCATTCATACCCTAGACAATCATATTGGAGATAGTGTATCCTCGTGATTAATATCAGTAATCGCCAAGAGTTCATAGACCGCCTATAACTCTCCAAGTTACCATATTTACTTATATGACCATGTTTTGAACTTGGATATTTTGACTTGTCCAGAAGCCATGTTTTCAATTGACACTATCGAAAACTCAACGTTGAGATTTAATATCCAATTACCTCAAAACATCCATATGATGATATTATACTCTCATTTAATTAAATGGAGCCACGATGTCCATATTTATAAATGAAGTCCTCTATCGATTAACAAATGAATATCACCAAACTATCAAGGATAGACTATGCGATATAATCGTACTCATTGATAACTCAAATGATATCACTTGCAACCATAAGTCCATCATTTATCTCAGGATTAAGATAGACCCTCCGATTGTCCTGATAATGAAAAGACTATTATCTATTGACGGTTCTAGATAAAGCTTTTCATTGTGATCCAGTTCAATGCACCCAGTGCACTAGATCCTTTTGCTCGAAGACACTCCGATGATTTTAGACTCATCATATCTCATTTGATCCCACTCAAATGCTAGCAAAAGAATTCTACAACTTTAACAAGATAAAGGTGCCCAACCTTTAACTTAAGTTGTGAACATTATTCAAGACTAACTAAAGAATTGTGTCTACCACATACATATCCAGATGTACGAACAATTCTTCTTTTCCCATAGTCTTTAGACCTTATGATTATTTACTTTGACAATTATAATATAAACTATAAATGCTATACGATTTGTTAAACCAGAAATCTCTTTATTAATATGAAAAAGATTGTTAATTATAACATTACACTCTTGCTATTGAGCATAATCCTAACACTAGTGATGCAACTAAAGATAATAAGAAGGAAGAGGCAGGAGAGAAGTAGGGTAATGTATGATCTTTTCATTACTTTAATCAAGAATCTTTTGTAGTCCGTAAACGGGGGTTGGGCACCCTGTTTGATCAATGAAAAAGAAAGATTTCCTTTGTGGCATGTGTCTTGTCCTACTTATACTTACTGTTACTTGGTTGACAAGTTTGCTTGCTGGCTCTCTTATAACCTAGATAAAAATTATTGGGTATAATTAATATCCGGGTACTTATTCATATTAGACCAGGAAATGCCTAATCCTCCTTACTCTTGGTAATGGTCTGGGCGGCATTTTAACTTGTGAAAACTGATAGGAACTCCTCTAAAAGGGACCCCGAATGGTCCTAGTATGGTATCGGGATCTGGCTTCATTTTCACGGAGTTGGGGCTCTTGGATATCCAGGATTTAGGAACCCTAGTAGCTAGTCCCCTATGATATGCACACTGAGATACTTGGTGCCCTTTGTCCTATAAATTTTTGCTTAGGTGGTTTTACTTTTTAAAAGGGTATCCTTCTTGGTAACTGGCTTTTAATGCACCGATTTATGTGTTGAGTTAAGACCGATTAGCTCATTTGAATGGGTCATTTTTCGCGTGTCTCCTCGAAACCTTCACCTGTCATTATTGCTTTGTACCGGTACCCGTTTGATTTTCTCTATAAATAGCCTGTCTTTCTTCTTTATCTTTCACTCTAAAAAAAATTATAGAGGGTGAAGTAGAGCCATCCCGAGTGTTTTCCTTTGATTTCAGATCCACCCATTCTGGCTATCAATCTTGGTGCTTCTTTTGATATGGAAAAGGTAACGATTCTCAATCGAACGTAAGGAGGAAAGAAAACGTCAACCGTGATTCCGGGTTAAGCTCTATCTCGACCCGATCTTATAGTTCTAGTAGGGAACCTTGTACTGAGCTGGGCTTCCACGATAGGACCGGGAGCCTCGTCCTGGGTTGCCAAATAGAGCTAGTATGCTTCTCTCTCCTTAACTATTTGAAGGTTTTCTGGGTCGGCGAATCCGCGGTCATCATGGTTAATGGTGCCATTCACAAGGGTGCCTAAAGACACACCAGCCGTGTTTGAGATGTCTCCAAGCACGCTATCGGTGTCGAAGTCAACAAACAGGTTAGCAACTCGATGATTAGGACCAAGACCCATGAATGGGCGAAGTAGGTTCAGCCTTTAAGATGCACTAATGGCTTGAGACGGGGTATAATTTTGTTTTCACGGTAATACTTTTCTTCTTTCTGTCTCAATTACAAAATCACACAAGACTAGCAGTTCTGTTTTTATAGACTATGTTTTCTACCGACTACGTTTATATAAAATTAATAGATACACACAACAGGAATAACTAAGCAAGGGAAACTAGTGAAGACAACTTTCTAAGGTTTAGCATGTCATTGAGGAAGTGTAATAAGTTGTAACACAGCTTTAAGCTAATGATGAGATGGATAGAGACTATAATTTATAACATAGAGCTAGGTTTGTTATGGACTGGTCATGGCATAGTCTTGTTGATTGTGTTGCCTGAAATGTTGACAAGAAAACAACAAGAACTTTGGAAACTGATTGTTTATAATTGGGTGTGTCCGTGGACAAAGGCTCCTTGTTACCATATTCCTTGATCAATAAATAATATATCTTTGCTTTTCAATTGATAATAAAAGGATACTTTTTTTTTATCACTTTAGCAAGCTGAGAAGTGGAAGTGGTTTCTACTCTCTGCCTTATACCTTGGTGTATTTTACAGTTTAAAGTCATTTGCTTTCCGAAAAATCAATTTCCATAAAACTACCCAAAGTTTCCGCATCTTGTATTCTCGTCATGCATTTGCAACTTGAACCTTGTTGACCACAGAGTAGCTACCAAATCTGAAAATGCAACCATTAATCTTTGCTAAGTGTTTCCTGTTAGTAGTTTCCCCATCGCCTAAACTTGCATTTGAAACCATTTTTGTACATTTACAGAAGTGTTCTGTATATGCTTTTAAAAAGTTAATTGGATGATTACATCAAGCTTTTCTGCACAAAAGTATTGTAAGTTTATAACTTTCCTCCACATGCATAGATGCATATAGGGTTGTTATTGCTATGCATTTATCTTTTGTGGCAGGTGTCCAATTTATCTTTTTGATTCAACTACCATGCGTTTTGTAGCTAATTGTTTTTTCAAGAAGAGGAATAAGAAGAAAAAAGGAAAAGGAAAATATAAAATGGAAGAAAGAAAGGAAAATTCCCTAGAAAGTTATACAAAAGACAATGAAAGTTATACAAGACACACCAGCTGTGTTTGGGATGTCTCCAAGCACGCTATCAGTGTCGAAGTCAACAAACAGGTTGGCGACTGGATGATTAGGACAAAGACCCATGAATGGGCGGAGTAGGTTCAGCTTTCAAGATGCACTGAGGGCTTGATGCTGAAGAAGAAAGGCGATGAACTCAAGGCTGAAGGAAAGGCAAGAGTCCTACAGGCGAGATCCTCATTGATACAATTCCAACGGAATTAGATAATCTAATGCACCCAGTCCAAATCTAGGAGGCTGTAAAGAAGATGGGGCAAAATTTCTCTTGTTCTTCCTTTGTTGTTGTTGTTGTTGTTTTCGTTTATTCACATCTTGTAGCCTGATTGAGGGGTTTAGGCACCCAGATTGATCAATTAGATGCTTCTTTCTTGTAAATGTATTGTCGTCTTATTTTGCTGGGTCGTGGCAGGATCTTTCATAGTAACAATCCAGATAAGAACTTACTTGGAATACTGGTGATGCTTTGTATGTACTTGCTTCTGGTATACCTGGTAGTGTCTGAATAATGATACAGGATCTGTTTGGGATGTTGACAAACTCCTTTTCTTTATCTGGCTATGTAGTAAAATAGACCCCCATTTTCTCTGAAGATAACTTGGTCGGTAGTCCCCTTGCAAGACTTGGTGAAAATTTTGTAAAGAACTTCAAATAAGCAGTACTTAGGACCCAGTCTTAAGATATTACAAATTTTTTGAGTACCTTCTGTGTAGAGAACCCAGGTATCCCGTTCTAGGATCCCAATTCCTTAGCAATCCATTTTGGCAAACCATTAAGGCCTTCTCAATCATTAGGTCTTCATAGGGTAAAATAAGATGTCAGTTGTCCAACTGAGGGACCCTAGCCCTTTGATTGAATCTATCCCAGTGGTGGGTATTCCCCGACTTGGTTTTTCACATGGCGAATCAAGGTGGTAGATATTCTGGTAAGGGATTCTGGTCCTTTGATAAATATATCTCAGTGAAGGGTATTTCCCGACCTGGTTCTTCACATGGCGAATCAATGTGCCAAATATCCTGCTAAGGGATTCTGGTCCTTTGATAAATATATCACGGTGGAGGGTATTCCCCGACCTGGTTATTCACATGACAAATCAAAGTGCCAGATATCCTCCTGATCTAGTTCTTCACATGGCGAATTAAGGTGCCAGATATCATGCTAAGGGATTTTGGTCCTTTGATAAATATATCCCGGTGGAAAGTATTCTCCAACCTGGTTCTTCACATGGCGAATCAAAGTGCCAGATATCCTGCTAAGGAATTCTGGTCCTTTGATAAATATATCCCAGTGGAGGGTATTCCCCGACCTGGTTCTTTAAGAATGTCGTATAGGCTTTCTTGGTCTTGAGGTGATTTAGTTATGGTGATCCTGCTGGAGGAGTTAACCCTGCCCAGGGTATCAGAAGTGTTGTATTGCTCTCCTGGTCTTGAGGCGGTTTATTTGTGGGGAAATGTTCAAGATGAAAGTCGGAGAATCAGGTAGGAGAAGAAACTGACTTCTTTTATTGAACTTCCAAATTCATACGAAGCAAAGATTGGGGTACACATTTGATGTCGTACCAGCTAAAAAAAAACGAAAACACTCTTTATTCCTGCTAACCATTAAGGGTAAAACCTCTTCAGATGATCATCGTTCCCTGTGTGATCAACCGGGTAATAATCCATGTCTTCTAACTTGCAAGCCCCACATCGGACTATCATCTTAATGAAGTAAGGACCCTCCCAGTTAGGAGCCAATACCCTGTCTGACCTTGTTCGGGTGTTCTGGATTACTTTTCTAAGAACTAGGTCTTCTTCTTTGAAATTTCCTACCTTTACTTTTTTGTTAAAGTATCGAGCTATCTTGCTCTAGTAGGCCGTTACTCTCTGTGCCACTCTATCTTGCTTCTTCTCGAAGAGGTCCAAGTTAGCCCTTGATTTCATCTCATAATCTTCAGGTTCATATTGATGGACCTTAAAAGATGTCAGTTTGTGCTCGATAGGTAGGACTGCTTCTATCCCAAAAGCTAAAAAGTAAGGTGTTTCCCCAGTTACAGTCTTTTTGGGGTTCCAATACGCCCATAACACATTGGGAAGTTCCTCAGCTCATTTCCTTTCTTTTGTTGGATTTTTTTCTTCAGAAGTTTCTTGATGGTCTTGTTGGTAGCCTCCACCAGTCCATTGGTCTGCGGATGGGCTACTGATGCAAAATAGAGGTTGATTCTCTTTTCCTCGCAAAACTCCCTGAATTTTGCATTATCGAACTGCTTGCCCAGATAAGTTATTATGGCCATCGGGGTACCAAAACGGCAGACAATGTTTTCTTTGACGAAGCTGGTGGTGTTTACCATTGTTATCCAGGTTAGGGATTCTGCCTTCACCCAACGGATAAAGTAATATATTGCAACCACGGCATGCTTGGCTTGACATGGAGCATTTGGGAGTGGTCCAATGAGGTCAAGTCCCTAGATGGTAAAAGGGTAGGGTGTATTGATTGAAGAGAGCCTCTCCAAAGAAAGGTGGTGGAGGTTTGCTATCCTCTGGCACGGTTTACAAGATTGGGCGAACTGCTTTGTATCTTGGTGGAGAGTAGGCCAAAAATAACCCATTATGAGTACTTGGTAAGCAAAAGTCTCGCCTGATACGTGGTTGACACATTCTCTTGAATGTACCTCGTTGAGTGCCCATTATGCATCATCCGGGTAGACATCTTAACAATGGAAGTGACTTTCTTTTGTGGAAATGAAAACCATCTACGAAATAGTATCGGGTAGCGGTCCTCTTAAGTTTGCGTACTTGGTCAGGATCAGCAGGTAAGGTATCATTTTGATGATATTCTGCTATAGGGTCCATCCGGCAAAGGAGTCGTTCGACTAGGTTGACTTCTGCACCAATAGTTATGCTTGATCGGGGTATCAATTGAATTAGTACTCCTCTTGGCAATGTTTTCCCTCCACCTGTAGCAATTTTGGCTAAGATATCTGTTCGGTGGTTCTTCTGTCGTGGAATATGTTTCATCTTCACTCCTTTGAACCTTGTTATAGCTTCTGGACTTTGGTCAAATTTGCTACCATGTTATCACCTTTTGCTTGATACCATCCTGATACTTGGTTCGTCACGAACTGAGAATCACTCTTAACCAAGAGAAAATTTGCTCCAAGCTCTTCTGCTACTTTCATCCCTGCTAGTAAGGCTTCATACTCTACTTTATTATTGGTGGCTGTGAACTCAAATCTGAAACAATGGCTGCACTCGACCCCCTCTGGGTTAGTTAAGATAATCCCTGCCCCGCAACCTGATTGGTTTGATGCCTCATCCTTGTATAATACCTAGGTCTTACAGTTATCGGACCATTTTGGGTCCTCCGGTACCAGGTCCGGGGTTGCATTTGTGTCCGGATTTAGAGTCATGTTGAATTTTGCTATGAAATATGCTAAAGCCTGAGCTTTTATTGTGGTCCTTGGCTTGTATTTGATGTCGTATTGGGCGAGCTCCAAAGCCCACAAGACCAATTAGCCAGATACATCGGGCCTCTAGAGGAATTGTCTCAGTGATTGATCAGTGACCACCACAATAGTGTGAGCTTAGAAATACAGCCAAAGCTTTCCGGCTGCAGTTACCAATGCATAAGCAAACTTCTCCAGAAGGGAATAATTTTTCTAACCAGGGCCCCGCTTGTAGCGATCTCTGATACTACCAAGTAAAGTTACAGCTCTTCTTTTGGGACAAGTTTTACTAACAAGGGCGGGCTAGCTAGATATTCCTTCAATGAATGAAAGCCCTTTCACTTTCTTGATCCCAATTCATCTTCTTACCCTGTTTGATAACTTAAAAGAAATCAAGGCACTTGTTAGTAGATCGAGATATGAAGCGGTTCAATGCTGCTATCCTGCCAGCCAGTCAGTCCTTGGGCATGTTTAAGGGTAGTATGGGATTCATGGTTCAAAATGGCCTTGAGCTTCTTCGGGTTGGCTTCGATCCCCCTCTCATGAAGCATGAACCCTAGGAACTTTCTTGTAGCTACTCCGAAGGTGCACTTGGCGGGGTTCAACCTCATTTGGTTCTTTCTTATCACTTGAAAAGTCTACCGTAAATCCTCTGAATGTTGCTCTGTCTGCCGAGATTTGGTGATCATGTAATCTATGTACACCTCCATAGATCTTCCTATTTGCTCTTTGAATAGTTTGTTCAGCAGACGCTTATAAGTGGCGTTAGCATTTTTTAGCATGAAGGGCATTACCTTATAGCAGTAGAGGCCTTGCCTAGTGATAAAACTGGTCTTGTC
This sequence comes from Acer negundo, assembly GCA_035582765.1. NCBI lineage: Eukaryota > Viridiplantae > Streptophyta > Magnoliopsida > Sapindales > Sapindaceae > Acer > Acer negundo. The sequence goes on from CM069234.1 coordinate 21,193,309, forward strand.
TTGATCGGCAGGGTGCATCATGATCTGGTTGTACCCGGAGAAAGCGTCCATGAAGTTGAGAAGCTTGTTTCCTGCTATGGAATCAATAAGCTAATCGATGTTGGGCAGAAGGAAGCTGTCCTTTAGGCAAGACCGATTAAGGTCGGAGTAATCCACACACATACGTCATTTCCCGTTGGATTTGGTAACCATGACTACGTTGGCGATCCACTCGGGGTATCGGGATTCCCTGATGAATTTGGCTTTCATGAGCTTGTCTACCTCTTCCTGTACCGCGACATTCAGCTTGGTGTTGAAATGCCTTCGTTTCTGTTTGAATGGTTTGAAGGTTGCATCTACTGCCAACCTGTGGGTAGCCAGAATGAGAGGGATACCTGGCATTTCGTCGTTGCTCCAAGAAAAGATGTCGTTGTATTCTCTAAGGAGTCTCACCAAGTTCTCTCTAACTCTACTATCTAATGCTCCTCCTATCTTTACCACTTTGGAAAGATCATTTTCTCATATTGGTATCCCCTCCAACTATTCTGCCGAGTGCCCACTAGTCCATCCCCGTTCTTCTTCTTCCTCTGACTCCTTTATGAATATGTCTGGTACTTCTTCTTCTTCCATGATACATTGATCCAATCCCGGTATTTCCTGGTTTAGTTTATAGGTCACATGCGCGCACTATTTGGCTAGCGCGGTAGGATTGGTAGACACAGCATAGCAGCTGCGGGCCGTTTGTTGATCTCCTCGGACTTCTCCTACCCTAGACCCAATGGGAAACTTCAAGACATTGTGGTAAATAGACAATACTCCCCTAATTCCTGATAGAAAAGGTCATCCAAGGAAGGCATTGTAGACGGAAGGAGTAGCTACCACGACGAATTCTGTCATTATGTTCTAATGGAGAGAGTCTTCTCTGATTATCATCGGTAGTTTATAAGACCCAATTGGAATCAATGAATCCCCTATAAATCCATATAAATGAATGGTACAAATGTTGTAACAGGGGTTCTTCAAGTTGAGCTTATCGTAAGCCCCTCTGAAAAGAATGTCTACACTGCTCCCAGTATCAATTAGAATGCGGTGGACCTAGCAATTAGCTATCTGTGCCGTGATCACCACGGGATCGTCATGTGGCTGAACTGTATTGTAAACGTCCTCCTCTGTGAAAATGATCTGGGCAGAGCGAGGGTATACTTGGGATCCCCGGGTGACCTTGAATACGTCTTGATTGGCAGTAATCCTTGGGATCTTCCTAGCATGGTTCTTCCTTGAATTATTAGAAGTTCCTGCTAAAGTAGGACCTCCACTGATGGTGTGGATGATCTGGACTTGTTGCATCTGATCTTTCTCAGTATCCTTCCGTCTTTCCTCTACTTCTCGCATCTCTCCCAATACCTCATTCCCCATCTTGATGTTATCCCGAACATGTTGTAAAAATTCAATTAAAAGTCCTCCCTTTACCAATCCTTTGATCAGGTTGCAGAGGCTGTAGCATTCCGATGTGTTGTGCCCCACGTCCTCATGAAAGTCACAGTACTTGTAACGATTTCTCTGGTCAGTCGGGAACTTGATAGGACCAGACTTCCTGAGTAGACCCTTGTTGCATATGGCAAGGTATATAGTCTCTCGGGATGCATTGAAGGGGGTGTAATGGTTGTACCGGTCTTTTTATCTTTCCATCCGTGCTACTTCCCTTGGTGGTGGTGTTGCTCTAGGTGAGGCTCTTCTTACAGGATGCCTATCCAAATGCGGGGTTGGTGGTGGTGGCCGATATATAGACCGGTTTGGGGGATGACTATGGTATTTCTTTGCTAGCGCGAGTTTCTGAACTTCTTTTTTCTGATGCTTGACTGATCTGCCTTTGTCGTGTTCGACCTTGACTCGAAGTTGTTCATCTATGTCCACCTATTCTAATGCCTCTACTTCGAATTTAGCCATTGATAATAGGTTGCTATTATCTCTGGATGGGGTGTTCCTATCTATCTCTTTTTTTTTTTTTGGTAAAAGTACCATCTTTGTTGAATTGAATGCAAAAGTGTAGGTGTTCAAAAATCTGTCATGTGTCAATCTTCGATCGTATAACCACGATCTTCCCAATAGTATGTTGCATGTGTCCATGGAAACTACGTCACACCATGTTTTATCTTTGTAGGTTATCCCCATTGAAAACAAGACATGGCTTCTTCGTATTACTGTTACATCATTCTTTTTGTCTAGCCAAGTTAGCTTGTATGGTCGTGGATGAGCTTCCGTTGCTAGCTGTAGCCTTTGGACTGCTTCTTCAAAGATAACGTTTTCATAACCTTCGGAATCGATGATGAACTTACAAATATTTCCTCCAATTGTACAGGTCAACTGAAACACGTTATTATGTAACCAATCATCTTCCGTGCTGTGGTGAGCGAGGTAGCAGCGTAGGACAACCAATAGCGGTCTAAAGTCACCTTCTAGGCACTCCTCCTCTGTTATTTCAGTGCTGTCAAACACTGGATCTGTATCAGGATCATCGAACTCCTCTTATCCTTCTTCGACATCCGCAAACAATCCCTTTTGTGCCCTGTTCTTGCAATCTGCGAATCTGTGGCCGAATTCCCCACAGTTGAAACATTTAAAGCATGAACCTAGAGTTGTTTTTTGTGATGGTGCAGCTGGTCTTGCAATGGTGGGTGGTGCTATTGCTAGTGGTGGTGCGGTCATGAAATGCCCACTGCTACCATTCTGTCCCAAGCTTCCTCCATTCATATTCCTTCGAGCGAATTATTTTTCCAGTTGCAAAGCCCTCTGGTAAGCTCCTGAAACTATCACTAAGTGAAATAAATTGAAAATATCTTGAAATTGAGTCCGCATACCTCCTATGTATCGTGAAACTCACATATCATCCGACTCTACAGTGGCTTTCCTTTAGATTAACTGATAAAATTCCACCGTGTAATCATCAATCGTACGGCTGTCTTGCTTCAGGTTTGTCTTTTCTTACCCACACACTCTTCACAATACGCCTCTCACTCTTACCACTATCATGCTTTGACTCAATGTTAGATTTTTTAACATACACCTTGACCTTATTTGTCACATTTTCACATGTATAAAACAAAGCATTATAAATTTTCTTATGCATAGTAAAGTGAGGCACAACACAAGATTTAGCAAGCAAGTCATCAACATATTTCTTCTCAACATGCTTTTCCAAGGTCTTCCTAGGTCTAGGTCTATATCCATACATGGATGACTGCTTAGGACCATTCAAAGACATATCATGTAAAACATTATCAAATTTTCATTTTCGAATGTATGCAAAGCACTTAGGTCGAATATGTCCTACCATGTTACAATGATGACATATAGGTATGAATTTGAGAATTTTACCATTTACATGTGCTTCCAAGGCATTTAGTCTTCTCACAAATCTACCTCTTTGAGATCCAACCCTTGATGCTCCTCCTCTTGCATTTGAAGTTGATGCTCTTTGACTTTGAGCTTGTTAAGATCGTCCATTAAAGTTCCTTGTTGATGTAGAGGCCCCTCCGGTAGCTTTCATTGCCTTACCTTGAGAGAGATTACTTACATTTGTTTCAACACTTACTTTGACAAAAATAGATTTGTTAGATGAAAGAGATTCCTTCTCATTGATATAACCCAAATCTCTTGTCACATGGATGCTTACCACTTCGAATGAGGGTTTCTAACTTGTTCGAACTAGATGACATCCTGTTAATCATCCTACTAGCTTCATCAAGTTTATCACTAAGCACCCTATTCTTAATGGAATATTTCTCTAAGATATCATCGCTTTTCCTAACATCTTCACGAGATTTCTTAAGCCATTCTTCATACTTCTTCTCTTGTTTTTAGTGCTAACTAAGTTTGGCTTTAAGCACATTCTCAAGCTTCCTAGCACAAACAAGAGAACTATCTCTTTACTTAATTTCTTGCTTCAAGATGCTAAGTCTATCATTGCTATCCTTAAGGTTCATTTCTAGACTTAGGATCTTGTCTTTAAGTTCATTTAAATCTTTTGAGCCTAGACCATGATTCTCTAACTTCTTATTGACAAAGGCTTTGATTATCACCACCAAATTAGCATTGATCAACTTCAACTTGTTGTTCTCTTCATTCTTCTTGACTTTTTCACTAGTAAGTTGAAGGCTCTTGTCATTTAAGCTTATAAAATCTTGATTAGAGGAGGCTTCTAACTCTTCATCATATGAGGAGATTCCACTATCTTCACTACTTGAAGAGTTTTCACTTTCCTCATTACTTGAGGAGTATTCACAATTATCCTCAAATTTTCCTGCATATATAGCCACATGAGCAATGTGATTACTAGTAGATTCTAGATCATCCAAGGACTCCTTTTCCTTTACTACATCACTCATACTCATCCATGATTTATCATTGATGGCTCTAATGTAGGATTTCATTGTATTTCTCCAAAACGTGTAGTTACCACTATCCAAGAGTGGAGATCTAGCACTAAACGCACCTTCAAATCAACCATAGCTCAAAAAATACAACAAACATAAAACACTATAAAAGGATCTATCTAATTACTTCTAGACACCTACTCTGATAACAAATGAAATTCCCTTAAGCAATATAGTATATAATATACCTAGAGGGGAGGGGGGGGAATAGGTATAGGCCCAATTTCTTCCAAATTCAAATTTTGCGTAATACAAGAATGAAATACACACTTGATGTGTCTAAACAAATGAATTGTTATAGTCAACACATGCGGAATATCAATATAAAAGTGATACAATCAATACAACATATGGAAGATAAGGAAACATAAAAATAAAAATTGACACATTTGTTTTTACGTGGTAAACCTCTGAAGAGGAAACGTCCATGAGTTGATACCACAACCAACTGCAAAGCAATCCACTATATGAAAATGACTTACACACTCAAGGCTATCAACACATGATATCCACCCTATGCTATCAACTCCTAGTCTACTCTCGGGCCTAGTGAACCACCTAGCATACTCCCTATCCAAGATGTGTCTTACACCTCTAGAGAGCAACTCCCTATCCAAGACTCTAAAGCCTCTAGGAAGATTTCCTTGCTTAGCTATCTAGATCAACAAGATCCTAGTCAAGCTTCCCTAGCTCATCAATCCGGAGGGTTACACTCCTAGCTAAGACTTTTGCATGACTATCCGGACCACATGTCCTAGTCAAGTCTTCTTGCTATAATCAAAGTTTCACTCACTTTGAAAGTGACTTCAACCTTTCCACAAGGCAATGATCTAAGTGATGCAAATGATGCAAGCACAATCAAATAAAGCAAGATAATCAAACAAGCTCTATGAACATGTTCAATGATAATCTAGAATATGCTTTCAACGAACAATCACAAATGTATCTAAAAATCAAGTCATGTGAATCAATAAGAACAAGATATGAATATTCAATATATCACACAACAATCTTAGTTCTTAGATGATGAAATATAACCTAGAAAATAACATGAGGCACATCATATACAACATTTCTAGAATCAATTTCAAGATTAGTCAAGTTTAGCTAAATATGATCAATTGAGATCATAAGGCTAAAACTCTAAAATCAATAGATCAAACACCCCTATAATATGATCTAACAACATTCTAAACACATATCATCTATCAATTAGGAAGATTAAAAGAGATGATCAAAAGATGAAGTGAGAAGAAGAAGTTTCACATACAAAAGTTGAGTCACGGACTGAAATCAGCTCATTGCAAAAAATTACTAACTCAAATGACTCTGAAAATTCTTGGAATTTGTAGCTCTCTTCAAGACTAACAATTTTGGCTTTTGGATCACTTAATTTCGAGTTCGTATGAGAGAGTTATGATCAAAATAAGAAATCAAAAATCATGAAGAAATTATGCACTCTTTCTTTTTCAATTTTTCTTCTTAGAATGAATGGGAGGGAATGGAGGAATTTAAAAGAGATGAAAGAGAGGGAAACAAAGAGCCAATCATGGCCTGCCACATCAGCACCACATGGGGGCGTGTGTGCCACACGTGGGCAGATAGGTGCTCTTGCAGTGTGGCACACGTGGCCTCCAAGCTTGGCCGAATGAGAACGCAAAGTAGCGTAGCTACATCGTTTGAACTCGAAACCTAATGAATGAGTAACCAAAATGACCGGGACTCAATAAGGAATCAAATAAGATCATGTTCAAGTCCAAAATACAAGAAAAACAAACAAATAAACGCAATGTCACACAAATATGCCATATCTAAGCGATAGTCATAAAACATGCAAATTTACAATGTTTGTCAATACGAGACCAATGCATGTGCATACTTAAATGTGTGTGAATGTGTTATACCAAATGTTTGCAAAATGATGCAGGGACACACATGAATGAATTGTATGTGTGTGCGCTTACTGTTAGGATTATGCTCAATAGCAAGAGTGTAATGTTGTAATTAACAATCTTTTTCATATTAATAAAGTGATTTCTGGTTTAACAAATCGTATAGCATTTATAGTTTGTATTATAATTGTCAAAGTAAATAATCATAAGGTCTAAAGACTATGGGAAAAGAAGAATTGTTCGTACATCTGGATATGTATGTGGTAGACACAATTCTTTAGTTAGTCTTCAATATTGTTCACAACTTAAGTTAAAGGTTGGGCACCTTTATCTTGTTAAAGTTGTAGAATTCTTTTGCTAGCATTTGAGTGGGATCAAATGAGATATGATGAGTCTAAAATCATCGGAGTGTCTTCGAGCAAAAGGATCTAGTGCACTGGGTGCATTGAACTGGATCACAATGAAAAGCTTTATCTAGAACCGTCATAGATAATAGTCTTTTCATTATCAGGACAATCGGAGAGTCTATCTTAATCCTGAGATAAATGATGGACTTATGGTTGCAAGTGATATCATTTGAGTTATCAATGAGTACGATTATATCGCATAGTCTATCCTCGATAGTTTGGTGATATTCATTTGTTAATCGATAGAGGACTTCATTTATAGATATGGACATCGTGGCTCCATTTAATTAAATGAGAGTATAATATCATCATATGGATGTTTTGAGGTAATTGGATATTAAATCTCAACGTTGAGTTTTCAATAGTGTCTATTGAAAACATGGCTTCTGGACAAGTCAAAATATCCAAGTTCAAAACGTGGTCATATGAGTAAATATGGTAACTTGGAGAGTTATAGGCGGTCTATGAACTCTTGGCGATTACTGATATTAATCACGAGGATACACTATCTCCAATATGATTGTCTAGGGTATGAATGAGGAGCATCTTCCTTTTCTATCTTTATTTAAGAGTTCAGTTTTAGCTCTTTAGTGGAATGAGTTAAAATTAATGGATCGGACCTAAGTGAATCATTTGTTGATTGTGATTAGGTTATGTCTATTGAAGCTTAAATTTAGATGGCCCGCCAAGATCCCCAATCCACACGGACTTGCATGGATCACTTGATATATTCTACCGGACCAATTTAAGGGTCCATCTAGAATTGCATTTAATATATTAAGAATATAATTTGCACATTATTTAAGTAATGGGCTGCTCAATTATATTAATATATTAATGAAAGACATGTGGGCTTGTTTCTTTTAGTAAGAATGGGTCTGGTTCACATGTGGGCTTTTTTATTTAAAGTCCAATGGATTAAATGAAATAGGAAAATAATATTAGGCCCATCTTATATATAAGTGGGGCGGCTAGGTTAAGGTTTTGACCTAAAAATATTATTTTGTTTCATTTGTTTTAATTAAATAAGAATTAATTGATTTATTGATTAATTGTTTAATTAAAGAAACAAATCTTTCCTAAAAGTAAAAGACTTGTTTGATAAGTAAATAAATAAATTAGTATTATTTATTTAATCAAATAAGGAGTCTTTTTTTTTTTTAGTCAAATAAAAGAATAAAAATAAAAGAGTTGGATTAGGGTTTGAAGTCTATAAAGTTAAAAAGAATTAGGGTTGAATTTCAGTCACCCTATATAAGTGACATGATGAAATTCGGCCAAACCTAATTAGATACTACATAGAATTCGGCAACCCTAAAGGAAAAAGAAGAAAAATTCGGCCAACCTATATATATGTTCTTATAGGGTTCGGCCACATCAATTAATTGGTGCTTGAGTTTTTATTTTCTTTCTTCTTCTTCTTAATTCTAAGAGAGTTTTTATTCTAGAGAGACAAAAAGGAGTGAAAAATTATTCTTTGATAGTATACAATTGCTTAAACATCAATAAGCTTGTGTATACGATATCGATCTAGGTTCACGCGAGTTTCGATCATAAGATTGTGAACTCAAAAGTGACGGAATAATTTTGACATTCTTTTGATTGTTTTGTGACTAACAAAGAAAAGAAAGTATTTGTTTGGTCCATTCACAGGTTTGCAATTCAAAGGAAAGGGAGACCACGCTCCTAGGTGATCCACGTTCGTGCTCGGATTGAAGGTCTTGCGGATTACCATCGACGTAAGTCAATCGGATCACGCGACAAGAGGTAATTTACTTTTGTTGATATATATGCATGTTTATTGATTAAAAGGGTTTAAGGTTCATAAAGGAAAAATTTTAAAAGTCACTAAATCGTCTTTAGTATCGCTTCCGCTGCGTGTAACACTTTTATTTGTTTATTTTTCCCTACAATTGGTATCAGAGCCTAGGTTGAACCATTTTAATTAATTAACGTATATATACGTGGATCTATTTCTTTTTATTGTGATTATGCATGTTTAGAAAGAGATGGCACTCTAGGTATTCAAATATATAATTACATGTGATGTATGGATTTATATATATTTTATGTGGTTTGTTATTGCTCGATTTTGGCCCTAGATTTTCAATGTAATTTTTGTTTCGGAGTTGTAACAAGAAGGGTGGTCTATTATCGCCATAATTCCTTCTTGGTAGATTGCTAGGTTTTATTTTTTTTATATATATGTGCAGTATTTTTTTAGGGTTACTGCAGTTTTTTTTTATTTATTTTTAGTATGTGCAGTTTTTGGTTTGTAAAAATACTGCAGTGAATAAAAAAAAAAAAAAAAATTAATACTGCAGTATTTATTATATATATACTGCCGTAATATATTTAGGTCTTGGAGATTCGAAGACACGCAGCAAAACGAAGCAACAGGAACCAAGTACGAGCACCGTGCGCACCCTAGGAGTGGATTGGGCTGCGCATGACAAGCCCAAACGTTGGTGGGCTGCGCAGCCTTGTGTGGCCTTATGGGCTGCGCAAGGCAGCCCCTTTGTGGGGTTGTGGGCTGCGCACGCCCATGGGAGAAGGCCGAAGGATGAGCGTATGGTTGATGGGCCACCTGAAGATCTTGTATTCCTGACAAATTGTAATTTACTTGTTTTTCTAGGATGGGCCAAAATTGTTGCTATTTAATTTATGCTTAAATATTACAATATTTGTTATTGTATGATAACATGACATATAGAATAGGAGTGCCACGCATATATCCTTTTTGGTATGAACATGCATTGAATGATTTAGGTATCTAAATTGGCATCTAGATAACTCGGTAAATCATTCTATGGGATTTAATCACACGCCTTAAATAATTGAGTGGGAGAAGGTGTTTTGGTAACACCTATGGCCTCCAAGGTTAGTTGAGCTTTATTATTTATTGGTAATCCCCCCAAGGGGCGTCCATGAATGGAATTTAGCAACATACTTCCTTACAAGGATAGACTAGACAATGGACTCAAACGAGATCTACTCCCCAAGGAGGGATTTTCGTGAGAGAAAATTGAGGGTCGATATCTTGGTAACACACTCAATGTAATTTTATTGATATCCTCCCAAGAGTTCTTGTCAGTAAAATTGCAAGGCTAAAATTGAAAACGCTGGTTGTTATGTTAACAATTAGGTGGGACCTAGTCTAACTAGTAAATGGTGCGAACTCCCAAAGGAGGCGTAACATTTATGGGTGTTAGATCACCGTTGAATTTTATGATTGAGTTATTTATTTAATTCAAGATAAATATTTAAAAGTGCTTTATCATGATTATTTACTTATATATGTTTTGTTTTATTCAGAAATCATGACCCCATCACTTATGAACATCCTGAAAGATAACACTTTAACTGGAGATAATTATGTCACATGGAAAAGGAAAATTGGGTTGTTACTGCAAAGTGAAAAACATAAGTTTGTTCTAACTACTCCTAAACCACCTGCTCCTAATAATGAATCTAGCATAATGTGTAGAGATGAGTATGAGCAGTGGAAGACTTCAGATGATATGGCAAAATGTTACATTATGGCCACTATCTCCGACGTGTTGCAACAGCAGCATGAAGGAATGGAGTCCGCTGCTGATATAATGATGTCTCTAGAGGAGATGTTTGCTATGAAGTCTAGGACGACTAAGAGAGAGGCAGTGACTGCTTTTATGAATCTTAGGATGAAACCTGGACAGGCTGTGAAAGATCACATGATGAAAGTCATAGCACATCTCAACATTGCTGAACTGCATGGCGCTGAGATAGATGGTGAGACAAAGATTGATATGGTTGTCAATTCATTGTCAGATTCCTTTGATCAGTTCAAATTGGACTACACTTTGAACAAAAAGGAATACACCTTACAAGGCCTGATGCAAGATGTTCAAAGTGCTGAAAAGATCCTTGTGAAAGGCAAAGGTCAAGAGATTCATATGGTTGGTAAAGTTGCTACTGTTAAGGCCCGTCAAAAGGTCAAGAAACAACAGAAGAAAAAGCAACTTGGGCCTATCAAGAAGGAGACCAAGAAAGTAACCAAGATCAAAGGGAAATGCTTCCTTTGTGGTGAAAAGGGACATTGGAAGAGAAATTGCCCAAAGTCCCAGAACAAGAAGGAAGAAGGTAATTTGAATTATCTAGAAACATGTTTTTTGGCTGATTCTACAGATTCTTGGATCATAGACTCATGAGCCACTAATCATGTTTGTTATTCCTTGCAGGGGTTTCAAGAAAGGAGAAAGCTGAGTAAGAATGAAATCAATTTGCGCTTGGGCAACGGAACGTTAGTGTCTGCAAGTGCAGTGGGAGATATTAGAGTTTATTTGGATTCTAGAAGGCATTTAGATTTAATAGACGTTTATTATGTACCTCAATTCAAGAGGAATTTAATTTCAGTTTCTTGTTTGAATAAATTTGGATATTCGGTTACTTTTAATAAAGTTTTTATTATTAGTAAGAATGACAAAATTATTTGCCAAGGTACATTGGAAAACGGTCTATACTTTTTGCATAGAAATATCTCTCACTCGTTAGACACAGAAATAACGGAACCTAATCATAAAAGAGTAAAATTATCAACAGATGAAACCTACCTTTGGTATTTACGCTTAGGTCATATTAACCTTAATAGGATTAAAAGATTGGTAAGTGACGGACCTTTAAGTGACTTAAAGGTTGATGATCTACCAACTTGTGAATCTTGTTTGGAAGGTAAAATGACCAAAAGGACGTTCTCTGCCAAAGGTGCAAGAGCCACTGAATGTTTAGGATTGATACACACTGATGTATGTGGACCTATGAGCATTCAAGCTAGAGGTGGATATGAGTACTTCATCACCTTCACGGATGATTACTCAAGATTTGGTTATGTGTATCTCATGAGACATAAGTCGGATGCTTTTGACATGTTCAAAGCATTCAAAGCTGAAGTGGAAAATCAGCTTGAGAAACACATAAAAATCTTGAGATCTGATCGTGGTGGAGAATATCTATCTGGTGAGTTTCAGCAATATCTTATTGATAATGGGATAGTTTCTCAGTTTTCTGCACCAGGTACACCTCAACAGAATGGGGTAGCAGAAAGGAGAAATAGAACTCTTTTGGATATGGTTAGGTCTATGTTGAGTTATTCAACGCTTCCTATTTCTTTTTGGGGATATGCTTTACAAACTGCTATATACATTCTAAACGATGTACCATCTAAGTCTGTTCCTAAAACACCGCATGAGTTGTGGACTGGGCGCAAGCCTAGTTTACAACACTTAAGGATATTTGGTTGTCCTGCGCATGTGTTAAAAGGAAAGACAGAAAAGATGGAGTCCGTTCAGAAACATGTATATTTGTAGGGTATCCAAAAGAAACTAAAGGATATTATTTCTATAGTCCTTCAGATCTTAAAGTATTTGTTTCGACAAATGCTAAATTTCTGGAAAAGGACTATATGAATGATTTTGTGCCTAGAAGTAGAATTGTCCTGAATGAGATGTCAGGAGATACAATTCCACGAGAGGTTGCACAACCTAACCCAATTGTAAGTTCCGATCCAACACAAGATCAACAACCTACCATTCCTCGTCGTAGTGGGAGGGTTAGAACACAACCCGAAAGATACATCGGTCTGGGAGAATCAGTGGAGAATCTCCCGGACGACGATGATCCCTATACGTACAAGGAAGCTATGGAGGATGTTGATAGTCGCCATTGGCAAAAGGCAATGCAATCCGAGATTGAATCTATGTTCGATAACAAAGTCTGGTCCCTTGTAGACTTGCCTAAAGGGATAAAACCCATTGGGTGCAAGTGGGTATACAAGAGGAAAAGAGGTATGGATGGAAAGGTGGAAACCTTTAAAGCTAGATTGGTAGCTAAAGGGTATACACAGAAAGAAGGTATCGATTACGAGGAAACCTTCTCTCCTGTGGCCATGCTTAAATCCATTAGGATACTCTTATCCATTGCAGCATCTTTAGATTTAGAGATTTGGCAAATGGACGTCAAGACAGCTTTCCTAAATGGAAGTCTTGACGAAAGCATCTACATGATTCAACCAGAGGGATTCATTGAAAAGGGCCAAGTGGATAAGGTATGCAAGTTGCAGAAATCCATATATGGATTAAAGCAAGCATCTAGATCCTGGAACATAAGGTTTGATCAAGCTGTCAAAGGTTTTGGATTTATTCAGAATCCTGACGAACCTTGTGTATACAAAAGGATTAAAGGCGACAAGTTGGTTTTCCTGATTCTTTATGTTGATGATATACTACTCATTGGAAACGATGTAGGTGTATTAACATCAGTAAAAGAATGGTTAGCAAAACAATTTGATATGAAGGACTTAGGAGAAGCAAGTTTTATTCTAGGTATCCAAGTAATAAGGGATAGAAAGAATAGAACGATTGCATTATCCCAAGCTTCATACATAGACAAAATCTTGTCTAGGTTTTCCATGCAGGATTCCAAGAAAGGTATGTTACCTTTCAGACATGGAATCAAGCTTTCTAAGGAACAAGTTCCTAAGAATGAGCATGAAGAGCAATTCATGAGTAGAGTTCCATATGCCTCGGTAATTGGAAGTCTCATGTATGCAATGCTCTGTACTAGACCAGATATTTGTTTTGCTGTTGGCATAGTTAGTAGGTTTCAATCGAAACCTGGTCCTGATCACTGGACGACAGTCAAGCATATTTTCAAGTATCTCAAGAGAACGAGAGATAATATGCTTGTATACTCTGGAGGGGATTTGGTTCCCGTTGGGTATACAGATTCTGATTTCCAATCAGATTCTGACTCCAGAAAATCCACATCAAGGGCCGTGTTTACTATTGGAGGAGGAGCAGTTATATGGAGGAGTATCAAGCAATCTTGTATTGCTGATTCCACCATGGAAGCTGAGTATGTTGCTGCATGCGAAGCTGCCAAAGAGGCTGTTTGGCTCCGCCAATTCTTGATTGACTTAGAAGTGGTTCCTAGTGCGAATAAGCAGATCACTATCTACTGTGACAACAGTGGAGCAGTGGCTAATTCGAAAGAACCAAGAAGTCACAAGAGAGGTAAACACATTGAAAGAAAGTATCAGCTTTTAAGGGAGATTGTTCAAAGAGGTGATGTGACGATTACCAAAAATTGCGTCAGCAGAAAATCTAGCGGATCCCTTCACAAAGCTTCACTGCACGTCTACGGGCACTAGAGAATATGGGTTTCGAGAGATATGACACATTTGCTATAGCGCAAGTGGGAGATTGTTAGGATTATGCTCAATAGCAAAGAGGTAATGTTGTAATTAACAATCTTACATATTAATAAAGTGATTTTCGGTTTAACAAATCAGATAAAGCATTTATAAATAGACATAATCACAAAAGTAAATAATCATAAGGTCTAAAGACTATGGGAAAAGAAGAATTGTTCGTACATCTGGATATGTATGTGGTAGACACAATTCTTTAGTTAGTCTTCAATATTGTTCACAACTTAAGTTAAAGGTTGGGCACCTTTATCTTGTTAAAGTTGTAGAATTCTTTCGCTAGCATTTGAGTGGGATCAAATGAGATATGATGAGTCTAAAATCATCGGAGTGTCTTCGAGCAAAAGGATCTAGTGCACTGGGTGCATTGAACTGGATCACAATGAAAAGCTTTATCTAGAACCGTCAATAGATAATAGTCTTTTCATTATTAGGACAATCGGAGAGTCTATCTTAATCCTGAGATAAATGATGGACTTATGGTTGCAAGTGATATCATTTCAGTTATCAATGAGTACGATTATATCGCATAGTCTATCCTCGATAGTTTGGTGATATTCATTTGTTAATCGATAGAGGACTTCATTTATAGATATGGACATCGTGGCTCTATTTAATTAAATGAGAGTATAATATCATCATATGGATGTTTTGAGGTAATTTGATATTAAATCTCAACGTTGAGTTTTCGATAGTGTCTATTGAAAACATGGCTTCTGGACAAGTCAAAATATCCAAGTTCAAAACGTGGTCATATGAGTAAATACGGTAACTTGGAGAGTTATAGGCGGTCTATGAACTCTTGGCGATTACTGATATTAATCACGAGGATACACTATCTCCAATATGATTGTCTAGGGTATGAATGATGAGCATCTTCCTTTTCTATCTTTATTTAAGAGTTCGGTTTTAGCTCTTTAGTGGAATGAGTTAAAATTAATGGATCGGACCTAAGTGAATCATTTGTTGATTGTGATTAGGTTATGCCTATTGAAGCTTAAATTTAGATGGCCCGCCAAGATCCCCAATCCACACGGACTTGCATGGATCACTTGATATATTCTACCCGACCAATTTAAGGGTCCATCTAGAATTGCATTTAATATATTAAGAATATAATTTGCACATTATTTAAGTAATGGGCTGCTCAATTATATTAATATATTAATGAAAGACATGTGGGCTTGTTTCTTTTAGTAAGAATGGGTCTGGTTCACATGTGGGCTTTTTTATTTAAAGTCCAATGGATTAAATGAAATAGGAAAATAATATTAGGCCCATCTTATATATAAGTGGGGCGGCTAGGTTAAAGTTTTGACCTAAAAATATTATTCTGTTTCATTTGCTTTAATTAAATAAGAATTAATTGATTTATTGATTAATTGTTTAATTAAAGAAACAAATCTTTCCTAAAAGTAAAAGACTTGTTTGATAAGTAAATAAATAAATTAGTATTATTTATTTAATCAAATAAGGTGTCTTTTTTTTTTTTATTATTTAGTCAAATAAAAGAATAAAAACAAAAGAGTTGGATTAGGGTTTGAAGTCTATAAAGTTAAAAAGAATTAGGGTTGAATTTCAGTCACCCTATATAAGTGACATGATGAAATTCGGCCAACCCTAATTAGATACTACATAGAATTCGGCAACCCTAAAGGAAAAAGAAAAAAAATTCGGCCAACCTATATATATGTTCTTATAGGGTGCGGCCAAATAAATGAATTGGTGCTTGAGTTTTTATTTTCTTTCTTCTTCTTCTTAATTCTAAGAGAGTTTTTATTCTAGAGAGACAAAAAGAAGTGAAAAATTATTCTTTGATAGTATACAATTGCTTAAACATCAATAAGCTTGTGTATACGATATCGATCTAGGTTCACGCGAGCTTCGATCATAAGATTGTGAACTCAAAAGTGACCGGAATAATTTTGACATTCTTTTGATTGTTTTGTGACTTACAAAGAAAAGAAAGTATTTGTTTGGTCCATTCACAGGTTTGCAATTCAAAGGAAAGGGAGACCACGCTCCTAGGTGATCCACGTTCGTGCTCGGATTGAAGGTCTTGCGGATTACCATCGACGTAAGTCAATCGGATCACGCGACAAGAGGTAATTTACTTTTGTTGATATATATGCATGTTTATTGATTAAAAGGGTTTAAGGTTCATAAAGGAAAAATTTTAAAAGTCACTAAATCGTCTTTAGTATCGCTTCCGCTGCGTGTAACACTTTTATTTGTTTATTTTTCCCTACAGTATTGACATCAGTAAAAGAATGGTTAGCAAAACAATTTGATATGAAGGACTTAGGAGAAGCAAGTTTTATTCTAGGTATCCAAGTAATAAGGGATAGAAAGAATAGAACGATTGCATTATCCCAAGCTTCATACATAGACAAAATCTTGTCTAGGTTTTCCATGCAGGATTCCAAGAAAGGTATGTTACCTTTCAGACATGGAATCAAGCTTTCTAAGGAACAAGTTCCTAAGAATGAGCATGAAAAGCAATTCATAAGTAGAGTTCCATATGCCTCGGCAGTTGGAAGTCTCATGTATGCAATGCTCTGTACTAGACCAGATATTTGTTTTGCTGTTGGCATAGTTAGCAGGTTTCAATCGAAACCTGGACCTGATCACTGGACGGCAGTCAAGCATATTTTCAAGTATCTTAAGAGAACGAGAGATAATATGCTTGTATACTCTGGAGGGGATTTGGTTCCCGTTGGGTATACAGATTCTGATTTCCAATCAGATTCTGACTCCAGAAAATCCACATCAGGGGCTGTGTTTACTATTGGAGGAGGAGCAGTTATATGGAGGAGTATCAAGCAATCATGTATTGCTGATTCCACCATGGAAGCTGAGTATGTTGCTGCATGCGAAGCTGCCAAAGAGGCTGTTTGGCTCCGCCAATTCTTAATTGACTTAGAAGTGGTTCCTAGTGCGAATAAGCAGATCACTATCTACTGTGACAACAGTGGAGCAGTGGCTAATTCGAAAGAACCAAGAAGTCACAAGAGAGGTAAACACATTGAAAGAAAGTATCATCTTTTAAGGGAGATTGTTAAAAGAAGTGACGTGACGATTACCAAAATCGCGTCAGCAGAAAATCTAGCGGATCCCTTCACAAAGGCTCTACCTCAGAAGAGTTTCGATGGGCATCTAGAGAATATGGGCTTGAGAGATATGACACATTTGCTATAGCGCAAGTGGGAGATTGTTAGGATTATGCTCAATAGCAAGAGTGTAATGTTGTAATTAACAATCTTTTTCATATTAATAAAGTGATTTCTGGTTTAACAAATCGTATAGCATTTATAGTTTGTATTATAATTGTCAAAGTAAATAATCATAAGGTCTAAAGACTATGGGAAAAGAAGAATTGTTCGTACATCTGGATATGTATGTGGTAGACACAATTCTTTAGTTAGTCTTGAATATTGTTCACAACTTAAGTTAAAGGTTGGGCACCTTTATCTTGTTAAAGTTGTAGAATTCTTTTGCTAGCATTTGAGTGGGATCAAATGAGATATGATGAGTCTAAAATCATCGGAGTGTCTTCGAGCAAAAGGATCTAGTGCACTGGGTGCATTGAACTGGATCACAATGAAAAGCTTTATCTAGAACCGTCAATAGATAATAGTCTTTTCATTATCAGGACAATCGGAGAGTCTATCTTAATCCTGAGATAAATGATGGACTTATGGTTGCAAGTGATATCATTTGAGTTATCAATGAGTACGATTATATCGCATAGTCTATCCTCGATAGTTTGGTGATATTCATTTGTTAATCGATAGAGGACTTCATTTATAGATATGGACATCGTGGCTCCATTTAATTAAATGAGAGTATAATATCATCATATGGATGTTTGAGGTAATTGGATATTAAATCTCAACGTTGAGTTTTCAATAGTGTCTATTGAAAACATGGCTTCTGGACAAGTCAAAATATCCAAGTTCAAAACGTGGTCATATGAGTAAATATGGTAACTTGGAGAGTTATAGGCGGTCTATGAACTCTTGGCGATTACTGATATTAATCACGAGGATACACTATCTCCAATATGATTGTCTAGGGTATGAATGAGGAGCATCTTCCTTTTCTATCTTTATTTAAAAGTTCAGTTTTAGCTCTTTAGTGGAATGAGTTAAAATTAATGGATCGGACCTAAGTGAATCATTTGTTGATTGTGATTAGGTTATGTCTATTGAAGCTTAAATTTAGATGGCCCGCCAAGATCCCCAATCCACACGGACTTGCATGGATCACTTGATATATTCTACCGGACCAATTTAAGGGTCCATCTAGAATTGCATTTAATATATTAAGAATATAATTTGTACATTATTTAAGTAATGGGCTGCTCAATTATATTAATATATTAATGAAAGACATGTGGGCTTGTTTCTTTTAGTAAGAATGGGTCTGGTTCACATGTGGGCTTTTTTATTTAAAGTCCAATGGATTAAATGAAATAGGAAAATAATATTAGGCCCATCTTATATATAAGTGGGGCGGCTAGGTTAAGGTTTTGACCTAAAAAATATTATTTTGTTTCATTTGTTTTAATTAAATAAGAATTAATTGATTTATTGATTAATTGTTTAATTAAAGAAACAAATCTTTCCTAAAAGTAAAAGACTTGTTTGATAAGTAAATAAATAAATTAGTATTATTTATTTAATCAAATAAGGAGTCTTTTTATTATTTAGTCAAATAAAAGAATAAAAATAAAAGAGTTGGATTAGGGTTTGAAGTCTATAAGGTTAAAAAGAATTAGGGTTGAATTTTAGTCACCCTATATAAGTGACATGATGAAATTCGGCCAACCCTAATTAGATACTACATAGAATTCGGCAACCCTAAAGGAAAAAGAAGAAAAATTCGGCCAACCTATATATATGTTCTTAAAGGGTTCGGCCACATCAATTAATTGGTGCTTGAGTTTTTATTTTCTTTCTTCTTCTTCTTAATTCTAAGAGAGTTTTTATTCTAGAAAGACAAAAAAGAGTGAAAAATTATTCTTTGATAGTATACAATTGCTTAAACATCAATAAGCTTGTGTATACGATATCGATCTAGGTTCACGCGAGTTTCGATCATAAGATTGTGAACTCAAAAGTGACCGGAATAATTTTGACATTCTTTTGATTGTTTTGTGACTAACAAAGAAAAGAAAGTATTTGTTTGGTCCATTCACAGGTTTGCAATTCAAAGAAAAGGGAGACCACGCTCCTAGGTGATCCACGTTCGTGCTCGGATTGAAGGTCTTGCGGATTACCATCGACGTAAGTCAATCAGATCTCGCGACAAGAGGTAATTTACTTTTGTTGATATATATGCATGTTTATTGATTAAAAGGGTTTAAGGTTCATAAAGGAAAAATTTTAAAAGTCACTAAATCGTCTTTAGTATCGCTTCCGCTGCGTGTAACACTTTTATTTGTTTATTTTTTCCCTACACTTACGCCTTGCAGGAGGAAGAAGAATCTTGAGACCTTAGCATCCAAGAATGCGATGTTCCCCTTGAAGACGATATTTGCACAAGATGTTGCTTCTTCACCTTTGAAGCTTCTTTTCACCAAGAACCACCTAAGCAACAACTATTACAAATATATAGAGTTTTACAATGGAATCAAGCCAATACAAATCATGGATCTTACTACCTTGAACCCCGATTCCCATTGCCTTGAATCATCAACCACAGGCCTTCCCTGTCTCGGATGAAGAAGGGCAAACGGTTTATCACCATCAATAGATTCCTCCTCTGCGGATGGTAAACTTAGAGTCCTCTGATGCTGTTGCGCCATGACAGCCATCTGTTGCGTTACCGCCTCCACTTGTTGTCGTAACTGTGCGATCTCGTCACGTTCATAATCTTCGTCAACTGGAGCTTCACAAGTGTTTGAAAAATTCGAACGTCTTTTTGGTGGCATGATGATGAAATTTTAACCGAGCTCTGATACCAAATTGATGTAGACAGAAGCTTTGAGGAAAACAATCTCACTGATATGAACAACTTGTGTTCTCTAATGCATGTTGATTCTATTGAATACTAGGAAAAAGAAGGATAAATTGAGTAAAAACTCAAGAAATATTATTCATCATCAACTAAATAACAAGCTAGAATCTAACTACTTAAATAGGCAAAGCATTAAGTCGACTTCCACAAGGAATTGACTTCTAAATTAACTAAAACTAATATTGAAAACAAATCCTATTTAGAAAAAGAGAAAAAATCTTCATCAAACAAAGACTACGAAAACAAGAGAACAAATAATACTCAAATAATGATTACGAAACTTGTTGCCCACGTAACTTATGAGGCTATCTGCTGGGCTCGTTTTGTGTGCACCAAGCGTCCCAAATACAAGTCCACAATCTGATCTGCATCAGGCTGTCTATTCCTGATATTTTGATATAGGTTTAGCCATGGTTGCAGGAAGAATATGCTTTTTTCTGTATGGTTTTATGTGGTGTTTGGTCTAATCGTAATCATTGGGTTCATCAGAAGAAATTCATACAAGGTAATGTGACCTTCTAGATTGGGTGGTTGCTCTCCTAGAAGATTTTCAAAATACTTTACATCGCTTGAGGGTTCTTGTGATTGTGAGGTATGAGGGGGTGTCGGTGTCTTGGTCTCCTCCTCCACTGGTTAGTGTTAAAATTAACACTAACGTGGCAGCTAAGCAATGGCTGGATTTTATTGGTTTAGAATCATCAATTCATAATTTGGATGAGCATGTTTTGGTGGCTTCCTCAAATCCTTTCAAAGGTTCGTTTTCTGTTGGAAAATTGATAGCCTTGTGCAAAGGGCTTCTATTAACAAAGCAGCATGGCTTGAATGGTTGTTGGGTTGATGTCAATGTAGGTAATGGTATCTGCTGTTTCAGATCACAATCCTACTTTAGTTGATGTTGGCTTTATAATCGATGAAATTAAGGCTTTGCGTGTTGATATTCAGGTTTTCAAATGTCAAGCAATTCCCAGATCTGGGAATAACTTGGCACATAACTTGGCATCAATGGCTATATCTTCTAGGAGATCTTAGTTGTGATAGGAGATTTGCCATAGTGTTTTTTCGTCCGTCTTTCGTTAGTTGTTTTTTGTTTTGTTTGTTTAAAAAATATATATATATATAATGATGATTTTATATATGTGTTTTGCAAAAAATCCCATACACCGTTAGCCGAACCAAACCAAACCAATCCGCTTGATTTGGTCTGGTTTTATATATTTTTTTTTAAGACGTATGGGTTTATTTTAGTAAAACCGTATGGTTCGGTCCTATCTATGGTCCAAATATATTAAACATGGACCGGACTGTAAACCAAATACTTTTAGTATTACTATTATATGTCACACCCAAAACTTTTTAATAAAATTTTAAAAATAAAAGGTTAAAGTCAAAAACCCTAATTTATTATTTCATTTTTTTTTTTGGACACCAACACTACAAGTTCGTACAAAATGAAAATCTCCGATAACAAATAAAACTCCAAGCATGGGATGGTAAAATATTTCAATTTGTTTCCATTATTTTACAAAGTTATCACTAATAATAAAAAAAAATATTAATAATATTAAACTAAATTAGTGCAATTTTCATGATTTAGTTGTAAATATTTTTTGATTTGCATACGTTCAAAGCATTGTCATGATTATAGCAATAGCAAGTGATTTTATTTACTATTATTTTTTCTACTTCCAGAAATTCTACACAACACTTTATTTTTATTTTTATTTTTATTACTCTTTTAGCTTTTGTTAGTTTGACGAACCGTACGTAACAATAACTTGCATGTCTCGTTAATTGATCACTTTATCATGCTGATGAGAATTAAGAAGTATCATCAAAGGATCCATTGCATGTTCCAGTTGGGCCAATTACAAGGGCCAAGAGGATCAAAGAAGCATTTAATGATGGGCTGATTCTGAGTTGCTGAAGTCTAAGTTCGGCCCACATGAAGACGAAATCCGGGCTGAACTTCGTGGGCCTTTATAGAGAGCATCTAAAGTCGAATCGTCTATTATAATATGTTTTCGGAAAGCCCAAGACGATCCCTATAGATGTTATGAAGATTTCATCCTCCAAAACAAATATATAGGGATTTGGTCTTCATGTGGGCCGAACTTGGACTTCAGTAACTCAGAATCAGCTCATCATTAAATGCTACTTTGATCCTCTTAGCCCTTGTAATTGGCCCAACTGGAACATGCAATGGATCCTTTGTTGATACTTCTTGATTCTCATTACATGCCATATATATTTTTAAATGGTCAATTATTTGGATTTCAAGTCAAAACCGTTAGACTTAACCGAATAAATATAATTTGGTGTGGTCTGGTCTTAAAAAAAAAAAAAAAAATTGGTCCAAATTGGTCCTATTTTTCAAAAGACCAAATTTTTTGGTTTGGTCCGGTTCTAATCGAAACTGGACCAAACTGGACTGTGCCCAACCCTAGAATATGTGTTTGTGAAGGCCTCCTCCGCATATTTTTATATTTGAAAATACTTTTATTTTATTTTTAGTTCTTTTTGTGATTTTATCGTTGAAATATAATATACTTTTTAAATATATTTCTAATTTTAAAAATTTATATATATCTTTTATTTTCTAAAACCTTTTTATTAAAAAAAAAAAAAAAATTCTAAAACCTTTTTAGTATATTTTGATAAGTTTTTTATTATTTTTGTTCGATTACATAGAAAATCACTTAAATAATCAAAAACAACTAACGAAATGTGATATTTTGTTTATTTTTCAAATTAGAAGGTTTGATTTGAAATTTTATAAAAATCGGGATTATCCCGGCAGCAATATCCATTTTAAAATGTTGACTTTCAAAAAATTCAGGTTAAACTTTACAAAATTAATGTTAAATTACGTAGATTGTCATGTTAGGTTAAAGAGTTGCATTCTAATCTATATACAGTTTTTTTTTTCATCTATTTCTACTTGGTTTACAGGCCGATGCCTTCAATAACCTTGAGTTGGCCCGGATAGTATATAGTTTTGCTGAAATCAGATTAGTCATTGTACTAGCCATTGTTGAAGAAGCTAGCTAGATCATGAGGTCTTAACGTGTTGCACATAAAAAGGGTTGAAATTTCTTAGGATTTTGAGTTGGAAAGCTAGGAGATGTTCCATGTGATATGATAATTTAAAGACTAGTATTTATGAGTAATTGATTTATTTTCTAAGTGCTTGTCTTTTATACTTCATAAGAAAAAACTTATATATATATATAATTGATTAACCTACATGTCATCACTTTTTTTTTAAAAAAAAATACTAGGAGAAGACATGAAACATCAAAGACAAACGACATCCCTACTAGGTAGGCACCCCGCTCAAACCCTATCGTATGTTTGCTTGTCTAACCAAGTGAGTATTATTGTAAGAAGATCCAAACTAAAAGGAAAACAGAGGCAACAAGCCCAATAAACCAAATGAACAGAAAAACTAATTCTCACTCCAATAGCCTCGCGGTGAGAATGGGAATCCGCCTCATTAAAACCTTGATAGTAAAACTCAGTGGGAAACTATCGAAGGAAAAAGAGTATAGATTCAACCCCAAAACATGCCCCAAAGCAGGAAAGAGGAACCCAAAGGAGCACAACTTCTCAAGCCAGAGCACAATCACCCGGAACTGACACCCTGGAACTGACACCGCCACCCAAAGAAGAGCATCTGAGACCCCGAAAACACTAAGCACTAACTAAAAACTAAAATATGAGAGCTGTGAATATTTTTTTTTGGAGATTTATGAATTATAGGAAGAAAACTTGGAGACCTTAAAAAAAAAAAAAAAAAAATTAAAAAAAAAGACAAGTTAACTGAATGATCATGTGACTACGATCAACATTATAGAGTTAATTTGTCAGAGAGGAGTGGCTCTTCCAAGTCATTACAGTTTTTATTCTCTGAATATTCTTTTACTAAAACTCGCACAACAGTTGTCTGATCATTTTGCATAATTGGATCTGTCCCTTCTGTGTTATCTTTAACATCTTTAGCTTTACCCCATAAAACAATGTATAATCAAATTATCACAGCACATTAGAGGTGGTCATAGTTTCGGTTAAACCGATGATTTTGCCCGTGGTTTAATCGAAACCGTACTTCCAAAAACCACTCCAAAACCGAAACCGGAACCGGCGGTTTCAAAACCGGTCGGAAACCGGTTGAACCGGTTACGGTTTCAGTTTGGGTACTTCTAAAAATCGCCAAAAACCGGTGGTTAAACCGACGGTTTTAACCGCGGTTAAACCGCCGGTTTTTTTATAAAAAAAAAATTAAAAAAAACATCGACTAATCGGAAGCTGCCACATGACACTTTTTTTGAATTTTTTTTTTTGAAAAACCGAAACCGAACCCAAAACAGTCGGTTTTTAAATCGAAACTGAAACCGAAACCGTAAAACCATCAGTTAGAAACCGTGTACTAAACCGGTTTTCCGGTTACGGTTTCGGCTTTGGGTGGCCACGGAACCGAAACCGCCGGTTTCAAACCGAAACCGAACTAAAACCGAACCGTGGCCACCACTACAGCACATGCACCGATCAAGCTGAACCACATACATAAGAGCAAAAATAAAAAAATAAAAAATAAATAAATAAATAAAACAAAAAACAAAGAAAGTGTTGATGTCCCTATATTTTGATTCAAGTTCAGATATACTTGTATTTTATGATTCATTAAAAACCTCTAAAATTCTGACATTTTGTTAGAAAAAAGGTTTAACTAACTTTAAAATGATTCAAATCTGTGCTGTATTTAATTGAGTGCATATTAATTACCTTCCAATATATATGTCCTCATTTAGAAACAAAGCAGCAAGTATGGTGACAATTACTGTGCACAAAAGATTGAACATTGCACAGAATACTGGACCTCTTTTAGAAATGCAATGCAATTTCCAGAAGACTTAACATTGCACAGAAGATTTAACAAAAAATGTTGATGGAAAGTGGAGAGACTCAATTACATTTACGTACCCCATATAAACAAAAACCCCATTAAAGAAATGAATGCAATTTCCAAGCTCCAGTTGTTTGCTTTACTGCCAATGCAATGGAGGCTAATTGTAGTGTTGCCAAGAAACACATCAAGGCTGTTGAAAATGAGTGGTCAGGACAGGATTCTGAAATCGGGACCTGAGCGAACAAACGTATATACATATATAATACATATATAAGAAGATGCGAGTGAATATAATTCTGTGAGCAAAATTAGTGAACCAGCTGCTCCCAAAGAGAAGTACAGAACCGAGCAACAGAGCATTGTCATCTACTGATTTAATTTGTGGTATGATTTCTGTATTTAAGAGCTTTTGCCCTTCGAGCAATACCATGGAGATGGCACCAACGACAGTCCCCAAAATCTTGGCAACACTTCCCAAATTTCGAACATTAACTTTCTCCCATCTAATCAATATACAAAAGAAACATGAATTGGATAGATTTATCAAGACATGGAGTGAATTGTGAGTTCAAGTCATAATTCTAATTATTTCAGGTAAACCAAAGTGCAAAAGCTACAAAACTTAAAGAAAAGATCGATCATAATTTTTATTTTTTTTCAAAAAAAAAAAACTTCTATTTTTTTAAGGAAAGGAGGCATTATCTCTAGTAGTGGCAAAACGGGCCGGCCCGGCCCGTTAGGCCCGTTTGCTTAACGGGCAAGGCTTGGCCCGGACTAGTAAGGGAAGTAGGTTGGGGCGGGCTGGCCTGTTGGGGGAACGGGGGGCCCGGCCTGGGTCTGGGGCCCATGTTGGGACAGGCCGAGCCCAATGGGCTTCGAATTTTTTTTTTCCCATACAATATTATGTTTTATATATTGCAATAATTATGTGTAAATATTAATGTAATAATTTTAGTAATTAATATGAAATATAACATTATTTTTATTTTTATTTTTTTCACAACGCTCAAGAAAAAAAATTAATAAGCATGTAATAGGTGTTACATGAAATATGACAAGCTCACCATCTAAAATTCCAAATTTATAAAATTCAAACACATATATGAGACTTTTAAACACCGATTCACCGGTATCAACCATGTCCCTTTCACATTAAACAGAAACCCCAGAAAAAGACAATACTACCCAGTGCCTATATCTTATCGATATCTTCGTCTTCAAACTCGATGTAACATCGCCAGCACCTTCATCCTCCTCATCAAGACCACCAGCAATGCCCTCATTAAGACGGGTGTTCTCTGGGAGTTCACCATAGGCCTTCAAAAGCCTAGCCTCATCACGCATATACTTGAGAATAACATCGGCCTTCTCGTCCTGATAGTCACACAGCCCAACAAGTATTATATCACCAGATGCAATCCAAACTTTCTTGTGCATCTTTCCGCGGATGTGGCAGAGACGCTTGGTCCCATCAATGCATATAGCTTCGCACCGACCATTCCCAAGTATGCGAACCACTTGGGTGTACTCCTGTCCGTCTTCCTTGAATACAAGCTCACGCTTCTCATCATCCGCTTCGTTCTTTCCTCTCTTCCTATTCTTTCCTCCCTTTCCCTTATTCTTCGGCATGGTTTCCGACTCTTTAGCGAAGAGAGGAGGAGTGGAAAGTAGTGAAATTGAAATAAACTAGTTTATACAACACTTCAGTTTTCAATGAATAATATATTTGTAATTTCATATTAAATTTGTGGTGAAATGTATAAATTACAAATCATGATTGCCTCGTTAAAAACCTTACCAAGAAAAACTCAATGGGATAAAAACTTGGTAAGGGAAAAAGAGTGCAATCGGAAAAAAATAAAATTAAATATTTACAATTACATCAGCTCGCCGGTTGGTTGCTACCAGAACTCTCTTCGATGGTCAAGTTGGAGAAGTCATCCATGAGTTCTTCGGTTTCCAGTTCATGTTGTTGTTTGAATCTTGCATTTTGCCAATCCTTAAGGCATGTCAAAGCTTCCACCACATCATGGGCCAATGAATATCTTCTTTCTTCTAGTATTCGTCCGGTCGTGCTGATATATTATTAATTTCAAAAAAAAATTTAAAAATTTGGAATTAATTTTTCAAATATTTTAATTGCTTCTTATTTCTTCAACTCTACAAAAAAATCATTCTAATATATTATTAATTTTTTTAAAAAAAAATTTAATTCGGAATTAATTTTTCAAATATTTTATTTTCTTCTTATTTCTTCAACTCTACAAAAAAAAAATAATAAATAAATAAAAATCATTCTGATATATTATTAATTTTTTAAAAAAAAATTAAAAAATTTGGAATTAATTTTTCTAAATTATTATTTTCTTCTTAAACTCAACAAAGAAATAAACATAATCTTTCTAATAATAATAATTTCGAAAATTTTGAAAAAAAACAGGAATTATTTTTTTGTAATTATTATTTTGTTGTTAAACTCACAAAAAAAATAAAAAAATTACCATATTACTAACAACAATATTAACTACACACATACTAATCACTAAATACTAAATAATAATAATTACTATATAAAAAGTTATTAATAACAAAAGTAGAGAAGTGGACATACTAACCTTAAATTGGAGGCTTGAGAGTTGAGAGTGTTGAGTTAATTAATCAATTGGATACCTAACAACATAACAAATAATAACATTAGTTATAAACATATTAATAATAGTTAATAATTAAATAACAAATGAAAGTTAATTAAAAAATAAATAAACAAGACAATACCTTAGAGTAAGAGCCTTAGAATATGTAGAGATTAGAGAGTGGGAGGTATGTAAATATATAATATATAATGTATAGTGTATAATATATTAGTATAATAGTATATAGTATATAAATAATATATTAAATAAATAAAATAAATTATTGGAGATTGTAGAGAATAGAGAGAATAAGAGAGTAGGGAAGTAGAGAAAATGTAGAGAATGAGGTGAGGGTGATGAGGGTATTTATAGGAAAAGGTGAGGTGAGGGTATAATTGCAAAAAAATTGTAAGAGATTTAAAAAAATGTAAATTTTAAAAGTTTTGGATTTTTTTTCTCCCCCAACGGTCACCTGGCTAATTACAAAAGCCACTCCTCAATTCAAATTTTGAAAAATAAATTTTGAAAATTTGAAAATTAAATTTTTTTTTAATAAGTTGTGGGCCTTACCGGGCCCGGCCCGGTAAATCTCTAATGGGGGCCCGCCCTGGCCCACTAACTTAACGGGCTTGGGCTTGTCCCGTTAAGCTAGCGGCCCGGGCCAGCCCGAGCCCGGTTACAAAACTGGTAGTGTCGGGCAACCCAACGAAGCCCGGTCCATTTGTCAACACTATTTGCCCCTACCGGTCTCTCCCTCCACCTCTACAAAGGTCTCAAGTAAAATGAAACATATACTAATCGAGAATTCTAATAAAGAAAATTTAATTTAATTTTTTGAAAATAGGGTCTTTTAAATTTATAGCACTCATTGGAGAGGTATTTTGAAACTATCACCAACTTAATAATTTTAGTTTAAATGGCACCAATGTATGGTGATGGACAAAAATACCTTGATTTTACTTTTATTATTTTGTTTATCTTTTTTTTTTTTTTTTTTTTTCAAAAACTTCTATTAATGGATGTCAATCAATAGAGGTAGACCAGACCTCCATTTGAGGTCGTTGAAACGACCTCCAATGGAAGTCAATTTCAACCTACATTGGAAGTTGTTGAAACGACCTCCA
The DNA here is from genome assembly GCA_035582765.1 of Acer negundo. NCBI lineage: Eukaryota > Viridiplantae > Streptophyta > Magnoliopsida > Sapindales > Sapindaceae > Acer > Acer negundo. The sequence continues at coordinate 21,221,947 of CM069234.1, forward strand.
ATACGACCTTCATTGACGCTATTTTCTCACCTAATATGGAGGTCGAAGAAGAAGATGACAAAAAAAATATATATATATTAAAATCTGTAAATAAGTCTCGGTTAGGGTACCTGAGACTTATTTCCACCGTACTTGAGACTTATTTCCAGATCTTAAAAAAATAAATAAATAAATAAAAATAGATCTAGAAATAAGCCTCGGATAAGGTGGAAATAAGTCTTAGGTACCCTACTTGAGACCTATTGCTTTGTAAATAAATCTCGGGTAGGTTACCCGAGACTTATTTCCACCTTACCTGAGACTTATTTCTAGATTTAATATTTTTTTTACCATCTTCTTCATCGACTTCCAATGGAGGTCGAGTTTCTTTTGATCTCCATTGATGGAGGTGACCTCCATAAACGGAGGTTCTTGAAAAAAGAAAAAAAACAAACAAACAAACAAAGGAGAGAGGAAGAAAGAGAAAAAAAAAAAAAAAAAAGAATAAGTTGGGGCATTTTGGTCTCACCACATATTTTCACTACAAGAAAAATTGTCTTTGTTGATTGTTTTAAAAAAATGTCAAGAATTGCAAGTTCTTGACAGTTTTTGAGAATTGTCAAGAAAGAAAAACTAAGAAAAAATTGTCAAGAAAGACAGTTTTTCTTAACAGTTTTTTCAAATTTTTTATTTATCTTTAATAATTTTTTAAAACTTTTACTTCCTATTTTCAACACTAAACAAAATCCCGATAGTAATTTATTTTACAATAAGATATCGGTTTTTGGGCAAACTGATAATGGATAAATAAAATTTTAAAGTTAATAAATTTACTTTTAAATAATTCACTTTTAAAAAATTCAAAAAAATGATTTGAAAAAAAATTGTTTATTTATTTTTGCACCCTCTTGTTTCATACTAAGAAACACATTAATAATTCAATTATCCATATAAAAAAGTAATCAGAATCTTACATTTTTTAATTAAATTGCAAGATGCATGTTGAGAAATATCTCCCCTGTAGTGAGAGTTGTATTCTAAATCATGTTTATTACAATTGATGTCACGAGTCTCTTATAGGTCATGTTTGGTTCGATGGAATGGAATGGAAATAAATCCATTCCATTTGTTTGGTTTGTTAAAATATAATGGAATGGGAATTCCACCATTTTGGTGGAATGAGTATTCCATCCAAAAACCAATGGAATGCCCTTCCATTCCAAACTAAAATTTATATTCTATAAGTATCCTCATATGCCCCAACTTCATTCCAAAAATACCGCCCTTTCCAAAAATAATATATTATTATTATATATTATATTAATGATGTATAAATATATATATTTTATATATATATATGTACTATATATTATATATTATTATTATATATTATTTTTTTTTAATAAAATTGGACTAATCTAAGGGTAAAAGCATCACAAGCGATCATATGCTGAAAAACCCTTAGACAGTATCCATATATATATAAGATAAAAGAAAAGTAAATAGTAACACAAAGCAACAAAGCACAAAGAACAAGGGAGTAAACAACCCCAAATAAAAAGAGGCACGCAAGCCACACCAAAAAGAAAAAGAAAACATCAAGAAAAATGAAAAGACTCCCGACCCATGCAGTCGTTGCCAACTAAAGAATAACAGAACGGCAGGGCAGAGAACCACCAAGAATCAGTCTGAAGCTCCAAAGCATGCTTAGAAAGCGTATCTACTACCTAATTCCCCTTCCTGAAAATATGGGATACTTGAAAATCCATCTGCAAGATCTGGAAATTGAAGCATTGCCACGCCTGACGAACCTTCCAAGGAACCATCTCAGAATGAGAAGAAAGCAACTGAACCTTATAAGAAGAATCGCTCTCAAGCCAAATTCGATGCCACCCATACTACCATACAAAATTAATGGCCAATGAGGTCACCAGAAGCTTGGCCTTAAACGTGAAAACTTGACCAAGAGGAATAACAAAGCAACTCTTCATAAAGGCTCTATAGGTTCAAAAGATACCACCACAACCACCAACCCCTGGAGAGCCTATAGCAGCACCATCTGTATTCACTTTGATCCAACCATTATAATATATATAACGATATATCAACATATATACTATAATATATTATATTATATATTATATAATAATAATATATTAGGGCTGCCCTTGGGTACAACGTTATATGATGCAACAAATTTTTTTTAACTCTGATCATGTCTTCTTTGGTACAACCACATCAGCTAATATATGATTGTATATTCTAACATACGATCACAATAATTTAATTATGTGATCACGTGTAATTAATATGCGATAAAATTATATATATTTATGATCACATGTAATCATATGTGATCATATACCATTTTTTAAAATTGTATAGTGTCATGTTGCACTCAAGAATGAGCCAATATATTAATATATCTATTATATAGTATATATTATATATAATTTATAAAATATATTAAATTATATTAATATATTAATATATTAATATTATATATATTATATATAAATATATATTATTATATGTATTATATATAATATATATGTATTATATATTAATATATTAAATAATATATATTATATAATTATAATATATAAAAATATTATTATATATATTATATAATATAATATAATATATTATTATATATAATATATATTATATTTATTTATATTTATGTATTATATATTATATTATTATATATATTATATTTAATAATAAATATTATATATTATATATTTATATTATATAAATATATTATTATATATATTGAATAATATAATATAATTTATATATATATAATATACTTTTATATTTTATTATTATTATTCTATCATGAATTAGAGGTATTTTTGTTAAAATACAGTTAACTCTATTCCATTCCGTTGTTAACCAAACAAAATAAAACTGATTCAAAGACTACTTCTAAAGTTCCAACCAAACAAAAAACTTAGTTTTCCTTTCCTTTCCATTCTCATTCTCATTCTCATTACCTTTCTGATTTCCATTCCACCATGTAACCAAACGTGACCATAAAGTATAGATCAATAACTCGACTATATATGTTTTAAAAATATAATTTTATTAAAAGTTTCAATAAATATTTTTTAATATATGTCTATCGTAGAAATTAGAATTTTGATTAGTTGAATAAATTTAAATTTATCTAATAAGTTTTTTATTTTTTTTATTTCTAACAACTCATATAGGTTATATTTAAATATTGTTCAATTATTAACACATTAAATGTTGTAGTCGAGTGGTAAAGGCTTACAACTCTTGACTTGAGGTTTCAAGTTCAATTTATAATGCCACCGGCGGCATCTTTGACATGTCACTAATTGTGTTTGTTGCTATTTTTACAAAAATTATTAACTTGATATTATCAACCCCATTTCCTCATATTCTCTGTTGTTTTTATTACTATATATACTTAAAATCCATTGGTAATCAAGTTATTAAGTTTCCTTTATTAGTTATCTTTCTACTGGAACTTGACTCAAGAGACAAGAGACACCAACTAGCCTTCCTAAAGGTGTTGAACCGGCCATATATTCTCATCCACAATTGGGTTAGTGGGCGAGATGGGCTCATGGTGAAATTGCTTTTTCGATAGATCCAACCGAGCCCAAAAAAGAAAAATGGAAAAAGAAAAAAAGAAAAAAAAGAAAAGAAGGAAATAGTGTCATTATTTGGTATGGACACAAAACATGATGGTTTATATTTTGTGTACGTAAAAATATCCAGCAATGAAGGCCATAATAAAAGTAATTGCGGGGATCAGATTAGACATTGTGCTTGCCATTGTTGCAGAAGATAAGTTTATGCCTTCAAAATAAGCGCTCTAGTTGGCTGTTACACTGCAATTCAATTTCACATGGATAATTTCAATTGATACCACCCCATTTAACTGGAAAATTAATGAATCACCTTTGCAGGTTTGGGTTCCAATTGGCTTCTCATTGCAGTATTTGTGGGGTTAGTAGTGAATTTGCAGATCATCTTTTTCTTCATTGTCCCCTGGCGGTTGCTCTTTGGGAGGCTATTTTCTCGGCTTTCTAGGGACGTGTCTCTTCCGAAACTTAGCAATCCTTCTTCTTACAGGCCATGTCGATTTCCTTTAGTGAGCGGGTTAGGATTTTATGGAAGGTGGCTATCCAAGCAGTGATTTGGGGGGTGTAGACTGCTCGTAATCAGTGGATCTTTGAAGGGAAGTCGGTGGACATTAGATCCGTTGTTTCTCTGGTTTGGCTTGTGGTTTCAGAGGCTAATTGTTTGGAGATTGGTTGTATGCATAATTGTATGGACGACCTTTTGATTCTTCGTCGATTTGGTCTTCGGGGTCGCCCTTCTAAAGCCCCGATGATCAAGAGTGTGATTTGGTCGCTTCCAGTTCCTGGTTGGATCAAAGTGAATACAAATGGTGCTGCTATGGGCTCTCAAGGGGTTAGTGGTTATGGTGGTATTTTTCGGAACTGTAGAGCCTTTGTGAAGGATTACTTTACTATTCCTTTTGGTCAGGTTTTCGCGTTTGAGGTCGAGCTTCTGGCAGCCTCATTGGCAATTAATTTTGCTTGGAAGTATAGGTGGCATCGAATCTGGCTTGAGAGCGATTCTTCTTATGTAGTTCAACTTCTTTCTTCTCGTTTTGAGATGGTTCCGAGTTTTAGGTTTCCTATATTTTTAGGGAGAGAAATCAAGTTGCAGATGCTCTTTCTAAGAATGCTTTGGAGCTTCAGATTGATTCTTGGTGGTTCTCTGCCCTGTCGTTCTGTTCTTCTTTAGTCGTTTTTCTTGATTTTTTCTTTTTCTTTTTGGTGTGGCATGCGTGCTTCTTTTTGCTTGGGGTTGTTTTCCCTCTGGTTCTTTGTGCTTTGTTGCCTTTTGTCACTATTTACTTTTCTTTTTTTCTTCTATATATATAGATATTGTCTATGGGTTTTTCAGCATATAATCACTTGTGATGTTTTTTCCTCTTAAATCAGTCTAATTTTATTAAATAAATAAAAAATAATAATAAAAAATAAAAAATAATCAGGCAAATCAATAATACTTCAAAAAAATTAAAAATAAAAATCATATATATATATCAAAAAAGTTCAAGTCAGTGCATCCTGATATAACTTCGTGAAAATATTGAATGTGAACCACTAGTTTTACATACTTTGACTCATGTGTGTAAGTACCTGTCAAAACTAGTGACTCACATTCAATATCCTGATAAGGTTATATCAGGATGCATTGACCAAATTGGGACTACATATATATTACCCAATAAGAGAGGCTAAAAACATCCGAGCAAAGCTCTTCAACTCCAATGGTGAGCTACTGGGATCTCTCCTGCCAACAACAGTAGCAACATGCTTGTAATATTTGATATTTGCTAGTCCTTTTTTGCTTTTGAAAATATATGATACAATAAGTCATTAAAACTGTTTTTGAAAATGATACCTTTCGAGTACAATGTCAAAAAATCTATTTGAAAATCTAAAATTCATTAATTAAATGGCTAATGAAAAGCCTTGAAGAAATAATTAATTACTAGCTTCCGGAAAGAAAAGCTATAGGTGCCATGACTAAAGTTGCAATCCCAAGCCTATAGACCACAAACACTTTAGTGAAGAGATTCAGGCCTGCATAAATGAACTGCAACCCAACCGCTGTCATTCCAGGCTTGTAACTCTCCAACCCACCCATACTTTAATTCTTTTCTACAAAATTTACAACAATCTCACCATCTACATCTACTCATCATCACTATATATATATGTATGGGAGCTAGAAAAAGCAGACAGTATTGGATAAGATCTTGAGTTGTCCAGATTAATATAATATTTAAACTCGTGTTAACATTGGTCATGTGTCCTATCCCTATGACACATATGCAACCAAATAATTTTTAAAATTAAA